>CM047815.1:73845504-74375806 GCA_026214975.1 Gentiana macrophylla | reverse complement strand
ACAAAGAAGAACCTCTCTTTCCATCTCTTGAAGGAGGTTTTCCAGCGTGTTGGATGGGAATATTGAGAAGAGGACCGGGACGACGAAGAAAATAATACCATCCCGGAGAATTCGGCACCTTGCAACGCCGGTAAAACGTTCGAAACAAACCAACAGAAAACCTAGTCCGTACCAAACGGCACCAAATAGCAAACCCCACAATACACCTAACCCCATTAGGGGCAAGTTGAGCAATCCCCAATTGATAATGGCGGAGAGTGGCCACAATAGCAGGGCAAAGGGGTAACCTCAGGCCACATTCGAATGCTCTCCTCTGTAAGCTAGCAGCAGATGGTCGGTGGGAGGCTCAGACGCATATCGGCCGACGATCCGAGCATCAGTCCTAGACGACGGGCTAATAGGAAGACGAGGAGCGAATCTGGTAACATCTATTTGGTATTGATTGCAGATGTAGTCGATAGAGTGTTGGGAAATGATAGATTCTATCCCAAAGCTACCCATGATGGACTTGGTTGCGTAAACGGCTTTAAGATGCCGTATAAGCGCGAATCCCCAGGGGTAGGAGACACAAATGTGCTCGGGAACAAGCCCGGATAATAAGTTATATTGGTAAGAGATGGCCGGAGAAGCGGCGGAAAAGATGAGGTAAAGTGAGGAGACACCACAGTGCGCGCTGGACTCGAGATCAATGGATTTGGGACTCAATTCTCTATCAACTGACTCGTCGGAAGGAGTTGAGGATCTCACCCTCATAAATCGCAAAATTAAAAAGCAAATCGGAAATGAAAAGAGAAGGCACTTACTTGCAGAAATGAAGAAGAAGGGATCCTCGCCATACACGGCCCTTCGAAGTAAATAACGGCAGCAATAATGAGGAACGGACGTGTGAGAAGACAGGTTATAACCCCAAGCGACGCTTTGGTTAATGGCCCGTTTGATGTCAGCAGGTACTGACGCCTCGTTTCTCGTGCTAATAATGGCATAAAATATATAAAGTGTTACCAATTCCTGATCGACATCAACGGTTTAAAGCCATCCAGTCCCGACCAAGTTGGATCAGGTCGTCCTGGGCTGAGAGCCCAGGCCGACCTGGGGGGCTTATGATGGTGGTCAGCTCGCCAAGGCCACGCGTCAAGCAACCATTGGATAGACATGAGTAAGGTCGGGTGTGTGTCCCGACCGGAGAAACCGGAGCGAGCTTGATCAATTCTATCGCCAAGCGGGGCGGTCGACGGCTTAAGAACGCAGCAGAGCGCGACTGCCAGGTTAATCGGTGAATCCGAGCGGTCATGACTTTACGCACACGTGTCCATATAACAAGGAAATGTACTAGCCGAGATAAGGTCTTGATTCATAGTTCAGTATGAACATATCATCATCTCCTAATAATTAGGAGATGGGATCAATTCAAATCCAACCGAATCCTTGGAGGATACGCTGGGATTAGGGTTTGGACTCTATTTAAGCTATGGCTAGAACTACGGCCGACTTGATTCCAATAGAACGATTGGATACGTAGGCAGCTCAAGAAAAACTTGAGTTCAGTCAAAACACCATAAAAAATACTTTCTCTTCTCTGGTCGTCGGCCGGTAACCGGAAAGCTATCATTGGAGCTATTGTACCCGTAATTTACCTATTGGAGAAATCCGACCTCATCAATTACAATATATATAGGCTTAACTAACTTAGGAAACAAGCCGTAAGAGATGACACTAAAACATTTAAAATACAATAAGATAATTATTTGACTTATTGAACTATATCATCGACATGGTCTATAAAAATATTTTGGGGTAAACATCTTTTACCCCTTGTGGTTTACCAATTAGACCTTTTATCCCTCCGTGGTTTTAAAATATATACTTCACCCTCTTGTGGTTTTCATTAAAAGGTCAAACTTAAAATCGGTCAAAGCAAGGAATATTCTCATCGAATATTCCTTTTTAAGAAATGCCCGTTTTACCTGTTTTATTTATTATTTCTTTTGACTTTTTCCTCCTTTTAATAACATTATTTCGTTTTTTTAATGGCTTTTTAATATCCCAATGACTGAATATTACCTTCTGTTTCCAATCCCAATAGGTTTCCAAAATGAGGAGCCCGACTTCTCTTCTCCGTTGAATTAGAAACGACAAATTGGGAGCGATTCTCACTCCTTTCTAAAAAAATGTTGAATCATTTCATTGAAGTGGGTTTATCTCTATTAATCGTTTGTTAGTTGCTAAATTTGTGGGTTTCGTGGCCGGATTTCGTGGGTTTTTGCCGGATTTCATAGTATTCAACGGAAAAGCCATCTGATTTCTCTTGTTGAAAGGTATTTACTTTTTATGATGCAAAGCCCATCTGATTTCTCCTGTTAATTTCCGGTGCATGTGAGCTTTCTAGTGCATGTGGGCTTTTTAGGTTGAGGGTTAAATTTGTGGTAAATAGTTAAATTTTTCTGATCAAGCCTGTCTTTAAAGGGTTTAAAACTGCATTGATACACTGCTCCTTGATGTATAAACTGCACCATTGGAAATTTTGAATCTTTTGTTTATAAAATTGAACCAATGGAAGCCTACAACAAAAAGGAATTTTGAATCTTTTGTTTATAAAACTGCACCGTGTTTCTTCAAATGAAGGAGTTCTCTTCTTCTTCTTTTTTTTGAGTATAAATGAAGGAGTTCTCAACAACACCAACAAGAAAAAGAAAAAAAGAAAAAAAAAAGGAATTGAAGGTCAAACATCGCAATCCCATTTGCTGGGTTTAATATTTGTTTAGGTTTGAGTACACTGTAAAACAAATAAAAATAAAAAAAATAAAAAAAAGGTTCGAATACACTTCTTCAAACGTAGGCGGCTTTACATTAATTGATAGGGAGAGAATCAATGGCCTCAACACCCACGAAATCGCCCCCACACGAAATCCGGGGAAGAAGACCGTCGAACTCCGCGATTTGACGATCGGCCTTCCAATTTCTTGACTTCCACCTTAATCGTTTGATTAAGTAATTTTGAATAAAAAGGAGTTGACGATGGTATTAATAGACGTGGCCACGTGTCACCTTCACAACGTCCCAGGGTTAATGAAGGAAGATAGGAGGGAAGCTTGAAGGGCCAGGAGCCCCACAATATTAAGACCTTACCCCGAGAGGGAGGTCCGCCCATCACTGTCGACTATCGCCTTGTGCAGTACAAGCTCACTCAGTGTCGGGAGGTAGGACTCGTGACTCAGGTCGAGACGACCTGAGGAGCCCACCAAAAGCCGACTGGCTCTTACCTTAAGTGGTAAATAACACATGTGCCTATATTATAGGAGAATCCCTGGATTACCGGAAGGAAATCCCATAGTTCGAATATAATCGTAATTATCTCTTCCCAGAGGAAGAAGAAAGCTGGTCATCGGATGATAAAATCGATGTAGTAAATTTGGGGAAAGAGCAGGAAGGCTTGTCAGTCAGCATAGGATCATGGATCCCAGATCAGCCTAAGGCAGAACTTGTTAAGATCTTAAGGTACTTCAGAGACGTATTTGCATGGAAAACAGATGACATGCCAAGCTTATCCCCCGAGCTGGCCCTGCACAAGCTGCATGTTGACCCAGCCCGGAAACCGATCAGGCAAAAGAAAAGACAGTTCGCAAAAGATCGAATGGAGGCCATTCAGAAGGAAGTTGAGAAGTTACTCCAGGCCGGGATTATACGAGAGGTATTTTACCCGACCTGGCTCGCTAACCCAGTCCTAGTGAAGAAGCCAGATGGTAGCTGGCGAATGTGCGTAGATTTTACCGACCTGAACAAGGCATGCCCCAAGGATTGTTACCCACTGCCTAAAATTGACAGGTTAGTGGACTCCACAGTCGGTTTTGAAGTTTTCGCATTTCTAGACGCATATAAAGGTTACCATCAAATTGCCATGGGCCCAGACGATGCAGAAAAAACGGCATTCATAACAGAAGAAGGAACTTTCGCTATGTTACTATGCCGTTCGGATTAAAGAACGCCGTGCCACTTATCAAAGAGCGATGAATAAAATCTTCGAGAAGCGATCGGAAATGCATGGAAGTCTACGTGGATGATCTCTTGATCAAGAGCGGGTCTCGATCGATACATGACCGACGTCCGAGAAGTGTTCGGGGTACTCAGGCAGACCCAAATGAAACTCAACCCTAAAAAGTGCACGTTTGGGGTCAGGTCAGGTAAATTCCTGGGTTACATGATTTCAAAAGAAGGAATTAAGGCTAACCCGGATAAGGTCGAGGCCTTAAGAATGATGCCACCACCCAGAAGCATCAAGGAGGTGCAAAGGCTAACCGGCCACATGGCCGCCCTGAGTAGGTTCCTATCCAAGTCGGCACAGCGTGCTTTACCGTTTTTTAAAATCCTGAGGAAAGCAAGTCCCTTCCAGTGGAATGAGGGCGATCGAAGGCATTTGACGATCCAAGGAGTATTTGGCTGAGTTACCGACCCTGACGTCTCCTCAGGGAGGAGAAACTCTGCTTTTATACTTGGCAGTGGTTGACGAGGCAATCAGTGCAGTCCTAATCAGAGAAGAAGGACACATACAAACACCCGTGTTTTATGTAAGCCGGGCTTTACATGGACCGGAACTCAGGTACACCAACGCGAAAAACTAGCTTTGGCTCTGGTACACCTCTCCAGAAAGTTACGACCATACTTCCAAGCACATTCCATCACTCGTGGTCACAGGACCAACCATCTGCGTCAAATCTTGGCACGACCAGACACCTCGGGCAGACTAGCCAGATGGGTGATCGAGCTGGCAGAGTATGACTTGGACTACCAACCCCGAACTGCCGTAAAAGCCCAAGCTTTAGTTGACTTCTTGGCTGAGGGAATTCAGGTCGAGACAGATAAAGAATGAGGCAATGCAGGCGTCGATACTGGACCGCACCGTTGATGGAGCATCACGGGAAAGAAGGAGCGGAGCGAGCCTTTTGCTCCTCAAATCAAAAAGGAGGAATTCCCATATGCATTGCGCTTCAATTTCACGGCTACTAACAACGAGGCGGAATATGAAGCTTTAATCACCAGGCTCCGACTGGCCAACTAGCTCGGAGCAGATAACCTACATGTATTCAGTGACTCCCAGCTGGTGGTTAACCACATTAAAGGAGAATATGAGGCAAATGAGGAATCAATGAAGAAGTATCGACAGAAGCACAGGCATTGCTGAAAAAACTTCAAGTCTGTCCAGATAGAACATGTCTCTCGATCTAGGAACAAAAAAGCTGATGCCCTCTCCAAGTTGGCATCCAATTTCTTTTCAGATAAGAGAGTTCTGGTAGAACAGCTGGCCGAACGAAGTTATGTCCTAAGGGAAGTTCAACCGATTAGCCAACAAGCCACCTGGATGGACCCCATAACTTCCTATCTAAAGCATGGTATTCTACCAACTGACAAGGTTCAGTCCAGGAAGATCAAGTTACAAGCAAGCAGGTATGCTCTTTTTAGTGATATCCTATACAGACGATCGTTTATATCACCATGGCTTAGGTGTGCTACCCAGGAGGAAAGGAATTATCTACTAAGGGAAATCCACCTCGGCATTTGTGGAAACCACGCAGGAGCCCGGACACTGGCTCGAAAATGCCGCTTGTTTGGATATTACTGGCCAACCATGCAAAGCGATGCAAACGAGCTGGTCAGGAGGTGCAAGTCATGCCAGGTGCATGATAACTTGTCTCACCAGCCAGCACAGAACATGATTCCTCTGGTCTCTCCTTGGCCCTTTTATCAGTGGGGGGTAGATCTGGTTGGACCCCTTCCCGAGCTCCAGGTAACTTACAGTTTCTTGTCGTGGCCGTTGATTACTTTACTAAGTGGGTGGAGGCCGAGGCCTTGACCACCATCACCGCGAAAGCCATACAAAAATTTTTGTGGAAGAATATCGTCTGTCGTTTTGGGATACCCAAGATCCTGGTGTCAGACAACGGAACGTAATTTGAGGATAGAACAGTCAGGTCATAGTGCGCCGAGCTGGGTATAGTCCAACATTTCACCTCTATCGGTTACCCCCAGGCCAACGGCCAGGTAGAGCAAACAAACAGGCAGCTCAAGGTTGGGTTGAGAAAGAGATTGGAAGAAGAGGGACAAGCATGGGTCGAACATTTGCCAAACATCCTTTGGGCATACAGAACGACTCCAAACTCGGCTACCGGAGAAACTCCTTTTGCCTTAGCCTATGGCTGTGAAACGGTCATTCCGGCCGAAATAGGGCTCCCCTCCCCGAGGACCGAGCTCCATTCGATCACAGATCAGGACATCGAGCTCAGACACGCCAAGGACAGTTTGGAAGAGGCCAGGGAAGTGGCCTATATCCGGATGGCAAAGTATAAGCAGAGAATATCCCAGTATTACAACTCTAAAGTTAAGCATTCGTACTTCAAAGAAGGAGATTTGGTGCTGCGGAGGAACGAGGTCAGCAAGCAGGGTCCCCAGGGGAAGCTTGACCCAAACTGGGAAGGCCCGTACAGGGTGGTAAAAGTACACGGCAAGTGGTGCCTACCAGCTAGCTAATGCGAGTGGTCAGACCATACCAAGAAGCTGGAATGCCAGCAACCTTAGAAAATTTTATGTCTGAGACGAATCCAGGCCTGATTCTATCTTTTCATTTTATGTCGTCTTTTTCAATAAAAGTGTTATCAAACACCTTTGATTTCTAATAAAATATGATTCTTTCGTGTTATATATTGTTATACTCTATAATGCGATTATTTTCTTTTAACTGAGTCAGGTTATACTCAGAAGGTTTTCAAAAATCAAACCTCCTAAGTCCAGCAGTGTCAGCTAAAATTTTAATCGAGTCTCATGTCGGACCCGAAAAGCTTGAATACCACAAGCTTCCCGAGTCCTCACGCCAGACGGGGTTTTAATCGAGTCGTTATACTCGTAAGGTTTGCAAAAGTCAAACCTCCTAAGTCTGCAGTCAGGCTAAAATTTTAATCGAAGTCTCGCAGTCGGACCCGCAAAGCTTGAATACCACAAGCTTCCCGAGTCCTCACACCAGGGACGGGGTTTTAATCGAGTCGAGTTATACTCAGAAGGTTTGTAAAAGTCAAACCTCCTAAGTCTGTAGGTCAGGCTAAAATTTTAACTGAGTCCTGCAGGTCAGACCCAGAAAGCTTGAATACCACAAGCTTCCCGAGTCCTCACGCCAGGACAGGGTTTTAACTGAGTCAGGTTATACTCAGAAGGTTTGCAAAAGTCAAACCTCCTAAGTCTGCAGGTCAGGCTAAAATTTTAACTGAGTCCTGCAGGTCAGACCCAGAAAGCTTGAATACCACAAGCTTCCCGAGTCCTCACGTCAGGACATGGTTTTATTAAAACTTAGTATGTCATCCAAACCTTCAGTATTGCATGCCATACTGGGGGAAGGGTATAAGACAGAATAAGACAGAATGCGAACATTTAAACCCTAAATAAACTGAGTGAAATCAAGATACAAAATGTAGTGGGCAGGGCACCACAAAGTATAAACAAAGTACATGAAATTGGGGAAAAAAAAAAGTTTCAAAGTCTCAAAGTACAACATAAGGAGAAGCAATCAGGTCTGGGTCCTTGGAACCTCTCTTCATTTGAAGATGGGTGGTCCAAAGACTGAGAAGCGAGGGCGACGCGTCGGGCATACTTGACCCCGATGTCTTCACCCGCTTTAAACTCTCTCAACCGGGCATCATAGATCTGACCTGCTCCTTCCTTGTACATAGAACGATAATGCATAAGGTCAGAGAGAACCAGCTCAGGACGCTGTTCCTTTGCCTCGTCCACACCCGTCGTGTACCCATGTTGCATGACAGGGTTCAGCAAGACCTTCAGAGCTCCGGCTAGATGATCGGAGGACTTATACTCATGCACAACTCGGGCATCCCGAGCAGGAAGAGAAGCTTCTAGAGCAGTGAGTTCAGCCCGGACCTTGGCCAGCGCCTGTCCGAGCTCAGAGTTTTCCGCCATATATTCATCATGCTTGGCCTGGAGTTCAGCAGTGCACTTGGCCCGAGTCTCGACCAGTTCCTTCTTCAGAGCTGCAATCTCCTGGTCCTTGGTCTTGGAGGCTTCTCTGTGCCTATCACGGCTTGCTCGGAGCTCCTCAATCGTTCCCTGCAGAGCCTCCTTACTCGCCGCAGACTCAGCAAGGCGGTCCAAGAACTCCTGACCGACCTGAGCTCCCTGGAAAAGACAAAGGAAAGGTAAAAAGGAGGCAGGACAAATAAGAATGACAGACATATTTATTCAAGAACTTACCACCGCGGCGAGGTCCTGGTCCGACAGCTCATACAACCGATTATGCCCTGGAGAAGGTTGCTCCTAAGGAGAATCTTCGACGTTCTCTATGGTCTGGCGAGCCGCCTTCCTTTTCTTCGACCGGCCCTTCTTAGTCGAGGGGGTGATTACCTTCTTCTTCCGGCTGGGCTCGATTGCGTCTTCTCTGCCTTCCTGGTCTCCATCCACATCTATCCGCTCCACGTCCCCAGAGGAGTCATCTGGTTGTCCGGATAAGAGTTGGGCCGAGGTGGGGGCCAGGACAGTCCCAGCAGCTCGGAGGTGTTCCGGCTCTATATTTTCCTGTAGCTCAGTCTCCTGATTAGGCTCTTCAGGGTTGACCGGAGGAACCACATCATCATTCACGTCCTCCAAAAGGTCAGCAAAGGAAGACACTGCCAGAGTGAACAACAAGAAGTGTTAGAAAATATTTTACAGATAGTAAAGCATGACACAAAGCAAGTATTAAAGCCCTACATATCTTGTACTCCTCCTTATCTCGACTCCCTATATGGGTCGGGCCCGCAGCTGGGCAATCAAGGCAACAAAATCAACTCGGAAGAATACTTTTTCTCCTCGATGTACACTCCGCTTTGCGAATGTCGCCTAGAAGTTTCTGTCCACGCCGCTTGGCCGGGATCGTTGTCCGAGATCCGAGGAGTTCCACCTACCAGTTCCGAGTCACCTCGGAGACGAGATAAAGAAGAATCTGGTTTTCCACCTTTATACGAAAGTCTCCCGGCTCGATGAATCGAACGTCGGGCATGAAGTCCCCGACGAGGAAGCGAGTAGTACCGCCTGCCAGGCACTGCTTTACGTTGAAAGAACGAATAAAATGTTTGGACTTTGCAGGGGATGCAGGCACATCAGCACCAAATGGCGAAGCCCACTATCGCCCTTATTCCATTAGGCACGATCTGAGCCAACCCTAGGTCATAATGCTCCAGGACAGCTAAAACGGCCGGGCAAATCGGAAACCTTAAACCGCATAAAAGCTGCTCTCTGTAGACGGCGCAGTACCCGGTCGGGGCTTGATAGGCATAAACACCGGGAGCAGGGACAGTGGGTTTGAAAAGCGGATTTGTTAGGTTGTATTGCTTACAAATACGGGTCAAATCCGCTGCGGTTAGCTTTGTATCAATACCATGGCAGGCCGCCTGTGATTTTAGAGCCATGAATGCCTTAAGGGTAAGGACAAATCTAGAGGATGAGGAAGAAGGGGGAGGATTGAAAAAAGAAAGGGCAGGCCTCTCGAGATTGACTCCGGTAGTGGTACTTTCTTCCTCTAATTCCGGCTCCGATTCAAATAAGGCCTCAATGGAACTGTCAGTAAGGATTATAGGCTCGCTCATTAACAACAGGAAAGACTTAGAAGAGTAAGAGAAGAGAGAGAGCTTACTTGAAAAAAGAGATCGGAGAGATGGAAGAATGGAATGGCAATCGTCCCGGCTTCACGCTTGATCTAAAGAAGTGATAACTGAAAGGACGTGATGAGACTGGGGAGTTATAAACCCAAAGATAAGTCTTGGAGAAACCGCCCCATTATTACGTTAAAAATGCCTCGTTTCTCGCACTTGCCGTGGCAACCTAAACGGTGGTAGAGACACGTGTCAAGACAGGCCTGTAATCTTGGAACATCCAGGATTGGTCTCAGGTCCGCCCAGCTCCTAGGTAGTCTGGCCAGACCTGGGGGGCTTATGACGATGGTATTAATAGACCTGGCCACGTGTCACCTTCACAACGTCCCAGGGTTAATGAAGGAAGATAAGAGGGAAGCTTGAAGGGCCAGGAGCCTCACAATATTAAGACCTTACCCCAGGAGGGAGGTCTGCCCATCACCTGTCTGACTACCGCACTGCAGCGCAGCTCAGCCAGGTCGGGAGGTAGGACTCGTGACTCAGGTCGAGACGACCTGAGGAGCCCACCAAAAGCCGACTGGCTCTTTCTTTAAGTGGTAAATAACACATGTGCCTATATTATAGGAGAATCCCTGGATTACCGGAAGGAAATCCCATAGTTCGAATATAATCGTAATTATCTCTTATCAGAGAAAAACACGTGATGATCCTTAGGGTTTAAGGATTCTACAACTTGTTTGACAGAAAAGAGGTGAGACGCCTCCCTATATAATCAACCCTAGGGAACTATGAATGACTTGATTCCAATCTCTCCATTGGATACGTAGGCAACTTGAGAAGAACTAACTCTCAGGCTCAGTCTTAATCTTACAAAAATCACGATCCCCATTGTCTTTATTCTTGTTTGAATCGTCCTAGAGGTTGTTCGGATCTGTAGGTGATTTCCAACATCATCAGGAGTGAAGAAATTGATGCTCAGTTTACAACCCTAGAGAAATTTCGATGAAGAAGGAGAATGCCGACAGCCTCGTCATTTTAGAAAGTGATAACTGGAAATGATAAAAGAAGCTTCTAATATTATTAAAAAGGAGGGGAAAAAAGTCAAAAAGAAATAATAAATAAAACAGGTGTAAAACGGGCATTTCCTTTAAAAAAAGAATATTCCGATGGAATATTCCTTCAGTTTGACCGGATTTTAAGTTTGACCCTTTAATGAAAACGCCATGGGGTAAAGTATATATTTTAAAACCACGGGAGGTAAAGGGTCTAATTGGTAAACGACATGAGGTAAAAGGTGTTTACCCCAAATATTTTAAGTGTTGTTATAAAATAAATGTTAAAAGAGAATACAAAGCAAAGAAGTAGAAAACAATAAAGAAAAACTTTCATTCACTTGTTCTCTTCATCTCTACAAAAACTACTACAATGGTGGGATATATATATATATATATATACTACAAGATGGAGATGAACCAATTAATATGTAACTATTAATATTGTAACTCATGACTCTACATCTCTCATAACCATCTTCTATTAACTCTTGCAATAAACAACATTGATAGACATTCACTCAATTATTATTTCATAACACTCCCCCTTGAATGTCTATCATACAATACACAATGAATATGACTCGTTAAACAATTATTAGGAAAAGACCTTGTGGGAAAAACTTTAGTGAACAAAAATGATACATATTCACTTGTGTTTGTATTACTCCCCAATGAAAACGATATTTGAGAGCATCGAATCGGCAAATGGAAATCTTCTCTTGAATGTAGTATAAAGCTATGCTTATGTGAATAAATCGATCGATTTGATCAATTTGAACAATTGTGCATCGCCATTTTATTTGTAGATTGTCTACAAAAGTATGATGTATAATTCCACTTGCGTCCTTTGAAATATCAATCGAATACCATGTACTTCTACAATTCTTCATCATTTAAGTGTAATTGAATCCGTCAGGTCAACACTTTGGCTTGATTCATCGCATATCGATTTCACTTCTCTTTGAAGATCATGTGCTCTCCCACTTATGTAAATATTATTGAATTTGAGATGAACAATCTTCTTTGCAGCTTGTAATAGTAGATAAAGATCATTGAATATAGAGTGATTTGAATGCTCTATCTAAGTTGCATAACGATATGTCATGTACTATTAACTTTGCTAGAAAAACCCAAAGGGGACAAAAACTAGACAAGGAAAGTAGTTCATGACATATGCTTTTTATATCTTGCACTTGATCGCTCGTTAAAAACCTTTAACTAAGAAAACCCTGTGGGAAAAAAAACTTAGTTAAAGGGAAAAAGAGTACAGTCATTGTTCATACAGGACCAAAGCATCAAGATTGTTTTGAAGTTGTCGCTCCCCGACGACGACAACAAATATTCAAATGTACGCATTCCAATACTATAAACATAATTCTCCAAAATAGATGTTGGAATGAACTTAGTGAACAAACATGTCGGATTGTCACTTATAGCGTACTTTTTTATAAGTCATATCTCTTTTAGAGTCCAATTTAAATGTAAGGGCTAAAAATTATCATACCCACTACTCATTTGTGCAACACTTGCAACACAATCAACATTATCTTCTAAATAAAAATAGGGGATGTAATATCACACAACTCATGTCATTATGCATGAGCTATTTATATATATACCTTATTCATAGGGAATTTACTGATTGATTTTCTTACCTTTAACCATATTTTAAGCAATATAATGACATTTGCAACTCAGCAATATATACAGGTTGCGATTTTCATGTCTAAAATCAATCATACATTTTCATATAAATATGTCTAGTGACCTATAAATATACGGTCACAACGTCATATAAAAATCCTTAGTTGCTGCCAGATTTATTATGTAGCGGAACATGATGTTATCCATAGTAGGAGAATATAATTGATCAAAATCAATAATTGGTTATTACAGAACCAAATTCTAATCAAGATCAACCTCTATTGTTTATTTAATTTTTACCCAGTCAATGTGCTTCCAGCACTCTATTACTGACTTGGGTTCTGGATCCAGATTATAATAACAAATTATGAGGCAACGATGTCGCTCGACAATCGTGATAGTATATTATAAAATTCTCCCATAATATTCATTGCTAGCATAAACCAAATCATTATCAATATATGGATCTGATTGTTTCGCAACCCCAATATTTGATCATTTGATGCACGTGCAAATTTATTTGGGGTTTTCGCCTTCAAGACGAATCTCTTCGAGATATTTCATGAGCGACTTAATATCAATATCAAATTTATTTTCCGCGGATTTTTATTTATTACACCTGTCGATCTTCTACGCTTCTCGCATATATATTATTATCAATCAAATTTGATTTGGTGCATTTATAAATAGTCACTCTTTATATTCAATAAAGCATATGGCAGTTCCTTGCTAAATACTGCAAGTTAAACTATTTACGCAATTTAGTCTGAATGATGCGTAGAAGATCTTTATAAAATTTCACGGCATTCTTATATCTTAAAATGGGGTTTTCTTATCTCCCCCTAATGCCGGGAAATGATCTTTGTTAAGGATGTAGTAATTGCACCGAGCTGTAACTTGATGCTCTGTCATTCGCTTCAAGCGATTTAACACATTTCGAAACACCATAGTTTTTGCTATATCAACCTCGTGATCAAGTGCTATTTGACTTTTGTTTCCAATGATAATAAAATTTATTTAACTATCTCATATCTATGAGATTTATATCTTGTGGAAACAAACATCTCATACGCTTCATGCGTATAGAATAAATATCAACATAACACTATGTCATATCGCATTCTTCAAAAATCATTCACATTATTTTTCACATTGTTCGGGGGTTTTGATATATAATATATAAAATTAACTTAATGTTCATATTCTCCCCCACATGAGATTGACAATGCTTATTGTGTCTTATATATTGATATGCTATATATCTATTTTATGACATGTCTTTCGTGATTTTTATATTCACAGAACATCAATAATTGACGACTCTGTAGAGTTCTTAATTCATCTCGTAAATTTTGTCAACACTATGTGTGTACTACGTGATTCACACGACTATTCAGATACGAACTTCATGTTCATTTATATTATAATGTTTGTCACGAGAATTGATATTTATTATTCCTCCCGCTAATCTCGGACAATACTTTTATCACAATCATTATCCAGAATATTTGCAATAACCCGTGACGGATTCTACATTTTTATGTGATATCCTCTTATGCGGGTATCAACAAACTTCATGAATATATTTCAAGCGGGGGAATTTGAATAATCACTTATAGAGTTTGACATTTCAATAACGTTTCATTCGTTGTCTGATTTTGGTATGATCACGGTAATTGATATCTTCAAAAGAATAATATATTTCCACGTTCACTTCATTAAATGGAATGATACATCTTAGAATTTTAATTTGATGACATTCACTTGACAGAATGTACTTGTATAGAATGATGCGTCTTATATAATTATATTTGATCGTATTCATTTTACTTAAATGAAATTGTATAACATGATGCATCTTATGTAATATAGTACATATATCATTGCACTACTCATGCATATTATATTGGTCACATTCTCTTCTAGGAATGGACATATGTCATCATTTTCAAGCATATTGTTCAAGTCATCGAGAAAATATTATTAGCATGAGTAAGTCCTCATTTTTCTTTATGTCTTGATATGATACCATTTTTATGTATATCAATAAATAAAAAAAACTTGGGAGAGTATATAGCTTTATTTCGAACAATTTTGTTTCAATCGGCTAAGCCATTTTGGGTGTAAACATGAGCCACGGGATGTTCCACACCTATTTCAATTGACATGAAATAATCATCAAACTTATGTGATGAATATTCACCGCATTATCCAAACGAATTTTCTTAATTGGATAGTCGTGAAATTGTGCTCGTAACTTAATTATTTGAGCCAACAATCTAGCAAATGCATGTTACAAGTAGATAATAAACATAAGTGTGACCATCATGTCGATGCATCAACTAGCACCATGAAATATTTAAAAGGTCCACACGGTGGATCTATAGGTCCACATATATCACCCTGAATTCATTCTAGAAATGTAGGTGATTCAATCTCAACTTTAACCGGTGAATGTTTAATAATTAATTTGCCCTGTGAGCAAGCAACACATGAGAATTCACTAGAATTTAACACTTTTGACCTTTTAACGAATGGCCATGTGAATTCTCTATTATACGTCTCATCATTGTGGAACTAGGATGCCCAAGGCGATCATGCAATATCATGAAATCATTAGAAACAATAGACTTCTGGTCTACTACGTGATGAATTTCAGTCGCTGTTATTTTTGTATAATATAAGCCAGAAGATAAAGCATGCAGCTTTTCTAATACACATTTCTTCCAGAAATTGTATTTGAAATCAATAAATATTCATCACTGAACAATTTTATTTCAATGGCTCTTTTGAAGCCTTATAGAAAAATAGCTCGCCTATAGAAAAATAGCTCTTGTATACATTTGCTTCTCCCATTTTTTCTAATTGAGATTTTTTTCACGATATAACGTATGCTGCACTCTCGATGATTCAAATGTTGTCATCATCTTTAATCAATCTCAAGTTTCATCTTCCATTTATGTGAATTTTATATTCACTTTATGCCATTCAAATGCTACTCTTGTACTTAATGTCCATATATATGTAAATCAAAATATCGATCATCTTCATATGATCATATCATTTTTTTCTCGAGTGATATCATCATCCTCAATAGTTTACCACATAAATAACATCAAAAAGATAGATCTCCAATACAATAAACCCGAGAGCAACTCGTTTGATAAGTTTTGGGTTCCTTTATGTACTTCATCCGATGGTAATTTTCACCAACAAAACATCTTGTAATGAGAATTCTAATGCACCGCAACTTAAGTCAATATCTCAACAGATAAATATGTTAGTACGTAGTATATATATATATTATCAAATAAAGAAATAACTTTGATATGGAATAAACAATATATCATGCTAGTATATAATAATAAAAACATACTCAGATACTCGCAGAAAATTAATTCATATGGCCATAAAGCCATTCACGTAAATCAATTGTAATGCGATTTGGTTAGAACACCATCCAATTTCAGTTTGCGTAATCTATTACCCGGTCAAGAACTTGTTTGTAGTATATCATTTTATCTTTTGAAGTTGACATTATGCGTGATGGATCCATCCTTCATATCTTTATCAACCATAATAAGTTGCAATTGTAATTGGACAATCATCAGGCTGTTCAAGCACTTGCTATTCCAATCGTTTGATGCTTGAACACTTCATATGAAAAAATGATCGATCGGTAGAGTCTCGTGCTGATAACGTGTTATAAAATAAATGTTAAAAGAGAATACAAAGCAAAGAAGTAGAAAACAATAAAGAAAAACTTTCATTCACTTGTTCTCTTCATCTCTACAAAAACTACTACAATGGTGGGATATATATATATATATATACTACAAGATGGAGATGAACCAATTAATATGTAACTATTAATATTGTAACTCATGACTCTACATCTCTCATAACCATCTTCTATTAACTCTTGCAATAAACAACATTGATAGACATTCACTCAATTATTATTTCATAACAAGTGTTAATTTTTTTTTTCTGCAGTGTCAAAAAAATGTTTTACACAAGTAAAATTTGAATAATTTATCATTTTTAGATACATTGGAGGAGGAGATAAGAGTATAATAATGGAAGTGCCACGTTTTCAAACCTGAAATTGCGGTGCTTGAAGATGCAACCTCATTAATTAGAGTTATATTAGTATAGTAGTTAGCTAGCACACAGATTCACGCTGCAGTTTAGAAGAATGTCTGTAAAAGATACTGTTTGTCTCTTTGACATTGCTGTCGCTCGACTCACTGTTCTGGAAAATTAAGTACTAGCTTATGCCTTTACATGTGGAGATTATACACATACAGATATATCATATATGAAGCTCACTGTGGTTATGCTAAATCTGTGTGGTTTTGATATCTCTGTTAAAAATCAAGCGCTTACCGTTGTACTAAAACCAATTAGTGATAGTAAAGACGCAACTTTATTTCTTTAGGCATTAAAGAGTGTAGGCAATCTATCCCAACACCCCCCTCAAGTGTTGGCAATCTGTCCAACACTTGCACTATTTTTCATTTAAGAGTGTGGGCAATCTGTCCAACCTCAAGTGTGGGCAGTCTGTGTTGTAGTTTTGAGGGTCTTGATTGATCACCAATGCTATAAAAACCTGCAAATTTTATGAAGAACGGATCCTCGCAGTCACGCGTATATCGCTGCCCTTCTTAAATTTATTCGACCCCTAACTTATCCGGAGTATCACGAATAATTTAAGTGAGATACAGACTGAGAGCCTTGCCTTTTGTCTAGGACAAAATAGATCAAAAGATTACTTGAAGTGTTTAGATGTTTAAGACTTTATCAAGGATGCATACAATTGTTGTGTATTTGTTCAACAATGTAAAAGAGCCTTTTATGGTACTTGGATTGCAGAGAAATAAGTTACAAGTTCGTAATTTAAGGTTGCAACCTAAGTGAAAAGGTATCACTTGGTTATAACCACTTAAAAGGACCAAGAGGTACCTAAAATTCAGTTTTCGGGCCACAGGCGGGCGCCTGTGGCCAGCCTGTGATCAACAGAAAACCGCAAAACTCTCTGTTCAACATTTAGGCATGCTGAAACCCCACAGGCGGGCGCCTGTCACTCTGTTTCACCAAAAGCTGATTTTTGGTCCTTTAACTGGTTTTCCGGTCCTTTAAGTGATTTTCTCGAACTATACTTGCTTATTTCCATCCGTATACTCATATACACTTATATAAGCGTGCACTCCGCACCTCCAAACTTATTATTAAGTGTTACGAGTAAATCCACCCTTGTACTAAGCCCCGATTACCTCAACGGCTTGTGATTATACTTAAATCACCAACATTCCTCCCCCATTTAAGTGTAATCCTTGGTTTAGTAAAACAAAACAGTCATAAAACAAACCAACTCTTGATTCAATGAAAATGTCACGAAGATTGAATTTCCATCTAGTATTATTACACGCAAATATTCGAGTATTGGGGTGTGACTAAGCATTGAACCCCTTTACACATTTTGAATACATGTACACAATAATACACATAAATTGAAACTACTTCAAAGTATTATACTTGACACCATTCTTGAAAACCGGCCTTGTGTCCATATCCATTCTTGAGCATTTAGAAAGCCAACCCAACTTTCCTTGAAGCGGCCATACTTCATACTCATATAGGTGAATCTTTAGTTTACCGTGCACCTGCATTAGCACTTTTATAAGATTCATTAAGAAGATAATACTTCAACCTAATCTCACGGTGTAAACAAAGACATACCTTCGGATTAATACATGTGCTCAAGTTTCCAAAGACAAAGCTTACCACATTGAATTTATCCTAAGGCATTGTACCAAAGGGAAATTGGGCGTCCCATATTTAGAAACTTATACAAAGTTGTAGTCTCATCCCGACTACCGACTTTTGTAACAAGTCCTTAGTCAATCCTTTTCACAAATGATCACCAAATTTCTTTGAGATCTCACATACACAACCGATATCACCCGTGAGAGATCAACTCACGTGCACGCTATGTCTAACGCCTAAGTGTCGTGACTTACCATTATACACTTGACTATATGCTTTAGACAAGGTAGATGAGCTATCACAATGGATAGATATTGGTGATATTGGTTTAGGCCATAAAGGAATTTCATGAATCAAATTCCTAAGCCATTCTCGCCTCTTTACCGCTTTGCCAAGGCAATAAACTCCGACTCCATAGTCGAAGCTAGATATACATGTCTGCTTCTTAGAAGCCCAAGAAATGGCGCCCCACCTAAAACAAACACCCCATCCACTAGTAGAAGAATGATCTTCTACATTAGATATCCAACTAGCATCCGAATATCCTTCAATCACCGAAGGATATGCAACCTAAGTCAAATCAAAATCTTTGGTAGACTTTAGATATCTCAATACACGAACAACCGCTCTCCAATGACAAGCACTGGTTACTAGTATATCTACTTAGTTTCCCAACCGCATAGGCGATATCCGGTCGTGTACTAGTCATTGCATACATCAAACAACCAATGACTCGTGAATATTCAAGTTGATTCAACTGCTTCACCTTTATTAGGTCCAAGCTTCTCATGAGGCTCCATGGGAGAATTTGCCGGAGTACAATTTTCACAATTAAACTTTTTCAACACTTTCTCAATATAATGAGACTGTGTTAGTGAAAATCCTCCCTGATTTTTCTTGATTTTAATACCAAGAATTACATCTGCCTCCCCCATGTCTTTCATAGAGAATCTAGAAGATAAGAGTTCTTTACACTTATCAACCTGATTTTGGTTCGTACCAAAAATCAACATGTCATCGACATATAGACAGATTATCACACCGTTACCGGTTTCATCAAATCTACTATAAATACACTTGTCTGACTGATTGAGTTTAAACTCACTAGCCAAGACAATCTCATCAAACTTTTGATGCCATTGTTTAGGAGCTTGTTTAAGTCCATACAATGATTTAACAAGTTTACAAACCTTATGCTCGTTACCGGGCATAATAAATCCTTCCGGTTGCTTCATGTATATTTCCTCATCCAAATCTCCATTTAGAAATGCTGTTTTAACATCCATTTGATGGATCACCAAGTTATGAATTGCGGCTAAGGCAATCAATAACCTGATTGAGGAGATTCTAGCAACGGGAGCATAAGTATCGAAATAATCGATACCTTCCTTTTGCCTAAATCCTTGTATAACTAACCGGGCTTTATATCGATCAACAGTACCGTCGACTCTCATTTTCCTTTTGAAAATCCATTTGCAACCACGTGGTAAATCCGTAAGAATCCACGTATTCTTACCCATTATGGAATCCATTTCGTCATTAATGGCTTCTTTCCAAAATGATACATCCTGAGATCCCATCGCCTCAGAAAATGTTCTTGGATCATCCTCAATATTGTAGCAATAAGAGTATTGATATCCAACTTCATTTCTAACCTTCCACCAAATAAGTAACAAAATCCGTGGAAATGTTTTCGCTATTCTAGCCTCTTACTTCTTCAAGTTCGTAGGCTCAACTTGAGAATCACTATTCTCCACATTCTCCACTCCAACTATTGTAGAGCAATATCCTTTGGTCTAGGAATAGAAGTAAATCTATTCTCATCAAAGATAGCATCTCGTGATTCTATAACCGAATGTGCAAACCACGGAATCACTAGGTTCTAAAACATAAAACCTATATGCCTTTGAATGACTTGCATATCCAATGAATATGCAATCGATGCCTCTTTCTCCTAAAGTTTTAATTTTAGGATCGGGAAGTCTAACAACCGCCTCATGACCCAAAACTTTCAAGTAATTCAAGTTTGGTTTCTTTTTGAACCAAAGTTCATACAGGTAGCGAAATTCCTTTTATTAGAATTCATTTTAGTAGATAACAATGTGCCGTTAACATGGCCTCACCCCAAAATCCACTGCTCAATCCCGAGTAGGATAACATGGAATTTACCATCTCTTTTAGAGTACGGTTTTTCCTCTATGCAATGCCATTTTGTTGTGGCGTATATGGTGCAGTAACCTCGTGTATTATACCACACGACCCAAAGAAGGTTGGATCATAGTATTCTCCACCTCTATCGGTACAAAAACGTTTTATACTTGAACTTAATTGCAATTCAACTTCACTTTTATAAACTTTAAACTTATCAAGTGCTTCATCTTTTGTATTAAGTAAATATACATAACAAAAGCGAGTATGATCATCTATAAAAGTAACAACATATTTCTTATTTCCCAAAGAAGGTGTGGCATAAAGATCACACAAATCACTATGGATAAGTTCCAAAATTGTAGACGACCTTTCAACACCATGAAAAGGTTGTCTTACAATCTTATTAAGCATACAAGTAGTACACTTATCCATATTGATATCAAAAGGGGGAATCAAAGCATTCTTACACATAACATGCATACGTTTGTAATGTACGTGTCTTAATCGTGCATGCCACAACTTTGAAATATTAACATCAGAAATATGCATAACTTTATTAACTTTATTATTAACAACATTAAGCATAAACATGTTATTACACAAATAACCAAAACCAACAAATACACCATGTTTTGACAAAATAAACCTATCGGACTCATAAACTTGTTTGTAGCCCGATTTACACAAAAAAGCACCCGAAACACGGTTTTTCCGAATGCATGGCACAAATAAAACATTAAATAGTTTTACTGATTTTCCAGAATCGAAATTTAAAATAATAGTTCCTACACCACTTATTACAAACCTTCTCGACTCGCTTTCCCATCTTTAAGATAGATCCATCGCTCAACTGGTTCAAAGTCTTCAAACCAAATACGATCTTTGCATACATGTCTTGTTGCTCCCGAGTCGATCCACCACGTAACATCATCATCCTCGCATATAAAAAAAGCTTCGTAAATAAATGGCACATAATTCATAACCGAATTAATACCATAATTAACATTCTCGACCTTGATGATGTGGTGGTCCTTGGTCTTTCGACCTTGCTCGACCCTTGCCTTTACCATTCTTTCGAACTCGGCAATCACCTTGTAGTGTCCTCGTCTTACCACAAATCCAACAGCCCTTTTGGCCTTTTTCCGGATTCTTTGTAATTTGAATTTTTCTTTTTCTTGCCATGGTATTTCCCTTTGTTAGTTTTAGAACTCTCCCAAAACCTCCATCACATGAATGGAAGTGGATTCATCAATTTCCTTGCCCTTGGTTTTAACCCCTCCTCGTGCCTCTGAGGATTCCTCAATGCGCAGATGGCTACCAAGTTCAACCAAGGATAGTTCTTCCTTTTGTGTTTCAACATATGCTTAAAATCCTTCCATGATGGTGGTAGTTTGTCAATGATACTAGAAACAGAAATGGCTTCATCCATTTCCATTTTGTGTTGTGCAAACTGGCCTAAAATGCGTTGTAGTTCATTGAATTGTTCCATTACAGATCATGAATCTACCATCATGTATTTCATAAAATTACCAACTAGAAACTTTTTAGCAGATGCATCTTCATTCAAATACTTAGTTTCTAGTGCATCCCATAACTCTTTTGCAGAAGCAAAGTTTTGATAAATGTCAAATAACGAATCAGACATACCAGTGACAATGTGACCACGACAGATGTACGTAGTCATCATTTTCCCATTTGTTCCGCCTTCGCAATTCCTCCAACGGTGCATCATCATCAACTTCTGGTATTTTTGTGCTAAGAACATACACCACTTTCAATGTTGTGAGAAGGAAATGCATCTTCCTTTGCCACCTCCGGAAATCAACTCCTTCAAACTTGTCTAATTTCCCGAAATTCATCATCAAATCCTTTGCATTCACCATTGTGATCAAAACAATAAATTTAAGAAGATTGTTGTAGTTTTGAGGGTCTTGATTGATCACCAATGCTAAAAAACCTGCAAATTTTATGAAGAGCGGATCCTCGCAGTCACGCGTATATCGCTGTCCTTCTTAAATTTATTCGACCCCTAACTTGTCCGGAGTATCACGAATAATTTAAGTGAGATACAGACTGAGAGCCTTGCCTTTTGTCTAGGACAAAATAGATCAAAAGATTACTTGAAGTGTTTAGATGTTTAAGACTTTATCAAGGATGCATACAATTGTTGTGTATTTGTTCAACAATGTAAAAGAGCCTTTTATGGTACTTGGATTGCAGAGAAATAAGTTACAAGTTCGTAATTTAAGGTTGCAACCTAAGTGAAAAGGTATCACTTGGTTATAACCACTTAAAAGGACCAAGAGGTACCTAAAATTCAGTTTTCGGGCCACAGGCGGGCGCCTGTGGCCAGCCTGTGATCAACAGAAAACCGCAGAACTCTCTGTTCAACATTTAGGCATGCTGAAACCCCACAGGCGGGCGCCTGTCACTCTATTTCACCAAAAGCTGATTTTTGGTCCTTTAACTGGTTTTCCGGTCCTTTAAGTGATTTTCTCGAACTATACTTGCTTATTTCCATCCGTATACTCATATACACTTATATAAGCGTGCACTCCGCACCTCCAAACTTATTATTAAGTGTCACGAGTATATCCACCCTTGTACTAAGCCCCGATTACCTCAACGGCTTGTGATTATACTTAAATCACCAACAGTCTGTCCCAACACTTGCACAAATTTTTATTTTTTATTTTTATAAATATTGTTCCAATGTCTTCCTGAAGGGATGGATTTAATTTCTACCTAGCAGAAGCTGAAGCTGACAATACCATAACACGAACTTCTTGTGCCACAACACTAAAAAGACCACCGATACACCTTGCAAATGATTTCGGTAATAGCAAACAATGTTCAATAATGGTGTCTTGCTAATGGCAGCTTTGTCCTCTGTCGTCACCATACGGTCGTCAACTGAATGAATAGGAACCGACAGATAAATCAAAAACTCCTCCTTTTCTTCAGCAAACAAATCTCCAACATGTATTATCCCCTGTTTGTTTCGACAACTTATCTCATTCCTATGTCTTCCTAAAAAAGTATTAATGTGTAATAAGTCGATTAAGTTTTGTGTCTTGTATTGTAAATGATACACTTCAGTTGACATTAGTACATGATTAATCTAACTGATACAATATCAATAATGAGGGAAATTTGATGATCCAATGATCAATTTATACTTTTAATGAGGGGAAACACAGATAGTGAGAAAATGTAGATTATGTCATTTGGATCAAACCATAGGCACTTTGATTTAACCGTAATTTATTCCATATGCCATATAACCCCCAATTAGACGATGTTTTGTCTTTGATATCAAACAACACGATTGAATTCAACATTAGGGGTAATGAGGTTTTATTACTCAACAAACACATAATTCCCGGATTTAGATCAAATGCTAAAAGTAAAATAACACCTAATACAATTGATAAAACATCCCTTAGTTTAAAAGCAGTGTCGTATTGTGATTTTACACGAGAAGCAAAGTCTGGCGCCACCTAATTTTTTATCCTTTTTTATTCCTTCTCCTCTCTTTTTTCCCATCTTTCCCCTCTCTTTTCTCATGCATGCACAGAGTAGTTGCCCTTTTTGGTTCCGTATGAATACCCTCCCTGGTTTTTTTCGGTTGTATTTCCGTTAGTCCGGTTTGTAATAATCTTTCTTTTGTGGAAAAAAAAATACATATGGTAGTTTGTATTAATTTTTTAGTACACATATGCTACTTTTATTTTCCTTAACCCCTCCACCACGTCCCTTAAATAGTTTAGAGATTTTTTTTTTTTTAAGGTGCATTCATAAAATTAGTCAATGTCCACATTAATAGCAGAAAGGATTACAGGTGGGGGTTTAGTACCCCAAAAGTGCAAATTGTTACAATCGAAAGAGAAGAAAAACCCTAATTTTGCTAAGAGATCCGCCACTTTATTGCAGGATCTGTTGACAAAACAAAGTTTGATAGAAGAAAAGGGTTGCGCTGCAAATCGAGCAGTTGAGATAAGAGCTCCGATGCCAGTAAGGTCTGTGTCTTCATCATTATTAATCCTAGCAATGGACGTAAGTGAGTCGGATTCAAGAATCAAATTACCATTCCATAATTTTGCAGTTTCAGTGAGTCCTATGCAGATTGCTTCCAATTCAGCCATTTCCACATATGCAAGCCGGCCCAAATTGCAGCTAATTGCATAAATGAGTTTACCCATGTGATCCCGGATGGCAATTCCGGCAGAGCCCGTGCCTTCGATGAAGCCTGCATCCACGTTAGTTTTAAGTACTCCGATAGAGGGTTTTTGCCAATTCGAGGGGAAGGGAGTCTTGACCTTGGTGACTTCATCAGAATCCAGAACAGAGCGAAAGGCTTCAAGAAGGGACGAGGTTTGGTAGGGGATACGAGAGGGTTCAGGCATTAACCAAACGAACCAAAGGTTGGTAAAGAAGACTTCGGCATCCATGGTGTGGTCAGAGGCAAGCAGATCACAAAGGTCCAAGAAATTATTATGCTGGAGCTTCGTCAAATAGTGGAGGTCCGGTGAGAGTTTCCAAACCGATTTGACCCAATGGCATTCCAAAAGGCAGTGTTTCCATGATTCAAAGTGGCATTTACAGAAATGGCAGATTCCCGTTGAGAGGTTCCTCTTTTGCAGGTTAAGTCCAAGAGGCAAAGCACCAACAGCAATTTTCCAGATGAAGATTTTGATTTTAGGAGGCAACTTCAAAGACCAAAGGAAATTCCAGCATGTTTTCCTAGCTTTTGGATTAGAGGTATCCCCATTTCCAGCGCTATTTTGTTTCATCTTGAGAGCTTTGTTGTATCCACTCTTGGCTGTATAGGTTCCCTTTGGTGAATAGTGCCAGATTAGTTTAGCTTGGGTAATTCTGTGGTTTAACGGGATGGACATAATGCTGTCAATTTCATGAGGTAGGAACAGGTGCATTAAAATAGGTAGATTCCAAGAGTGTTCATGGGTGAGTTGGTTGACAGTGGTAAAGGATTGGGATTAGTTTAAGGGGATTATTTTGATAGAGGGTTCTAAGGGGATCCAAGGGTCCTCTCAAATATTAATATCTTTGCCATTACCAACAGACCATCTCAAGTCATTAGAAAGAAGGTTTCTGTCCACAAGAATGCTTCTCCAGACAAAGGATCCATTAGGTTTAGATTTAGCATCCAAAAAGAATGATTGTTGAAGTATTTGAATTTGAAGATTCTAGTCATTAGAGAATTAAGTTTAGAGAAATCTCCAACTCTGTTTTGCAAGAAGGGCTTGATTGAACAGCTCTTGATTCCTAAAACCGAGGCCACCTTGGTCTTTAGGGGTGCAAATAGTATCCCAAGAAATCCAATCCATAGACCTTTTATCAGGATTGTGGCTCCACCAAAAGTTTCTAATCATGCATAAAATCTCGTTCAGAAGCTTTTTGGCAATTGAAAGCATTGCATTACATAGATAGGGATGGCTTGAATGATTGCTTTAATGAGAATTTCCTTTCCAGCCATGGTAAGGTAAAGAGGTTTCCAACCATTAAGCCTTTTCCAGATCTTATCTTTTATATATTTGAAAATCTCATACTTGGATCTTCCTACCATGAAAGGGAGGCCAAGGTACTTTCCAGTGTGATCACCAACCGGGACATGAAGGATGTGAGTGATAGAAGTTGAAAGCTCGGGTCAATAGCAGGGTTAAAGTAGGCATGGGATTTAAGAAGGTTTATTTTTTGGCCAGAGAGATTCTCATAGGTTTTCAGAATACTCACTATTTCCTCAGCACTACAAATAGTGGCTTGGACAAAAAGAATACCGTCATCAGCAAACAGAAGATGGGATAGACAGGGGCCATGGTTTCCAAATCAAAAGGGAATTAGGTCTCCCTTAAGGATAGATAGGTTAATTAGGGCTATGAGGCCTTCAGAGCACAGAATAAACAGAAAAGGAGAAAGGGGATCTTCTTGTCTAATGCCTCTGGAAGGTAAGAAAGGGGTGGATGGTGTACCATTGACAAGGACTTTGAAGGAGGCAGTGGTGACACAATTGAGGATAAGATTAGTGAATTTTGGGGGAAAGCACATTATGGTCATAAGCATTCTAAGATAATTCCATTCAACCCTATCAAAAGTTTTTTCCATATCCAACTTAACAGCCATGAGATTTTTGATGTGTTTAGTCTTGGAATTTAAGGTGTGAAAAGCTTCAAATGGTGTGAGAGCATTGTCAGTAATGAGTCTACCTTTAATGAAGGCACTTTGTGTATGATCAATAACATCATCGAGGACACTTTTGAGTCTGTTGGCTAGGGTTTTAGAGATGATTTTGTAGATGGTATTGGTCAAACTGATGGGTCTAAAACTTTTGAGGGTAGTGGGGTTAGCGGTTTTGGGGATTAATATTAGGGAGATGAGGGTATATTGATAGCAGCCAAATCAGCTTCATTATTAAGGATATTAAGCATAAAGGGTATGAGATCTTCTTTATAAAGCTGCCAGTGCTTCTTAAGAAAGATAGCTTGCATTCCATCCGGTCCAGGGCTTTTCTTGCCTGGAAGATCTTTTATGGCCTTGAGAATTTCCTTTTCTGAAAAAGGACTTTGGAGGAAGTCTATATGTTCTGTTTTTAGTTGCTGGAGAGGGAGTGAGTCGATTGAGATATCAGAGCTAACAGACTGGTGAGTACCGTATGAATACCCTCCCTGGTTTTTTCCGGTTGTATTTCCGACGTTAGTCCGGTTTGTAATAATCTTTCTTTTGTGGCAAAAAAAATATAGGTTTTTGTCCAAAAGGACAAACTACATCATTTATTAGGCTACAAGGACATTGATGATTAGAAAGGACAAAACCTAATTAAACTTACCAAAATACCCTTTTTCACATTAACCTATTTCTTTTTTTTTTTGAAAACACATTAACCTATTTCTATTTAACAACATATCATAAATATAAATAAAATGATCAGCAACGCCCTCGCTCAAAGCACCCCCCACCCTAAAAATCTCTCCGGCAATGGCTTTGTGGTTCGATTAACCTCCACGGCAAAGCAGCTCTCCTCCACGGCAAAGCAGCCTCCATCGAAATCCCCGAGAGAATGGAGGCATGGGGCGCCGGAATTGCAGGACGGAGAGAATGGAGGCATGGGGCGATAGAGAGGCGAAAGTGCGGTGGCGTTTGGGGCCGCTGCTCATTGTTCCGCTTGCTCTCTTTCGAGGTCACAAATCCACCTGCTCCGCTCAATCCGGACGGCGAGGTTTGTTGGGCCGGGCTGAATTGACAGGGACTCACCGGAGGTGCAAATGTACAGAGCCGGCCGGAGAAGACAAGGCCGCGGAGAAGAAACTCAATAGATGATTTTTTTTTTTTTTTTTTTTTGAGAAAGTTTAGGGTTGTTACTATTACGTTATTACATTTTTGGGATGTTACGACTTGATTATGGGATGTAACTACTTGTTTATGGGATGTTACGACATTTTACGGGATTGTTACGACTTGTTTTTAGGATGTTACGACACCTTACGAGAATGTTACGACTTGTTTAATGGCCGTTACTATATTTAACGGGCTGTTACTACTTGTTTTTAGGATGTTACTACATTTTCATTCGATGTTACGACATTTTATGGGCTGTTACTACTTGTTTCTTGACTGTTACTATTTGTAGAAGGGTAAAAAGTAACAAGGGGTATTTTTGTCCAAATATTTTGTTTTTGTCCTTTATAACAGCTGAAAAATTAAAATGTCCTTGCAGACCCATTTATGTGTTTTTTTGTCCTTGTAGCCCCTTTCCCCAAAAAAAAAAATACATATGGTAGTTTGTGATGTTGCGTGGAACACCAGATTTGCGGTAACAGTGTTTATCTTGAGGATATAAGGCTGATATGAATGATTTCTCCGGTGTGGTTAGGGTGGCGAGTAAGAACAAGTTTATAAGATGAACAAGTTAATCAGTCGACAAGTTGGCAGAGTTTCTGCTTGTATTAGATTTATAGTTTAAAGCTTGAGTGAGAATCCCTCTTCTATTACAATGTGATCCCATATATATATAGGCTAAAAAAGTGGGTCGGTTCACTGTTCATTGATAAGACAACTTAAAATACATAGCTAAGTTAAACATGCATGCAATACAAGTGTCCTATCTAGCTGTAAAGTATTGCCAGCTGGATTGGCCAACTGGGTAAGCATGGCGAACAGCGAGTCCGGAGAAGTAGGGTTGAGTAGCGGACTCGTTTGTGCCTTTATGTATAGGGTGGAATCACGTGGAGAGAATGAGTCCGGCTTACCGTTAGCGGATATGATCCGCTTCGCTTGGCGGATAGGTCTCGCTTGTAGCTAGCGGCCGTAAGATGCTTGGTGGCAGCGCCGGGAGGTAAAAGCCCATTATCTCGTGTTGACGGGCCAAGATTGTAGGCCCAATATGGATGAACAGGCCCCATTCCAATCCGGGTATATCAATGGCCCCTACTGCGTGCTGGCGTGAAACTCGCCAAGGCGGAGAGTAAATTTGAAGAACTTTGGTGGAGCTCCTTCGTGAGTCGCTTATGATAGAGGCTTTTGACACTGTTTTATCGAGCTTGAACCAGTGTTGGTGAAAACCACTAGTGATATGCTGTGCATTTGTAGCGAACAGGCTTGATCGCCGATAATGTTCTATCGGGCTTGAACCAGTGTTGGTGAAAACCACTAGTGATATGCTGTGCATTTGTAGCGAACAGGCTTGATCGCCGATAATGTTCTATCGGGCTTGAACCAGTGTTAATATCGCGTAGCGAATTACCGATTGATCGCCGACAACGCTCTGCCGGGCTTATTTAAATGATGATGCTCTGTAAAAGGTGTTTTGTTGTGTAAGCCAAAGCGGGCATAGACTGATGCTGGCTGTTTGAAATAATGTTGAAAGATAGTAATACGCTGAAGTCGCTTATGCCGCGTGATGTGATGCTCGTCAGAAGAAATTTGAACGGTTAGAAAATGTAAACGGATGTATCGGTACACGAAACGTCACGCCACCCCGTGCTCGACACGGCGGTTGGGCTGAACCGCCCTTTTGCTCGATTGGTGGAGAGAAATCGGTAACCGCTCACCGCCATCATTACGCTTGAATTTTGAAAATCCCAAACGCCGTTTCCCTCTCTTTTCCTCCTATAAATAGAGAGTTCCCCAACACTTACGCTTTTCTCCTCTTTCACTTCGATAAATCCCTCCGCGATAAAGCAAGGAAATTCCGCGATTGCAAGAAGATTCCGACGAGTGCTTATTCCAATCCAAGATCAACGCTTTACCTCTTTTTCATCCATCGTGTGAATTTAAACATTCCTTTATCGTTTTGAATTGATTTATGTATTTATTATCGCTCTGTTTTGCTTGAGACATGAATGTCGTGATTTAGCTCCTGTGATTTTGCCTCTGTAATTTCAATTTTTCCGATGAACACCATGAGCCCCATCTCAGTGTTTCTCGCGATTTCATACTCTTTTTTTTTTTTTTTTTTTTTTTTTTTCGTAAATACCCCTATATGTATGTATGCTTTGATTGCTTGTTTAGTCGCTTGTTTGGTAGAGGTTTGAATGCGTGTTGTTTGAAGCCTTTTCTGGTTTGGGTTTAGGATTTTTCTCGAGAATTTGGGGGTTTTTCCGGGAGAATGCTTGGGGTTTTTGGGAATTTTGTATCTGCTTAAGGAAGATGGAAGGCGAGGTGTCGGGGTGTGATTGCTCTCACCTCGACCCGATTTCCATGTCCGGTGATAAACCGATCCACCTTGCCCTTTTTCTTTTCCGTAATGTCATCAGAGCACACACAATCAGACGAAGAGGCTAGGGCCGCAGCGGGTTATGGGTCAGAGGAGGTGAGCATGGAGGAAGCTAGCTCTAGCGGTGACGAGGAGGAGATGGAAGAAAATCCCAACCCCGGATCCATTAACATAGAATCGACCCGCAGGTCGCAGCTTATTGGTGAGGGCGCCATGGAGGGCGAGGTCGAAGATGACGACCAAACGGTACTAAGCAATCTCTCACCAGATGGAGAGAGTTTTAAAACCGGAGCCGCTAAAAGTAGCGGCAAGATCAAGCGAAGCCGTGGAAACCGTTGTGGTATCGGAGAAGCCCAAAAGTCTCCAAAGATTGTTGTACGGAAGAAAACCGCCACGAGGAGCCCGCAAAAAGAAGAGGCGCCAAAGAAGGTCCGCTATGTCGAAAATGAGCTCGCAGAGCAAAAACGGGCGGATAGTGAACTTGTAGCCCGATGGAGGGAGTTTAAGGATCGAGAAGATTATACTTCGGCGTTGGCAGCGTACGATATTTCGGCGGACTATCGTTTTGTTAGTATGGGCGCGACCAACATGCCATGGACCTGTGGCCGAGACCAGCAAGACTATCTGTGGTTGCATTATGATCATCTGGCAGCCGGACTCAGACCTCCCTTTGACCCATTTTTTGTTACTTTTATGGAAGAGCTGAAGGTGATGCCTTGCGACCTGAGTTTGGGAGTTGTTCGCGTGGTCATGTCCTTTATCATAATCAGTAGGTTGAGCGGGCGCGAACCGTCGATGCCGGTGCTCTTATATTTTTATAGTTTCTCCCGGAAGGGCGGCGCCGGCCAAATCCAACCGCGTAGTCGATCGAGTCATGGTAGACCCCGCTTGTTATTTGATCTTCCCGACAAGGTGGCGGATTGGGACAAAAGATGTATGAAGGTAGAGTCCCGGGTAGGCTGGCCGTTTGAGAAGCTAGCGGAGAATTCGGTCAAGACCGATCACTTAAATAAGATAAAAACCCAATTTGACGATGATGAGTTTATCTCCGAGCCGAAAAGACGACCTGGCTATACCCGTAAAAATGAACCTCGAGGCTAGGGCATTTAACCTGAGGTTGTTGCTTGACGTCGCTTCATTTATCTTATACAAGCCGGACTTCCTGGAGCCGGTGTCGGCGAACCTTTAGTTGTAGTCGACTTGTTGCCGACCCATCCTGATTGGTACGGCGAGTGTCACCATGGGAGGTTCATGCCTTCTCGCGAAATCAGGGCGGTTATCCTAATATGCGAGCACCGAGTAGGATTTTTACTTGCATTCTTCTTGCTTCTTTTCATATGTTCTGGTCGCTAATATATATTTGTTCCCCGCAGGTACCATGGATAGATTAGTTCGTCGCAGCCAATTGTCAAAGCAAAAGACCGTCGGCGAGGTGAAAAGGGCCGCTGAACTAAAAGGGATTAAGACAAATTCCCTTCCCATGGTCGATTTGCGTGACGCCGGCGGCGGAGCCTCTGGAGCTAAGGTCACAAAATCATCCCAGCCGCCAGTAATAGAGAAAACCGCGGTGGGCAAGACTATGAAGCAGACCACTCTTACAAAGCCGCCTGCTGGTGATAAGAAGAAGAGGGCTGCTGTTGAAGAGATTGAGCTCGCGGGAGATGAAAGCGGCTTGCAGGAGGTCCCTCCCCTTAAAAGATCCAGAACTGATAAGGGTAAGGAAAAAGCTGTAGATCAAGGCAAACCAGGGTCGATGAGGTTGTGTCTATGGCCACGAAGACAATGGTGCCCTTTGCTGGAGTTCCTATTGGGCCTAGAGGTTGTCCCGCCGCCTGGTTGGATAAAGAGTTTATGCGGCAACAACCTCTCGACCTGCCCAAGGCACGCACAATTGCAAGGGTATCGATGTGCCCCTATCGAGGCATTTTAGATGGGGTATCCTAGCGACATCCACCGTGGAGATAGGCCGCGGTATAGCGGATAGGGTTGTTATGGCGGATCGATCGATCCCGCCGTGCCTTTTCTCGTGAGTATTGATGATTTGTGGGGCTTATATGGCGCCACGGTGAGCATGGTTGATGCACGTAGATCAAGTGATAATTAAAAGTACTTGACCACCATAAACCAATACTAGCAAGAGGACTAGTCCATCGTAGTATAGCTATAGCGAATCAAGGTCGATCCCACAGGAACCAAATTGTGGATCATTTATATACAAACAACTAATCATTCATGTCAAGGACACAGAGCGGTCTATGACCAACAAAAGACAAGAAAGGTAAATGACACGACTCGACACAACACAAATAAAGACACGTAATTAACCTCCCCAATTATTATGTTATCGCCTGATCTGTAGAGATTCTATATAATTAAACTTGACTCGACAACTATTAATCCGATTCGTATTTCTTTTATATTGGCTACGGAGTCATCCCCTAAACTAGATCTAGCTCCGGTAGGCCATCCAGATCACTATGCTACATCACGTGACTTCGCTTTTTCCTCCATCTCATATGACTTGCACGCTTACAAAACTAGGGATGCCGATATTAACCGTATTCCTCACCTAGGCAACATTCCTTTGTTCAGCGTATTTCCTAGACGATCGCATCGATCTCCGTCCCATTAACACTAACTTTTTAGGTATCATGTTAATCTACGATATACGTATAACTAGGTGAGCTCAATTCCTAATACGTAATGTATCTAGATCTCACTGAAAGTCCCGGAAGATCAATTCATGAGCCGACCTAGAGTCCTATATTGGTATTTCCTAACCATACGCTAATTAAAACAGACGAGCGACGTGAGCAGTAGCCATACCTACTAAGATAAGAAATTCTAGGTGGACAATCACACCATAAAGACGTGGCTAGATTGACGCGACGAACAAACTAAATCTTAGCGTTTCTACATACGTGTAACGGATAAAATAGAGATTCATAAAGCAATTATATAGATCTACTAAAAACACGGTTGTCGATCATACCAAAGTCATCTATAGGTCACCGGATAACAGATCTCGGGCGTGTGGATCCTTATAGACAAGCGAATCCCCACCGCCTCATATCGTATCCTTATATCTACATCGTTCGGTGAAGAACGAACAACCTCAAACAATAAACAATAATTGGGGCTTAATTACAAAGAACTAAGAACAAATAAATACAAGAACTTACATTATCGCAGTAACTTGCATAAAAATCGCTTCTAAGAAATATCAAGATTTTATTATAAACCGAGAAGTGTAAAAATGTATTGTGTAAAGAAGTGTGTTTATGGCGTGTATAGCATGCCTTTATTTATAGGGGGTTCAAGCTAATTAAGAGATATACTTTAAAATGTCAAAACAAATAAGAGATAACTCTCGGCCGATCTCCAATTAAAAGATAAAATGCGCCCCCCTAGAATGTATCCTCATGTTGGCGCCAATCTTGGTTGGTTTGCCATGCTTATCCGATCTTTTCGTGCTAATCCGATATTTATCTTGAATTTCCTTTGATTTATCTTGAGATTTAATTCTTCCATTTGTATTTATCCTCCATAATTATCCAAATCATAAAATAGATATTTATCCCAAAATAAATCATATTTAAATAAAACGGATAAATATAATAAAAACGGATAAATACCGATTTATATAATAAAAACGGATAAACACCAAATTATAAATAAAAACAGATAAATACCAATAAAAAATGGATAAATACCAAATTATATTTTATAAATCACAAAACATTAAATAATCCATATAAACATGTGATTTAATATAAAATACATATTATTAATCTCGATTTAAGGTCAACGTTGATGACTTTACGGGTATAATTTGACCGTCATCAACTACTCCCACTTAGACTTTGATCGTCCCAACAAAGCATCAATAAGTCATTCCCAAGAAAACAATTGTCATGGTCAAATCATACTTACGCGAGAAGCTCGAGTCAACTCATACCGCCATGCTCATAAGATATCCATTATTCACTACTCTCTGGAACCGAAGTGATGTGTGCATGTGCATTCGGCTTTATATAATCGAAGCAAGATTAAAGTTTATGCTAACTTCGTAATCTCAACCTACCAACATCGCAAGATTCCCACTTCTTAAGCCTCGCAATGGTTAAAGCACTGTAACAATAAGCAAGAGCGTATCTATGGGTTTTTGGACTTGGAGACCGAGTACTACTCAAAGCCTCTTAAAGAGTTGAATATTCTTCTCATATCTTCATATTTTTCAAATACTATCAATCTCAAGGAAGAAAACTTTTAGAGTATCCCCTATCTTAGATCATGCATAGCATTGAATATTACCACAAGCGCAAGGGTGATGAGAGATAAATTTATGATCGCTTTTATGACATTTCGCCCCATTTCTGATACCATTTTGAGCATTATTATATCAAATCAAGTCATAATTACTAAGTTTTATTCAAATGTATAAGTAGTAGTTATTATGTAAAATATCGTGTTTTTATTATATTTTTATAGATTTTGTACCGGTTTAGTAACCGGAGTGTCGTGTCGGATTTACGTTTGGTATTTTGGTGGTTCATTGCAGGATTATATATTGACCAAGATTCCACGTAACGACATGTTTTGGTCCTAAAAACATATCTTTTGAGGTTAGAAGAAGATGCCACAAGCTTACGAGTTCAAACGGAGCAAATTTTCCTAAGTACTTAAACCGTAATTTAATTTCGATGGAGATTTGACCCAGCTTAGAGGCATTTTCAGGGGATGACTTCTTCATGAAAGTGGTAGATTATTCAACGAGCTTTCCAATGCCGCTGAAATCATGTCGTTTGGAGTTCGGGAACTCAAGTTATGGCCAAGTGGCCAATCGATTCGGATTAGTAAAAATCCCGAAATATCTTCGACATACGGATGGCTCATCAAAACAACATTTTCTGAAGAACTGGCCTTAATAAAGTTGTAGATCTTTGAAAGAGCTTTCCAACGCATTTTGAATCACGCCAATCGGAGGTCTACAACTCAAGATATGAATTTTTCAAGTTTCAGCTCAAAATCGATAGCCCCGGATCGATCCGGCCTTTCCCGGATCGATCCGCGAAACAAAAATCGCCATAATGATGATTTCGCATATGGGGATAGGCTTGGGATAATATATTTTATTCCCGGATCGATCCGGCCCTTTCCGGATCGATCCGCCTCCATTTTTATCTATATAAGCACACCAAGAGGGATCGAAAGCTTTGCCCCTTCTTTCCCCTTTCTTTTCTCTGTTCTTCTCGTCCATCTTTCTTTCTTTTTTATTTTTTTTGATGATCATATATATATATATATATACATATATGATATATATATATATATACACACCCTTCATGTATATATATATATTCTATATATGAATATATATGTGATAGATCTATCTATATATATATATATATAGATCTAGATCTAGATCTTTTCATCTCGTTTTCTTTTATTTTCTCTTTTGGGGCTCAGTATATACATATATATGTCACGTATGTATGTATATATGTTTTTCACATATATAAATAAAATGGTTATAGTATCGTTGTAATGGCGGAATAATTATCGAAGATTGTTGATTTCAAGCTTTGGCATGTTAGATCCGTGGAAACGACCCGATTCGATAGTCATAACCGGTAATATATTCTAAAATTGTTATGTTTATTATTTCTATTTCTATTTATATATGATATTAAACTAAAAATATATCTAGCCAAGATATGAATCAATTAGTTAATCTTTTGGTAAAATGAATGATCGACTCGTAATAATGATTAAAATCAATTATGATGAATCTCTTTCTTTCTGCGCTTAATGAAACGTTAAAATTGAAAGACCGGAGGGTAAAATTGGCCGAGTGAAAACGTGACAACGGAACCCAGTTTCCTACCCGGGGCAGATTTGTCTTGGGAAAGATAAATTTTATTGACATTTGTACTCGAGATCGTAATAATGTTAAATCATCGCTTTTAATTGAAACTTAAACCGAAAGTTGAATCGTCCGGCTTTGACAACCGGAGCCTTTTAAATAAAATTGACCGCTTGACTGAACGGAATGACTCCTTTTATCTAAAGGTAGATTTGTACTGGGACCTGCTCGTAAAAACCGTAATGATTGTGGACCTTGGATGATGCAATGGACATATGACAATTTCATACGCTCGTGTGAGGAGGAGTTGTCTAGTTTAGAGTACACCGATTCATATATAATTTACACCTTGAATAAAGGAAGATCTGCTCTCATTTATTTCTACTAAAAGATATTGTAATTCAAGAACGTATTCTTGGCTAGATTCCAAAAATATATCTATATATTATATTAGTATTTATTTGTTTTATTTTCTGCTTTTACTAACATCTAACTCTAACATTACTAACTAATCTAATCGATCTAACATAATCTAACCCGAGGAAAATGATAAACTGCGACTTAGATCGAGTTAATAATAGCTTCTTGGTGTTTAACCCCACTTAAAAGAGTTACCATGTTTTCCTGAGGAATACGACCGACTCACCGGACTAGCACTACAATTTGACCCGGTACACTTTGCGGTTAGGATCTCAGATAGCCTAGGTAATGTCCGTCGCCTTTTACGCGACGTTTCCAAGGTTAGGTTTAGTCCATCACACGGGCTACTTTGGTAATGTTACTACAAGCCCAAAGTTTAACTTATTGTCAAAACACGATAATTCTCAAGCTTATTACTCCGCTTTGATGGCCGTAAGATAGAATACATCAAGCAGATAAATTTCGACACTAGGTCTCAGATAACCAATCATCTACGCAATGTACACATAATTCTTCTTAGTTATTATAATTTGTGTGGTATTCGCGATTCACATATTGAGTAATCAAATAATAAATAACTACTTGCAATAGTTGGCATGAATATCCTTAAGTTTACATTCACATAAGTATAAAATGATCACATACTCATGCAACTTGGTTCCTTTCCTATCAATTCTTAGCTCGAACTCACAATTCTAAGGGTGCGAGATAAATAATGTGGCATTTATTCAATTTTTTTCAATTTTTTTCACCGCTTCGCTCAATTTTCAATTATAGCATCATGGCTAAGTCTCCTACCCCCCACTTAAACTTGGCATTGTCCCCAATGACAAATAAAATGAGAATTTAAGAAAAGACTTAGCTCTGAAACGGCTCTCAAGTAGATGCGAACATCGATTAATCCAAGCACGCCGTGGAGAAGCAAGTGAAAACCTGTTGAAACAAACCAAACGAAACTCCACGAGACCGTTAATAACATGTCGATGGAAGATATAAAATAATGTGGCGCATAATTAGATATAAAATATCCAAAAACAGATTAAGCCACTTTATTCCATACAACCAATGACAAGGAAAACCAAAGAGTTAAAACTACTCGTTCAGACGCAAAAAGAAAAAATACTAAATAGAAAGAAAGATAAACAAGCAACTAAAGATGGTAATCTTCATCTATAATCTCCACCGCTTAAATATGCTTAAAACCGGGTGGAGAAGACAAAGATAAAAAAGCATTACCCCATGGGAGAACACGAGGTGGATTGGATCAACTATTCAATCTAGAGAAACCTGGTAAGTTATAACAGATTCAATGTGACCTATTGGCTAAAGAATAAATACTTAGCGCAGACGCTTCACGTTTTCATTGGGTATCAACAACCTAGGGAGATGTAGCTTCTCCTTGAAATTACTAATAACCCAATGTATCACGTAAAAGTCATAACCGTCATCAACAAGGTCGGATCGGTGTGATATTTTAGAACAGAACTCATCATCTTGACCGGAATAGGCGTAAAAGTGTGAAATGTAAAACTTCCGGTAGAAAGATAAGTTGTATTTTGATCGAACCAAAAACTTTTAAAATCGAGCTAGGGTCGAGCTACACTTACCCCCAGCTAGGATCATGAAAACCAAAATGATAAAAGATAATCATTAAAACTTAGCAATATTCAAATTCCGCAACACAATGGTATTTTGTAAACAAAATGAAGGTTTAGAGTGTGTTGGGTGGGTATTGGTTAAGGGATTGGGTTGGGAGAGTGAAATAGATGGAAAGAAAGAGAGGGAATGGAAGAATGGTTAGAAATGTGAACTGTGAGGCAGATTGGTGAGAGAATAGAAAGGTTGAAGGGTGAAAAGGTACAAAGGAAAGGATAAGGGTAGTTGCGTAATGAATTGCACACAACTTTGGATTTTCACTCAGATCGCCATTCTCAAAAGTTTTGGAAGTTGACCAAAATTGTTCTTGTTCGCACCAATCTCTCTCTGTTACATTTTCAAGAATTCTCAAGCTCTCTTAATGCTTCCATCTTAAGGTTGATTGCTAAATTTCCTTTTCTTTAGCAATTTCTCGACTCTCCTAAGAAACTCTAATTCACGTGGCCTATATTGAGTAAAAAAGTTTTGCACATCCTTAGCCCAATGGCCATCGGAACACGGCAAAATAAAAAACCTCAACATATGTCACGTTACTCTTATTTGACTCAACTAAAACAAAACCTATAATCCTAAAAAGAAATCCTAAGGGTTTTAAAGAAGTAGTTCTCAGTTTAAAGTCCTCGAAACGACTTTCCAAAAGCATCCTTGTCACCATCCTTCTTGGATCGCCAGATATTGACCCCTTGAGCACTATATGAGGTGGGCTCGTTGCTTTTGCGGATTAATATTCTTCTCTTGGTTGTGAGACCTAGGAACCGACATTTATCCTTACCATTTATACAAAGCTCCTACCTCGGCTCTCGTTTTAGGAATTAGTGAATTCTAAGAAGATTTAGTCCTAGGGACCCATTTTAATCACATCCTCTATAATGCTGCTTCATTATGCTCTCTCAAAACTCAACGTCTTCTTTAGATTGCGAATGCTTAACTATACAAATTATTGCTCCCGTGGCCACTGAAGCAATCTCATGCATAGGACAATGAGATTTTAACAGAACTACGAGGAACTCTTTATTCACTGCTTCCTTCAACTACTACATGTTTCCTTACACCCTCTGATGAGATAGATTTGGGGCAGAACCTTCGACACTAGTAAAATTAATCTTTTAAACTCACTCCGGGTTAAGATTCATACTCAGGTTCATGTATAGGCTAACTTATGCTCAAAAGACCAAAAGATAGTAATTCATAAGCAAAAAGGGTGATACCTTGCCTTCAACATTGTACCACGAATAATTCGAACCTTTAAAATTTTTTCGGAGCCATCATGGTGCTTTAAAGGTGTTGCCTCCATCACTTTCCCATCGTAGATTCGTAGCTCCACATGTCTTTCTTTGGGTTATTTTCTCAGTAACTCGTGAAAATTACTGACTCGGATTATTTCTTCTCTGGTTTCTGCAAACAGAAGAAAAACAAAACGGACCGTAGACTGATTTTAACATGGTTTCCCATGCTGCTATCAGACCTACGGATTAAACACACGGAGATAAACAGACACCCGAAATTCCGTAAATGCAACTGTGGCTCATTGGCGGTGAGAGTAGTCTCATTGAAGCGAAACCAAAGTTTCAGATTCTGGAATTTTTACACAGAGCAGACAACCAGAGGGACTCAAAAACATAAAAACAGACTCTAAGACAGAAAACTTAACATGAATAAAAAATTATTTATATATAAAATTGACCGTTGGTTCCCCGGCACCGGCGCCAAAAACTTGATGCACGTAGATCAAGTGATAATTAAAAGTACTTGACCACCATAAACCAATACTAGCAAGAGGACTAGGTCCATCGTAGTATAGCTATAGCGAATCAAGGTCGATCCCACATGGAACCAAATTGTGGATCATTTATATACAAACAACTAATCATTCATGTCAAGGACACAGAGCGGTCTATGACCAACAAAAGACAAGAAAGGTAAATGACACGACTCGACACAACACAAATAAAGACACGTAATTAACCTCCCCAATTATTATGTTATCGTCTGGATCTAGAGATTCTATATAATTAAACTTGACTCGACAACTATTAATCCGATTCGTATTTCTTTTATATTGGCTACGGGAGTCATCCCCTAAACTAGATCTAGCTCCGGGTAGGCCATCCAGATCACTATGCTACATCACGTGACTTCGCTTTTTCGGCCTCCATCTCATATGACTTGCACGCTTACAAAACTAGGGATGCCGATATTAACCGTATTCCTCACCTAGGCAACATTCCTTTGTTCAGCGGTATTTCTGAGACGATCGCATCGATCTCCGTCCCCATTAACACTAACTTTTTAGGTATCATGTTAATCTACGATGTCAGCGTATAACTAGGTGAGCTCAATTCCCTAATACAGAACAGATCTAGATCTCGCTGAAAGTCCCGGAAGATCAATTCATGAGCCGACCTAGGAGTCCTATATTGGTATTTCCTAACCATACGCTAATTAAAACAGACGAGCGACGTAGCCGTAGCCATACCTACTAAGATAAGAAATTCTAGGTGGACAATCACACCATAAAGACGTGGCTAGATTGACGCGACGAACAACTAAATCTTAGCGTTTCTACATACGTAACGGATAAAATAGAGATTCATAAAGCAATTATATAGATCTACTAAAAACACGGTTGTCGATCATACCAAAGTCATCTATAGGTCACCGGATAACAGATCTGGGCGTGTGGATCCTTATAGACAAGGAATCCCCACTGCCTCATATCGTATCCTTATATCTACATCGTTCGGTGAAGAACGAACAACCTCAAACAATAAACAATAATTGGGGCTTAATTACAAAGAACTAAGAACAAATAAATACAAGAACTTACATTACTGCAGAACTTGCATAAAAACTGCTCTAAGAAATACTGAAGATTTTATTATAAACTGAGAAGTGTAAAAAATGTATTGTGTAAAGAAGTGTGTTTATGGCGTGTATAGCATGCCTTTATTTATAGGGGGTTCAAGCTAATTAAGAGATATACTTTAAAATGTCAAAACAAATAAGAGATAACTCTCGGCCGATCTCCAATTAAAAGATAAAATGCGCCCCCCTAGAATGTATCCTCATGTTGGCGCCAATCTTGGTTGGTTTGCCATGCTTATCCGATCTTTTCGTGCTAATCCGATATTTATCTTGAATTTCCTTTGATTTATCTTGAGATTTAATTCTTCCATTTGTATTTATCCTCCATAATTATCCAAATCTGCAAAATAGATATTTATCCCAAAATAAATCATATTTAAATAAAACGGATAAATATAATAAAAACGGATAAATACCGATTTATATAATAAAAACGGATAAACACCAAATTATAAATAAAAACAGATAAATACCAATAAAAAATGGATAAATACCAAATTATATTTTATAAATCACAAAACATTAAATAATCCATATAAACATGTGATTTAATATAAAATACATATTATTAATCTCGATTTAAGGTCAACGTTGATGACTTTTACGGGTATAATTTGACCGTCATCAATGGTAAACCTTCTTCTTGCTTTTGTTTTTATTCTTTTTGCTGTTATTTTTCTCAAGTCAATATTGACTTCGCTGTTTAATTTTCCTCCATTAGGTTGGTACTGGCTTGGCGCAGTTCGTCAATGATTATAGAAATACCATAGCCGAGAGCGCCGATGTCGAAAAGAGCTAGTTGAAACCCGAGAAAACTCTTGGTGCCGCAAATGCAAGTGTCCGGCCGGTCTTCGTGGGCGGTTAAGTGCGGTGAGGCGGAGAACGAAAATCGAGAGCACGCCTTGCCGAGGCAAATAAGGTTAACTCGATCTTGTGGAAGCGAGTAAATCCGCTTGATCGCACTATGGAAGAGATGAAGTTGAAAAAAATCGAGGCTCAAGCTCATCGGGAGGCCGAGCAAAAGCGTGTGCGGATCTGCGCAGAAACAATCAAGGATCTAGGCTCAAGTGTTGAAGGCCACCAAGACCGCCGCCCGATGACGGCTTTATGATGGGATATGACCAAGGGTTTTATCACATCGCGAGGTGCGTCCTGGCTCATGAAGATGGTACCCCTGACCTTGATGTTTTAGAGGAATGGATTCTCACCCATCCCTTCTCTGATTATCTAAGAGAATTTCATGACCGCATACCCTTCTCTGATGTTGAGCTTCAGCGCTATGTCCCAGAGTGTGATCCTGACTGGGTGGCTCCTGCTGTGATAGAGACAAATCTAAGGGAGCGTGTTCGCTTGGCCACAGAAGCGAGAGAGAGAGCCGCTGAAGAAGGCGAGATCGAGCAGCCTGGTGAGAAGTCGACAGAGCTTACTGAGTCGGAGACCAATCTTGTCGATCGATCTTTGCACCATTCTCTCCGTGAAGAGAATGTCCATAATGAAGAGATGCGGCCCGAGGGTTCTTAGATTTCTGGCTCTGTTTTGTAAAACATTATTCTGTGTTCGTATATGTATAACTCTTTTCCTTTTCTGCACTTTTGTCCGCACATTTGTCTTTGTAATGTCCAGCTTATAATTTTATTCACAAGTTTGTTTCCTGCCCGTTTTTTATGTATGCTTGCCTTTTGCTCGAATTTATTGTCTAAATTGAGTCCGCTGATAACAACATCCGTCCCCCTTGTTTTAGATAAGATTCTAGGTCGATCTTGTGCGGACCCCTCTTTATCTGAAATAACTTGTTCGCTAGGAAGTTGAGCCCGCGTTAAAGCCGAAGTTTTGTTGAAAATCCTTTCGAGCACAATTCTTTCTTACCCATGCATACTTTTAATAATTTGCATATAAAAAAGAGAATGTAAAATCGGGCTTTATTAATTTCGACTCATCCCGCTAGATGAGTAAAGATTACAAGCAAAATAAGAAAGCCTAACCACTCACGTCGTAAAACGCGAGGATAGCTATACCCCTAGCCGATTTATTACATGTAGTACCTTTTGAGGTTGTCCGCATGCCAAGGTCTATTGAGCTCGTAGCCTTGATGATTTCTGAGGACATAAGTCCCTTTCTTGATCTCTCTTGCGACTTGATAAGGGCCTTCCCAATTTGCTGTTAGCTTCCCTTTATCAGACTCCATACCCGTGGCCTTTCTGTTCCGAAGAACGAAATCCCCGACTTTAAATGAGTGGCCGCAGATTCGCTTGTCGTGTTGTTGTTTAGCGATTTGCTTGTAGTTCGCTAATCGATGATAAGTCGCTATTCTTTTTCCTCCACCGCATCCAAGTCGATCCGCTGCTTAAAAGATTATTCACGATTCGTATAATGCGACCACGATCTTTGGGTAGTGCCATTTCGATCGGAATCATAGCCTCGATCCATAGGTAAGGGCAAAAGGTGTTTCTCCCGTGGGTGTTCTCGATCGTGGTGCGAAGTGACCATAGTATGGCGGGTAGCTCGTCGACCCACCCTCCTCGCTTACCTTGTCATCTACGCTTTTCTTAAGCATTTTGATTATTTGTTTATTGCCGGCCTCACCGGCCGTTTCCTTGAGGATAAGCCACGGACGATCGCCGGTGTTTAACTTTGAATTCTCACAAAGGTCCGAAAAGTCTTTCCCCGAATTGTGGGCCGTGATCTCGATACTACTTGCCCGTGGAATGCCAAAACGTGAAAAAAATTTGATCGTGTAAAAAATAACTCATGGCTTTTGCGGTTATCTTAACCATAAGTTTTGCTTCGATCCACTTTGTGAAATAATCCACAAATACTATGATAACTTTACATCCGCCTCTTCCTGGTGGAAATGGTCCGATGAGATCGAGCCCCACATGTCGAAAGGCCAAGGTGCGGTCACGATCCTCTGCTTCAACAGATGGTATCCGTGGGATGTCCGCATGATGCTTCGACACTGGACATTCTCGAACCAATTTTTCTCGAGTCTTTAAGAATTGTTGGCCAATAATACCCCGCGGTTATGACCTTCGTGCAAAGAGCGACTAAGCGGGGTGACTCTCCACACACTCCTTGGTGAAGTTCGATAAGGATTGTCTTGCTTTCTTCCTCTCGAACACATCGTAATAAAGGCCTTGTTGCGGACCTTCCATGTAGAGTATTCCATTGTTTAAGATATACCTGCCGCTTTTTTCTTAAGTGCGCGGATTTTATCCGCTTCCATCGTGCAAGGTGCATGTTTCTATATAAGCTCAATCTCATCGATCCAACATATAGTCGGCGCCGTGTATCGATTTCCATGACTTGTGTTTCTCAATGGCGGGTATAGCTAGATACTCTATCATAATTGAAGGGTCTCGCAATTTCTTCTTTGAGTGATAATTTTGAGAGATAGTCTGCTCGCTCGTCGTTGTCTCTCTCCGGATTCTCGATGAACTCGCAATACTTGAAGCCGCTTTTGAATCGTCGAACAATCTCACCATATTTCTCGAGAATACCACGGTGTGTGTCATAGTCCCCGAGATTTGGTTGACGATGAGTTGGGAATCGCAATAGACTTCAACATTTTCCACATTTAGCTCTTGGCGCTTTGAGCCCAAATATAATCGCTTCAGACTCACTTTGATTATTCGTGGCGGGAATTCAACCTTAAAGCTTTTTCGATTTCCTCCGCCGATCCGGCTCCATCAAAATTACTCCGCCCCACAACCATTTCGGTTAGATGCCCCATCCACATATAAATGCCAACATTGATCTGGTCTATTCTTGGCCGCAGCTCGCTGGTAATGGCGAACGAGGTTGTGGCGAGCTAAAGCTTGTCTCTACAATAAAATCTGGCGCGCTTGACCCTTGATAGCTTTTCGGGTTGATATTGTATGTCGAACTCGATGATTTCGATTGCCCATCCGAGAAGTCGACCGTAAAGGTCCGGTTTGTGCAATATTTGACGAATGGACTATCCGTTAAGACAACTATCGTGTGAGGTAAAGTAAGCCCCGAGTTTGCGGGCGCAATAACAAGCGAGTAGGCTAATTTTTCAATATTAAAATAGCGGCTCTCCACCGGATGAGAGCCTTGCTTACATAATAAACGGGATTTTGGAGGTTCCGGCCTCCTTGACAAAAACGGCGCAACAACCGTCCAGCCGCTAAATACAAAAACAGCACATCTCCCTCTATAGGGCTAACCAAAAGGGGTGGTTTCCCTAGATATTCTTTTAAAGCTTGAAATGCCTGTGAACACTCTGCGTTCCATGAAAAAGTTTTGTCGCCTCTGAGAATTTTGAAGAAGGGGAGACACCTTTCCGCTGATTTCGATATGAAGCGACCTAGCGCAATGATGCGGCCATTGAGCCTCTGTATTTCTTTGATGGTAGTAGGCTCTCTCATGTCAATCAAAGCTTGAATTTTTTCTGGATTAGCCTCGATGCCACGACGACTAACCATAAACCCCAGAAATTTGCCTGCCTGGACGCCAAAAGTACACTTGGCCGGATTCAGCTTCATCGAGTGTTTTCGGACATTATTGAAAGTTTCTTGAAGGTCAACACCGTGACCGTCCCCAGCGGACTTAACAACCATGTCATCTATGTAAGCCTCCATATTTCTGCCTATCTGCGAACTGAAGACCCTGTTGACCATTCGCTGATAGGTCGAACCCGCATTCTTCAAACCCAAAATGGCATCATTTCATAATAATACAATCCTCCAAATGCTCAAAGCCGTTTTTTCTTGTCGGACTCAAATGCATCCGCATTTGATGATACCTGAATATGCGTCTAAGAAACTTAAAACCTCAAAGCCAGAAATAGAGTCAACTAACCGGTCAATTCGTGGCAGCTGATAAGGATCCTTCGGACATGCTTTGTTGATGTCCGTGAAGTCGACGCACATTCTCCACTTGCCGTTGTGCTTCTTTACCATAACCACATTTGCCAACCAAGTAGGGTAGGCAAGCTCCTTTATGATTCCCGCTTGTAGAAGCTTTCCGACCTCTACTTTCACCGCCGCCTCCTTTTCTGTTGAGAACTGACGCGCTCGCTGTTGTATCGGCTTGAAAGTAGGGTCGACGTTAAGATGGTGCAGGGCGACGTCTGGTTCGACTCCTCGCATGTCGGTAACCACCTGAAGCAAAGGCACTCAAATTTTCTTTGAGTAATTGTATCAATTTTTCCTTTCAATAGGACTCGGTCGAGCCCCTATCTTTATCTTTTGCTCGGGATATTCATCATTGATGACCACCTCGATCAACTCATCTTCTGCCGTAAAATCTGGCTCATCTCTGACTTGCAATGTTTCACACTCTACTTTGACTAGTTCGGGATCAACAACGACTCGATCATGTCGATGTTCTCCATGTTATATGGTCGTTCGATTCAATCCTCTTATTCCTGTTCTCATCTCATGTATGTATGTCGTGACAAATGGCAGTTTCGGCCGATCGACGCCCGATCCTCGTCCCCAACATAAAACTTTGCCGACGATGCGAATGGAAGCTACCATCTCAAATCGCTTTAAAGCGGGTGTTCCAATTATCATGTTATAATTGGATCAAGATCGACAACTAAAAACATCACCTTTTCCGTGCGAAAAGGGTGCATAGTCTCCCATCTCAGACATCGAGGTCGATGGCCCCTTGACTGTATCTTATGATTGGTGAAACCCTCAAAGGTGCCATTATGCGGTCTCAAATTAGAGTCGGCAAACCCAACTCTTTGAAGCGCTTGTAATATAGGATATCGCGGCAAGCTCCTCGTATCAACCATCACTCTATTGACACAGGCCCGATTGACGACCACCGAGATGCAAAGGCACATATCCTCTCAGATTGGTTGAAGTCACTAACTCACTTCGAGTAAAGGCAAGTGGGTCGTTCACTCCTCGCAAACTACAGGCTTCTCCACATGTTTGTTGATGGAGCCGATGCGATTCTTAATCTGATTGTTAGTGGGGGAGGCTCGGTTATCATTCTAATGTTCCTATCGAACCGATTTGAGCTTGTCGATTCCTCCTATCTCGACCACCGGTATCAATTTTGAGGTGATCATGGTGTCCGCGAGCGAGCAACTTCTCTATTGCTCGCTTGAATTGGATACATTCATCGGTAGTGTGACCCTTATCCCTGTGATAGCCACAAAATTTGGATGCATCGCGGCGCGTGTCGTGAACCATTGGGTATGGTTCGTATTTCGCTCTCGATTTCATTCAACACTTGGGAATAGGAAATTCAGCGGCGTGAAATGCTCTTCCTTAAATCTTTCAGGTTTCTTGATTTCCTATCCGCCTCTCTGCTGGTGTCTCTCTGGCGGCTACGCCACGCTCGACCCTCTGTTTGCCTTTGTTGGACGAAGACGCCCTTCGCTTCCCGCAGCTTGCAATGTACTTCCTAGTCGAACTCAACATCTCTTGTAGGTTCGCCGGGTGGTGACAAAGCGAAATAAGACTTCAAGTATCCCGGCTTCAACCCTGCTTCAAAACTACTCATGACAACGTTATCCGCTATACCTGGTTAGCTCATACACTTTGTAAAACCGCTCATAATAATCGCGAGTACCCTCATCTGTCGCTTTGTCGGACCTCATGTAGTCGATATGCGCCTTTTTTGTGTCCTCCCACCGACTTGAATTCTCGCTATAAACTTGTTGATCGTGTCATCCCATGATAAAATCGATCCAGAGGAAGATCATGGATCCATGATGCCGCCTCGATCTTGCATTGATCCCACAAATGCTATACACCAAGCATCATCGCTGAGAGGTACACAAACCGATTCTCGCTTTGAAAAGCGGATAGCCAATCCGTGAGGATCTGCTGTCCGTGGTAGTTTATGAAATTGGGATAGTGAGTTCCTCCCTTGGAGCCGCCAAGATCTTTGGGATGAAGCACACTTGTTCCCATGTCGGAACCGCTTTTAACATCCTTTGTTCCTTTCTCAGTAATTCCTCTATCTGCTTTTTCATGATGCCTATCTCTTCCTGATTTGGGGTTGAGGTGGGAGCGCAACATAACTTTCTTCAATTTCCGAGTCCCTGCCCTTCCAAGCGGTGCGAACTCGCCGAGTGTTCTTGGTCGCATCAGGCTGCACCATCGCGATCGCCGATCGCGGGCCCCAGTCTACCAAGTGCAGATTTCCTACCCTCTCTAGGATGTGAGGTTGCATGACTACTTTCCTCTATTTCTGATCGCTGTGGTCGAACCGTTTTTGGAGGAATGAATGTGGGCTGAATCTCGGTTTGTGCGGGTTGAGGAGGGTTGAATTTACGGATTGACCGAGGAGGTAATCCTTCTGCAATGAGTAGTGCATTTCCTTCCCGCATTTCTTCAACATATTCCATGTGCGCTTGCAAAGCTATTTTATATGTATCTTATTGTGGGGAAGGTCCCCCGGCTGAAATAGCTTCTTGTTCATTAGTTGGTTTGGATGTCCCCGCGATTCCTTTTCCCTTGCTTTTCCTAACCGCTTCCTCGTGTATTTCACGGGCTTTAGTCATTTCCCGTATGTATGCTCGCATGTCGGTTGTGAGGCGCAGGGTTGACATCCGCCCCATCTCGACATAACCCTTCGGCTAGCCTCTCCACGGGCGTGCTTTCGCTCACGTGGCGCCCCTCGATTGGTCGCTTTAGCCGGTGTTGCAGGGTTCATGTTTTTCCCGCCAGCCATGACTTATGATTTTTGGGCGGGTATTTTTCTGACTTAGGAATATAAGGTAACAACTGTTTGTATTTCCCAGGCTATTTGCAACTAAAAGATGACCAAACTTTCCTTACTCGAAGATCTGAAACCGGCGAAGAGATGCGTAAACCAACCTGGGTATTTTAGATGGACTCAAATGTGAGTTTGCAATGAAGTTGCTGATCCTCTCCGTGCAAGTTCTTTGAGAGGAAGAGAGAGCAATGGATTCTCATCAGATTATCCCAAAGAAAATTTCAAAGCTTTGATGACCGACAGTGTAGATGATGATGACTTCTCGCCTGAGACACCGTGAAATCGCTCTTTGTGGTGGAGTAAGTAGCCTCGAATGTCGAATGATAATGATTTTCCGTAACGGAGCCAATCGATGTTGCGTGGAACACCGATTTGCGGTAACAAAGTTTATCTTGAGGATATAAGGCTGATATGAATGATTTCTCCGGTGTGGTTAGGGTGGCGAGTAAGAACAAGTTTATAAGATGAACAAGTTAATCAGTCGACAAGTTGGCAGAGTTTCTGCTTGTATTAGATTTATAGTTTAAAGCTTGAGTGAGAATCCTCTTCTATTACAATGTGATCCCATATATATATAAAGGCTAAAAAGTGGGTCGGTTCACTTGCTCATTGATAAGACAACTTAAAATACATAGCTAAGTTAAACATGCATGCAATACAAGTGTCCTATCTAGTCAGAAAAGTATTGCCACCGGATTGGCCACCGGTAAGCATGGCTAACAATGAGTCCGGAGAAGTAGGGTTGAGTAGCGGACTCGCTTGTGCCTTTATGTATGTGGTGGAATCACGTGGAGAGAATGAGTCCGGCTTACCGTTAGCGGATATGATCCGCCATCTTGTTGGCGGATAGGTCTCGCTTGTAGCTAGCGGCCGTAAGATGCTTGGTGGCGCCGCCATCGGAGGTAAAAGCCCATTATCTCAGGCTTGACGGGCCAAGATTGTGAGCGTATATGGATGAAATGCGCCTCATTCCAATCCGGTATATCAGTTTGTATTAATTTTTTTTGTACACATATGCTACTTTTATTTTCCTTAACCCCTCCACCACGTCCCTTAAATAGTTTAGATTTTTTTTTTTTTTTTTTTGGGTTCTTTTTTATGTTCTTGTGTATCAAGTATCAATTACACAAATCGTAATCAAATGAGATTTTTTTTTTTTTTTTAGAGATATAATTTTTATTAAGCAACATACGCCAAGCAGACGGCCAAAGTCATTCGGAGACGAAGTGTCATAAGATGTTCGAGTCAAAACTAACAAAGCATGTCGAGTTAAAATATACGCAGGGACATTCTACATACGCCGAATAAAAGTAAAGAAATAGATGTTAAACTAAATAACATGACCTAAGAGTCTTGTAATCAAATAAGATTAATCGGATAAAAGAAAACAAATAATATATAATAAGATTTTATTATCATTATAGTAGTATAATAATGCAGCACTCGGACAAAACAGACAAATACGCAAGGATGCACCATAAATAACGAGTGCAATAATAAATGCATGCAATCAATCAATACATCTCTTTCCAAAAATATTAAAATCCATATCTCAGTTGCATTAAAAAAATAAATAAGATATGAATAAATAGGACTGGCTTTTTAGAGAATCCCTAGTATAAATCTGTGTCTTCATCCAAACCCAAGACTCCACTCCACACTCCTCTGCCAAATATATTACTAAATTCAATGTCCAACTCTAACAGTCTAACACCTCCTCTCTTCCTTTTCGTTATCATCTCATCATTAGCATCTCTCAATGTAAGTACTAATCTTTTTAATTTTGCAATTATTTTTCTTTTATTTTGAAACCTCTTTGTTGTATGCATTTTCTTTATTTTAAGGGGATATGTAGTTGGTTAAATTTTTTTGGTTTTTGAATGAAGTTTGATGTTAGACGGCATTTTATAATTTAACATCATAGACATTCATAGTATGAAATTCTCAATCCAAACCCCCTTGGTAAAATATTGTTTCTCTTATCAAGAGCTTCATATGATATGCTTATGTGATCCGATGTGTAAAGTCGCATATAGGAAAAATAGTAAAATGTTTACCTCATATAAGTGTGGGACATAAAGATTTTGTCAATTCGGGTTAGCCCTTTTACACCAAATGAGGTCGGCGGTCTAATCAGTTGACCGGACCATTTATATATGATTCATTTAGCGCTACCAGACACAGGTCTGTGGGCATTACAATCTGATCCGGTTTATTGGAGGATGCAATTCGCGTCTTTTAACACAAAACTATACATCGTTCCGTTTTAGACCGTAAGAAAAAACACACTCACACACACAAAAACCGCATACGGTATCATTTTGTGTTAAGATGCACACTTGATCTTCCGGTATACTTGTAACGCCCAAACCCCGGGTCTAATAGCACTAATGAATCATAAATGATATGATCAACTGTTTAGACCGTCATCCTCGCATGGTCTAGCTAAAGGTGCTAACCCGAGTTTAAATATGTGAGACTTTACATTCTTCCCGCTAATAAAGGACTCGCGTCTTCGCCAAAACGGCCAAGACATGACTCAATGGACTTGTTCCAGTTTCGTCCCTACCATAGGCAAGGACGGAGGCAAAGCTTAATCATAGGGGGGCTAAGCCCACCTTAAACAAAAAAATTGTATACTAAATTTTCTATATAATTCCGTATAATATATTAAGTCATCTTAACTCAGTCCACCCGATTATATTGAGATAATCTATTAGCCCATCTGAAAAAATATTCTTGGCTCCGTCCTTGACCACCGCTTCTCACGGTGTGTCATGTAGCTCCGTATGGCAGTCGGCTCTGATACCATTTTGTAAAGCCTCCAAACCCCGAGCTTGGTAGCGCTAAATGAGTCATAAATGATCCGATCAACTGCTTAGACCGTTGTTCTTGCTTGGTTTAAAAAGACTAATCGAGTTGATAAGAATTTTATGTCTCACACTTATATCGAGATAAGCAAGAAATTACATTGCAGATGTAAGACTTTAGAATAACACAGGTGTTCAGATCTCATATGTTGATATGCTTATGAGCGGTGGGATATAAAGCATATGGATACATCCTTTCCTAATGTGGATGTGTGTTTTTTCCCCTTTTTTGGAGACACTATTGTGGATGTGTTAGACCATGAATTTTTTTTTGATAGTGGTTATTTTTATTTAAAAAATTAATTGAAATTAAGTTGTGTTTGTATTGTATCGCTTTTGAATAGATGTGATTTATTGTGGCAAGAAGAATTTACATAAATAAATTTGTTTTTGTTAGTGTGATGAATAAGTAGAAAAATAAGTTGTCCAAACCACAATATACACCTTTCTTTACGTTCTGAAATGTTTTGTTTCATTTTATATAACGTAGTACAATCAAATACAACATTTATTGTGTTTTTACTTGATTTACTCTTATTTATAATTTACAATAAGAGATATATAAAAGAATGTCATATTAATTATATCTACGGACATTCTAATAAATTCATTATCATAATTAATGCATTACCTCAGATAAATTGAAACGTAGCGAGTAATTTTTTCCAGAAACCAAATCAATCTTAAAACTAAAATATAAAATAAAATTGCACATCATTCATTTTTAATCATACAATGGAGCTTTCAAATGTGACAAAAAACCCAAAAATTTGAAACACAAAATCACAATTGGAGATATGATTCTGTGTCCTAATCATTTTTGTAAGGTAAATTTTATGATCGGTGATTACGGCTATAATACAGGTGGGAGTTATCGGAGCATTGAAAACTGCCGGTGAACGGAAGCTGGCCGGAGAAAGCCCATTCACAGCAAAAGCTTCTTTCATCAGGTACTGGAAAAAGCAAGTCTCCGGGGACTTACCAGAAGCATGGTTTCTGAACAAAACTTCACCGTTAGATGGTGTTCAATTGGCCACCTTCACGAATCTCGCCGATCGGAACTTACTGCCGACGAAACTCGACGCCTTCTGCTCCGACGCCCACCTCCTTTGTTACCCGGAAGTGACGTCGCTTGCCAGAAAAAACGACAAGGACGTCGATTTCACCTCCTATAACTTCACTAATCAGAACTTCACCAATTACGGCACCAAAAAAGTCGGTGGACTCGACACCTTCAAGAACTACTCCGACGGGGAGAATGTCCCGTTCAATTCATTCACCCGTTACAGCCGTGACTCCGTCCGCCACGACGATAAATTCAACTTTTATGCCCCTGATACAAACGTCGATGACCAGGAATTCAAATCCTACGGCAAGTCCGCAACCGGCGGCTCCGGCGATTTCGCCGGTTATAACGACAACATCAACATCGCCGGAATAGCATTCACATCTTACTCCGACACAGGTACCGGCAGAAAACAAGATTTCACGACATACGCCGACAGTTCAAACGTCGGTAACGACACTTTCAAAAGCTACGGCAAAAAGGGAAATAACGACGTAAATGATTTCGTCGGCTATGGCAACAACTCAAACGTCGTGACCTCCGATTTTTCAAACTACGGCGAAGAAGCAAATAGTGCAAACGACACTTTTACAACGTATGGATCCAACGGAAATGTGCCATTAAATCAGTTCAACAACTATGAAGCTGGAGGCCATTCTGCAGATGCAACATTTGCAAATTATCGCGACAATTCAAACGTCGGAGACGACGCTTTTCAATCCTATGGGAAAGGGTCTAGTTCCCCCAATATTAGCTTTGCTAATTATGGTGAAAGCATTAATCCAGGGACTACTAAGTTCAGTGGCTATGGGAAAGATGCTCAAAATCAGACAGTGGACTTCAAAACTTATGGAGTTAATACAACTTTCAAGGATTATGTTAAAAATGGCGTCACGTTTTCTGATTACGTTAACGGAACCTCAGTTTCCGGCATAGCAACCAAAGCTAGTCTCCATGCCGCCACGAACATGAACACCGGTGTCAAAATTGTTAACAGGTACTTCGTGTTATCTTTACTTTAGCCGGTCGGTTGCCCCCGCCTGCCTTCACATAAGGCGTGTAAACTGTAAAGTTCTGTAAAATAATAGTTTGCTCACCCTCATATACGTCTGAGGCATAAAGGTTTTGTAAACTCGTGTTAGTCTCTTTTGACCAAGACAGGACAACGGTCTAAGCGCCGACTATCAAACTCTAGACTCTTTTCGTAAGGAACGAGACTGGGACAAGTCCTGGCGAGGACGTCCTTCCTTTATAGGGGGAGAACATAAAGGTCTTGTTAATTCGGGTTAGCCATTTTAGACGAAACGAGGACAAGAGTCTAAGTAGTTGACCGAATCATTTATGACTAATTTAGCGCTATCAGGTTCTGGACGTTACAAGGTGGGGCCGCCTTGACGAGAGCGAAATCTGTCAATTCCTGAAAAAATATTGAAAATAAACTACTTCAAATATTATTAAGATGTGTAAAACTATTACACAAATGATGATGCATTACATTAAAAACTTAATACATCTTAAACATCTTAGTTGATAACTTGCATGTAATTTTGTCTTTCATTCTTATAGGTGGGTGGAGCTCGGGAAGTTTTTCAGAGAAGATATGTTGAAAACAGGAAAAGTGATGCCAATGCCTGACATTCAGGATAAAATGCCAAAAAGAGCTTTTTTGCCAAAACGGATCCTTGCGAAACTACCATTTTCAAGTGAAAAGGTTGAAGAAATGCATAGAATTTTCCGGGTGAGAGATGATTCTACCATGAGTGGCATGATCAGGAATGCTATAAACGAGTGCGAGAGAACGCCTAGTGTAGGAGAGACCAAGCATTGTGTTGGATCTGCAGAGGACATGGTTGATTTTGCTACCTCGGTTCTCGGGAAAAACGTTGTCGTTCGGACAACCGAGAACACCCGAGGATCATCAGGTGATATATTGATCGGATCAGTTAGAGGAATCAATGGTGGAAGAGTGACCAAATCAGTATCTTGCCATCAGAGCTTGTTCCCGTACTTACTATATTATTGTCATTCTGTTCCTAAGGTTAGAGTTTACCAAGCTGATATATTGGACCCGAAATCTAAAGAAAAAATCAACCAAGGCACCGCCATCTGTCATGTCGACACGTCATCTTGGAGTCCAAATCATGGAGCCTTCCTTGCGCTCGGTCCAGGACCCGGAAAGATCGAAGTGTGTCATTGGATCTTTGAGAATGATATGACTTGGACTATTGCAGATTGAATCAATCGCATGTAAGGCTTGAGAAATAAGGTGTAAGTGCCACGGAATGGTTAAAACACAATCTATTGTTCTCAACTTTTTTTTTTTTTTTTTAATGTAATCTAGATCATCAACACTATGATTACATAGAAAGAAAAAAAAGATATTGTTGTAAACTCTTCTCATTGTCATTTACTGGTGTTTGTTTTCATGTAAGTTATGGTGATCCAATAAAAGATTATGCTTGTGTTTTTCAATCATTTTTTTTCATGTTCTTATATTAATTATTGATATATTGGTTAGAACATAGAATTAAGGCTATTGACATTCGTCCAATGAACCGCAACAATTTTTTTGCTCATTTACGAGCTTATTTTCTTAAGTCCCTCGCGGGGCTCGGATGACATGATCAAACTAGAGTAGAGATATGGCTTATTATTGTGGATGGTTCCACAATCATACAGATAACCCACCCGGGGCCTTAAACAAGTCTCGGGCTTGGCATGCGCTCGTTAATTTACTGATCACGATCCTCCTTCGAGATCACGGGCAGGTCACACACTAGCCTTATACTTAGACCTTAGTAATAGTTGTGACCTGTTCTCCGAGGCTATAAGCAAGTCTCAGGCTCAGGACATGTAGTCATTCCTTTTATTGAATTATTCCTACATATCGGCATGAGTTATGTAGCAAGCCTCCATCATTTGCACCATGATTGGAGTTCTGGGACAGATAACCCACCCCTCCCCCCACTTCTTCCCTCTCCCTTTTTCTCTCCCCATGTTTGCTCTATCTGTGTCATTTATGCATCATGCCCATTATCACATCCCTTACATCTGGTGCATCTCTGTCTATATAGCTTGTGCATACATCTTGTTTTATGGTATGCTGTATGTTTTCACACCAACAGACATACTTGTAACACTCACTTACATAGGGATGCCCTCTCTATTAGCCCTAATAATAAATGTGATATTGTTAATACAGACAGACTAGCACGTATCAAGTGTCAAGTTATAAGAGCAACTCGAACCGGTACATGATCCACCAGCAAATCAACAATTTGCTGTCTAAAGATATGCGTTCCATTATTGTTAGTCTGTCTGTATTAACAATAAGGGAAAAATATTCCATTATTGTCTCAACCGCCTCTCTCTTTCCATTATTGTCTGTCTGTCTAAAGATATTCCATTATTGTCTCAACCGCCTCCCTCTCTTACCCTAGGTTTTCTGGGGGACTTCTTCTCTCTTTCCAATCGATCGAGTTGTTGAGGTTGGTTTTTGCAGCAGAGGGTAGGTGAGCGGGTGGGATTTCTGGATTCATGGCGTCAGCAGTACGAAAGAGAATGGAGGGTTCTCACAGATGTTCAGTGGATTCGGCCATCTCAGTTGGTAAGTGTCTCTCCTCCCTGTTGATTTCATCATTACCTACCTACGTACACACTTTTTAAGCCACTGAATTTTTAGTTTATATACTCTCGCCTTTTCACTCCTGCTGGTTTCTGGTGTAATTTGAGGGTCATCTAGCACCAATTAGTGTGTGTGTGTCTGCAAAAAATCCAGAAGGTAAATTGGCTACAAATTTGTGTTTAAGAATTTAGGTCATGCATGAATCCTTCTGTGCATACATTTTTGCCTGTAATTAAGCTCAAATTAAACACCTGCATGCTCCATTTATTGTTTACCCTTTACTGTGCATCATCAATTAGGTATAAATTGGTGGGTTGCTACCTTCGTGCGATCTGATTTGTAGTATTATTCATGTTGCCTGCACTTTCTTCTTGCTTTGATGTTGCTTTCTTGAATAAAGCTTCATCCTTTCCCTCTCTTCTACGCCTGAAACTCCTAAAAAATGCTGGTGCTTAAAATGTTGGTCTAAGCCTTCTTTGTTAGGCATCCCTTTAAACCTTCTGAGGGTTGTGCTTGAATTAATGGTTTATGTGGTTGGAAAATATATGGTGTGTTGTGTTCTCCTCACACCCTGTTAAGTAAATGTTCTTTCTTCTGCTTGTTGGGAGCTTGTTTCGGTCTTTCATTGGTTTGTCGTTTATTAAATAAGAAGATCTAACCCATAAAAAATGATGGTGCTTGAAAGGTAAAAAACTTCTGCGATGTTTCGTTTTTTGGGTGTCTTATATCTATACAAAGTGGTGCCTTTTTGAAATCCAAGCTTCTGGTTTCGGTTATTTTGGCACCTTTTGTGTTGCTATGTATGTTTTGTTAATATTTGTGCGTTGTTTTACGCTGTCTTCTCAGATGTTTCTGGTTTCTAGGCTGTTTCGTTGTCTTTGTGGTTTTTTTACATCTATATGAGCTGATGTTTTCTATTTAGGTTCCTCGGTATGACTTTGAAACTTCTGCTGCTGCTTATATGTAATGCTTGATGGTCAAATCATAAGTCTCTGCTTTAATATGAAAAAATTCCATGTGCCTAGGAAGACATAGGTAAAAATTTGAAATTTAGTAAACTGCAATCAAGGTTATTCATCTTTCTTTAGTATATGCTTCACCAGGTTAGAAAATGTTCATGTGTGTATTGATTAACCAAATAGATCACAGGGTAAGAGTAATCACCAAATAAACAGCTTCGTATGTTTTGCTTGCAGCCATTAAAATGTATTGATAAACAAAAGTAATAACAAACATTAATATGAAGAAACAACAGCTGATAGAAATAACAGCTTGGTATGTTCTGCTATGATGTACAGCGACAACAGAGAACTTAATACAATAATTTGTGATTTGAAAAAAAAGCTTAGCTTTATGGTGTACAACTACAGAGTTAAAGAAATAAGTCACAGGTTCTCCACAGCCAAAGGTTTGAGAGGCCTTTAAACTAATTTGGCCTTTACATTAAACAAATGCAGTAACAACCTTTAAACTAATTTGGCCACAGTCACAGGTTCTAAAAACTAATTAGTTTAATTTGTTTAATGCTGCCGGAGTCTCGACTAGCCCCCTGTGGTTTTGATCAAGGTTATTCATCTTTCTTTAGTATATGCTTCACCAGGTTAGAAAATGTTCATGTGTGTATTGATTAACCAAATAGATCACAGGGTAAGAGTAATCACCAAATAAACAGCTTCGTATGTTTTGCTTGCAGCCATTAAAATGTATTGATAAACAAAAGTAATAACAAACATTAATATGAAGAAACAACAGCTGATAGAAATAACAGCTTGGTATGTTCTGCTATGATGTACAGCGACAACAGAGAACTTAATACAATAATTTGTGATTTGAAAAAAAAGCTTAGCTTTATGGTGTACAACTACAGAGTTAAAGAAATAAGTCACAGGTTCTCCACAGCCAAAGGTTTGAGAGGCCTTTAAACTAATTTGGCCTTTACATAAACAAATGCAGTAACAACCTTTAAACTAATTTGGCCACAGTCACAGGTTCTAAAAACTAATTAGTTTAATTTGTTTAATGCTGCCGGAGTCTCGACTAGCCCCCTGTGGTTTTGATGTTGCTGGTGTGCCTGAATTTTGGTGAATGACAGAATAAGCACTGACATCAGATTCTGCTTAAATGGCCTAACTTTTTGTGTGATTTTGTTCTTTTTTTGTGATTAAGAAAGTTACAAGCTTATGTGGTCTTTCAAAACAAAAGCTTTATGTTTTCTGCTGAATGTTGTTGCATTAGAGAGAGTAACAATGAACCTAAAACCTAGGTCTACAAGAAAGCACTGTAATTTTGTTCATCAATACAACTTTTAATGCATTAGAGAGAGTAACAATGAACATATTATGCATTTATTTTTCAATACACTTTTATGTGTTTCCCTTACACTTTTGCTGTTTCGCTTTTACTGCCACCACTTTTATGTGTTTCCCTTACACTTATGCTCGCCCTTACAGGCTCAAACTTCCCATTACATTGAATGATGAAAACACAAACATGAGAAGTACAATTAAGTCCCCGGATGCTGAAAAACTTGTCCCATTTACTCCAACAGAAATAATGCAGAGAGAAGAACAGGTACTCCCTTCGACCTTGCTTCGTCATGCGTTATCAATTGGTGCCTTCTTCAGGCCACCCCTTCTACACCGATTGTATAGTTGTTTTATGTTCTTTTCTCTGTTGCATGTTTATAGTAGGTGCTTATAAGAGTACACATTATACATCGTTTGTCTTTATGGTGGTTGGGCTGATTTTAGGAATAAAAATAAGTTTGTGGTGTTCCTTTTTAGCAATTGATTGTTTGTATCTATCCTTACCCGCTCCAAAACTAAGGCTGTAACGATAGATACATAGTTAGCATACGCTTCTTGTTTATTAAGGTCTACTACTATTGCAAAGCTCTTTTTGCTTCTGCTACTATTTGGAATCCCATGTGTAATATTTTTGCATACAATAAATTATGCATTTTAGTTGCAATTCAGCAATTGAAGTTCTGTGGTTTTACCAACAACACTTGCACCAAAAAAACAAACAAACAGCACTTTCACTAATCCACAAAGTTCTTTTGTTGCTGTAGTGGTTCAAAAATGAGGGGAAATAAAAAAATCTGGTTTGAATATTACTGTACTAATTAAACACTTATTGCTTATCCTAAAATTAATGGCGCATAAGTATGAACAAGTATTGGCTTATCTCGTGTGTTCTTTTTGAAAAATGTTGTGGTTTTTCAGCATTCATTTCTTCAATCTTCTAGCATCTGAGACTTTTATAGTATTGAATTTTAAGTTAAAAAAATACAGCATAGAAAGGATTCTGTGTAGTCAATAGAGCAATTCTAATTGGTGAAACAATTATGGCTGCCCAGCCCTCATTTTTAAAGAACATTTTAGACACACAGCCTGCACTGCTTACATACCTGCTTCCTCCTACGCAACGCCTACATTTCCAATCACCTACATCACACACGTGTACGCTTATTTTTTTTCCGGTTAAATTCACCTACATAAATGATGAATGTTACATTCCCGCCTTCTACGCAGGGTCAATCAATTGTGGACGATATTTCTATTGCAATGGATAACACAGAAGTTGTTTGCTTCGTCAAGTACTACGACAAAAAAACGGATTCTGCACCGGTACGAAGATATGTCATACTAAAGACATATACACTTGATGAACTAGAAGGCATCCGCCAAGACAAAGCATTGACGACACCTGAAACTATCAGCATTCATTCACAAGATCATTCTGCTCTACCTTCTGAAGCTGCCCTCTTGTCGCCTACGTCAAACAAAGAAACTGGCTCCCAGACTGAATTCTTCACCCCAACAACCAAAGAAATCCTTGAAGAAGTCGGCCAACAAAGTAACCAAACACCGTCCGGTAGTGCAGCTTCACCAGCCGCTAAAAGAAGCATTAGCTTTGGCACCATAACTGCCGAAGATTTGCAGGCTGCTACCTCAGAACAGCCTACCCTACAAAGTCCCGCCACCGCAGAGACACCAAAGAAGAAAAACAAAGGAGAAAAAAAGTGAAGCTTAGGCATTCCCAGTAATTCTGTGTACCAGCCATGGAGGCTTTTCTGTACCAGCCATAGAGGCTTTTGTTTTGCACTACATTATGCCTGCTAAGGCGCTATATGTATAACTTTATTCTACTCTTTCACATCCATCGCTTTCTTTTGCTTAGGCTTTTGCTGCACATCTGATAACACTTTTGCACAGTTATCAGTTCAGTTGCTTCTTTATAAACATGCTGTCGATATATGTAATATGTCTTTAAGAACTATTGTGACATTTTATGTCTGTGTTTAATGCTCGCACATTTAGCCTTCCTCTGACATTTAAATTCTTTGCTTCGCACTCTACAATCCCCTTACATTAACGCACTTATTCTGTCCTTCTGCATGCTACCGCACCATCATTCATTAGCCAAAAACAACCGCATCTCATGGGCCTTGCGAGGGACTTGCGGTGCAAGTCCCCAAAACTCTCTAGTATAATATATGGAGGAGTGAATTTAACCCAATTATCCGAAATTTTGATCCATACCCGTAAAATGATCCAACTCCCGCTCGAAATAATACACGCGTCATCTACACCATTTTCAAAAAAAACAAAAAAAAAAAACCTCTGTAAATTTGCTAAAATCTCGCCAACTTCTCATCTGCTAAAAAATCTCGCTAACTTCCAAAGCTCTTTTGCAATCCTAATCTCTTTTGCAATCCTAACTTCCCATGTGATCTTCAATTTCAAATTTCTTTGGATTTTTACCAAAAGCTGGAGTCTTTTTTCAAGCAATTATTTGATGCTATTGAATTTAAGAATATTATATTTCATTGATTAAAATAAGAGTACAATGGGTTGTACATATAGGTGTATCATACAAGGGATAAAAACGTAAATAGACATAATAGGATGCCCTAGCTATTCGGGCTTGACTTGTTGAGCAAGGCTATCCACTCCGTCAATACGCCCCCACAATCCCATGGGAATGGAATGAACATGGAGATTGGTCTTCAAATCAGCGAATCGGACATGACCAAGGGGTTTAGTAAGAATATCAGCCAACTGATCCTTGGAGGAGATGAAGGCAATACGCAGTTTGTTGAGAGCAACCAATTCACGAACATGATGGAAATCAATCTCGATGTGCTTGGTGCGAGCATGGAAGACCGGATTCGCTGTAAGATACGTGGCACCGATATTGTCACACCACAATGTAGGAGGATGAGGTAGACAAACAGACATATCATGAAGCAAGTACGTAACCCATTGAAGCTCAGCGGCAACATGAGAAAGGGCCTTATATTCTGCTTCATTGCTACTCTTGGCAACAGTGGCCTGTTGTTTAGAGCGCCAGCTGATGAGATTGGAGCCAAGAAATATGCAGTAAGCACCGATAGAGCGGCGGTCGTCAGGATCAGAAGCCCAATCAGCATCAGTAAAGGCCTGTAAGGTAGGAGCTGGGGAGCGTGTCAAATGGAGACCATCAAAGATGGAGTGTTTGAGATATCGTAAAATACGTTTAACGGCGGCCCAATGCGTGTCACGAGGAGCATGCATAAATTTACTAACTTTGTGGACCGCAAAGGCAATGTCGGGGCGAGTGAATCCAAGATATTGAAGGCCACCAACAATGCTACGGTAAAGAGATACATCAGAGAACGGTTGTCCATCAAGGCGGCTTAGGCGAAGATTAGAGGCCATCGGCGTGACACAGGGCTTAGCCGTGGTCATACCAGCACGTTGTAATAAAGTGTGAATATATTTGCGTTGGCTCAGAATAAGACCATCTGGAGTGGAGAGAGCCTCAACACCAAGGAAATAAGATAAGGACCCAAGATCCTTAACCGGAAAATAGGAGGATAAGTAATCAATAGTCTGCTGGACGAGATCACCCGAGGTACCTGTAAGCAGAATGTCATCAACATAAATCAAGGCAAAAACAGAGTCAGAACCACGATGATAAATATATAGAGAGGTGTCGGCAATGGAGGGCCGAAAACCAAACTGCCGAAGAACATTTGTAAATCTTGAGAACCACGCACGAGGCGCCTGTCGAAGACCATAAAGACTATGTTTGAGCTTACAAACGTGATTAGGAAAGTCAGGGTGGCGAAAACCCTGAGGCTGCTGCATATAGACATCTTCAGTGAGAAAACCATGTAGGAACGCATTCAGATATCAACTCGTCGAACAACCCAATCATGTGAAACAAATGAGAGATAAAAGAGTACGATAGTGATCGGGTTTGACGACCGGATGAAAGTATCAGAAAAATCAACACCGGCTTCCTGATGAAAACCTTTAGCAACAAGGCGTGCTTTGTAGCGTTCAATGTGTCCATCTGCATGCTGCTTAATGTGGAAAACCCATTTATTACCGAGAAGATTTTGAGACGGAGAATAAGGAACAAGGTCCCAAGTGTCGTTTTGGACCAAAGCATTAAACTCATCTCTCATGGCATCTCTCCATTCACGATGTTTTAGGGATTCGGTAACAGAGGTTGGCTCAAGGACATCAGTGGTGGCTGTCAACGCTTTGGGAAGAGGGTAGCGAACAAAATCAGGATCAAGACGTTTGGGCTTAAGATTGTTGGTTTTGGAGCGAGTAACCATTTGATGAGGGGCAGCAGGCGGGGAAGGATTAGATGAAGAGGAATTAGTAGATCCACGGGCAGGAGAGGGTTCGGTGGACGATGTTAAAGGAACTCTCAGAGTAGGGGAAGGTGGAGAGGGCTCGAGAATAGGAGAGGAAGGAGCCAATGGGCCGACAGGGGCAGGAAGACCGATGGCTAAGGGGAGAATGATCGTGTCAGGCGTATATGAAGGAGCATCGGAGGAAGAGGTGTAAGGAAAGGAAGACTCGTCAAAGACAACGTGACGAGAAATATAAATACGGCCGGTGGAAAGGTCAAGGCATTTATACCCATGGTGATTGGGACTGTAACCAAGAAAGATACAGGTTTTTGAACGAAAGTCGGTTTTATGGTTGTTGTAAGGTCGAAGGTAGGGCCAACAAGCACAACCAAAAACACGGAAAAAGGTATAATCGGGAAGACGATGGTAAACCATTTCGAATGGGGATTTATTGGAGAGGACTTTCGTGGGAAGATGATTTATGATGTAAACGGCGGTGAGAAAAGCATCTTCCCAATAAGGAAGGGGAAGGTTGGAGTGAGCAAGAAGAGCAAGGCCAATCTCTACAATGTGACGATGGCGTTGCTCAATGGCACCACTTTGTTCGGACGTGTGTGGACAAGTTAAACGATGGTCAATGCCGAGTGAGGTGAAATAAGTGTTAAGGCGACGATATTCCCCACCCCAATCGGTCTGAATGGATTTTATTTTGGTATTAAATTGACATTCTTGTTAGGAAATCAACGCGGGAACGCAGCGGAATTCAAAATTTTGATTTCCTTTTCCCAAGATCGACTTCGCTTAAGCAATAAACGAATAAACTAAAGACGGCGGTTACCTTGGTTGATCTAAAAGATCGACGCTTTGACCGTCTGGGAGAGAGTAGTTCAAAGATGGAGCCGCCCAAGTGTTCGGCCTCTACCGCTAGTCCACACGAACAGCCCGCGGAATCCCACCATGGATTGCTATCGGAAAACCCCGGTTGCTAGACCGACTTTTCCTCCTCACAAACTCACTACAGAAGCCCCTCTTTCTTACACAAGAACTATGAGTTCTGCAATTTTTCACAAGAACAATTGCTCTTGGAAGAATGGTGTACCAAAGAGCTTGGCAAGCCCTCTTATTTATAGTAGAGAGGGCGCCCCTTATGCCTTGAGTGTGGGAGAATAAAACCTTTTCCAATAAAAATAAGGAAGAATAATTAATGTGATTGATCTCTTTCCATAATTTGATTTTCCAATATCTTATATTGATTATAAATTATGTTATTACCATAAATCTATTTTTCTCAAAATCAATTAATATCACATATTAATATTATGGTAATCTTATTAATTAAATTGCACAATCCAAGTGTGTCACACACACAAGCAATGTGGCGCCAAACCTTCCAAAATTTCACTTATGGAAAATTCTTTAATTAATATAATGTTATGATTAATTAATTTGCAAAATCAATATATATCATATATCATTAATTTTGAAAATATATGTATCAATATACATATTTAATTAATCAACATAATTAATATCTTGTATTTAATTTATTCATAATAAATAAATACCACCATATTAATTTACCACTATAACCTTTATAGTCTCGAGATAAACTTTCCTTATTTGGTTATCATCTATAACCACATTTTAATCCGGGCCGGATGTTCATATGTGTGTGACCCGATAGGCTTCCGAATATGTTGGCCGTAGACACAAAGTGCAAATTACTTAAAATGCCCTTCATGCCTAACGATCACGGGATAGCGTCTAGCAACACACCGTGACCCCCAATCATCGGAAAAGTCAAATGCAATGACTACTACCTTTCATGTGAAACAGTTACCGTGTAATTTACAATCCTATCGCTGTAATAATATCCATACAATCGACACATCGAGTGTCAAACATTAACAACCGTGATCTTATAAACCGGATATCAAGTTCTCTCAAGTAACACGCTTACTCCCACTTTGCAAAGATTCACGAGAACGAGACATTCCTTATAAGAAGGCCCTTTCGGATATTTACCCCTACCGATAGTGGCACGCGATTCCCGGACGACCAATCATGTATACTCCGATGCTTCAATTATCACACCCAATCACTACCGCATGATCGCCCCATGGCTGTGGAAACCTCAATAGTGTCAAAGCATGACAATCCACACCGTGATGCCATGAAGACTCCGGTCCTAAGGATAATTACACAACCGCCACATAGTGTGACACTTATCCGTGTAAGTGGGTCACCTAACGTCTTATCGATTCTCTAATACACGCCCACGCATACCCAAGTGTCTCTACACTTCGATAGACGAGATCTATCCCCGCCTCTAAAGACGAAGACATCTAATACGTGCTAGTCTGCTTATACTATCAATGCCCTGCTTAATAGTACATCGCCTTAGAGACATTTAAGTATTAAACTTATTAAAGTGATTAGAGATCTCATCAACCATAATCGCCTATCATGGTTTCTCTATCACGCTTTAATACTAAGGACGTTATCATATAACAATTCATAATTGGTTCTTTAAAAGAACATATATATATGACAACGAGTAATAAGCCATTTTATATATGCATAAACATAAAGAAATAGTATAAATGATCCGACCCGGTCGGATCCAAATCCAACCCGATTGGGTTTAGGACACTATTTCAACAATCTCCCACTTGGCCTAAAACCAATCACTGCATACACACAGACCAAGTTGAAACACAAGAATCTTATGCAATACTCGCAACCACTCTAGCCATAAACGGATCGCTATCCGTGGGGACTCGAGACTATCTTCATATCACGCTCCAAATGACCAAGTCAAAGGAACCGCCTCAACACACACACGAATCTCCGACGAGACCCCGGTCCTTGCTTCAAGCAATGAATCCACTTACTATATCAACTATATAGAAAAGGTGGAAGAACTGCATAAGGTTCGTGAATGAACCTCATGACTCATGTATCGCTCCCGCCGCGCTTCCTAAGGCACTAATGCGCTTTTGGCCTACTTGTAGAATTTACAATGACCCATATGCTAGAACATTTCCACTCACCGTATCACTTAATCAAAGTGATTGCAAACCCGCATGAAGCTCCCACTTGCCTTCATAAGACTCGAGATTTACGTCTGTATATCTACGCTTATTTAATTCCAAGTTTCAATAAACTAAGAACTTTCCTTAACTTGTTTCTCGACGCTTGCTAGAATTACTTTCATACTTGCTCATGACTATTCATGGAGTGTGAACCTCTAGCATAACTTTTATGATGGTTCCAATTTCCGAGAGGGAAACCTTTCATAAGCATCATCTTTCACCTTATCTTTAGGACCAATGTCCTAACATAGGCAGATCTCGCGATCTATGCTAAACTTCTTTAGCATCACATCTATATAGGTAAACAATAATCTAACAGCAGTTAAATCTATCGCTATAGATTCCTATTTCTAAAATAAGAACTGCTAATTCAAGTGCTTTCGTAAAGACCTTGAACTACCAAACATTAATTGATCGTGATATGGGGTGACAATTCTCGAGATAGATATCTAATACCATGCTCAAAAATCATAACACACTCCCACTATCCATCTTGCACATTGGGCATATCCTTCTTTGACTAAATCAAACTCTTTTGATTATCAAACAAAGAAATTGTCTAGAGAAACTTGTTTGAGTCCATAAATGGATCTCGTGGGCTCACATATCATGTTATCGCCTCATGAACATCGAAATGCTTGCCCAACGCCTTCAACACTATCATATAGCCATGATACGAAGGTTATAACAAGCATCATCCGATTAGAATCGGCTCACCGGCAAAGATAAAGGTAATTACAAGGTTTACACCCCATACCCTTCAAATTTCACTATAGCCTTATGGTAATCGTATTATATCCATGTCACCTTTCAGTGACACTCCTTAGGTAAGATGCAGACTAGGTTCGCAACCTGGTTGTCACCGATGGAATCTAATTCGATTTTATGGCTCCTAGCCATATCTCTCAATCCTGCATTTTAAACATTCTTTCATAAGTCGTGAGATATACATTCATCAAGATGAACATACCAAAGAACCCTTTTGGGCTTGAGGTTATCCACAGACTTACTGTAACTTTTGTGTGCACTGAGCGTGCTGATCTACACCTCATCGCTATCAAGGCGCTCACTCCACGCCCATTGGTTGAATGTATCTTTGTGGTTCTCAAACTCTTTTGAGATCCGATTCACTCCCACTATTTCTTTTGGAAGAAACACTTCCTTTAGAAGACAAAGATGTTTGGAGACAAACATTTTGCTCCACGGACAAGTAAATAATATCTAGCGTGCTAGCTAAGATATTCCACAAAGTTGCATATGTCGTACTAGGCTCCAAGCCTTTCCGACTCGCCACTACGACAACTTCAAATCATTGGTTAAGATAGATTCGACATTATTATCTTCCATATCTAATATGGAATTTATTCAACCTTTATTTTGGAACTAGGTTAAGTATAAGGGCACTATCCCGAACGGGTAAGTGGATACTTCATGGCTTGCGCCACACCTTTATCATATAAAGTGTTGCTTCCATTCTAGAACACAATCCAATTGCGTATCCCAAAGATGGTATCCTTGAAGGAGAATCTTATTCCTTTTCACACGACCTCAAAACACCCTTCGTATTAATTACTTCAATCCGATTGAATATTAATTCCTAAGTAGCTCGTCAATCTCATACTCGTATTTAGCTCGAACCTATCAAGGCGTGCTCAATTGTTGTACTTCAATAAGTACATTCAACTATTTCTAAAAATAGCCCAAGAGAAAGACAAACAATTGTTTATGGTATAAATTGTCACAAGCCAACAAACATCAATATGTTTGGGCTTTGGTCAATCTTCTAGATTTTATAACCTTTTCTTAAAATGCTATTTTAGTCCTCTTTGGATAAGATACGTATAACCCACATGATTCATAATCATAAGGTTCAACATCATCAGAATGACGTTTGATTACCGCCTCCATAGAGACTGTGCCTAGAGTAACCACAAATCAAGGATAACAAATGTCATACAAATATTTAGTTAAGATCTTATCACATATATCAACTATATAGTGACAATAATCCTAGTATGTTAGGTTCAAAGACCTTCCAACTTTATCGTAATAACATTTATTCTTTACAATTGAATGTGTCTACTAAATCCTAACAAATAACTCGAACTTATGTCCTTCATAAGAACCGAACATAATAATATTTATTTAGTTCCCTTTATCGCTTACTAGATCCGTAATGTGGTAAGTGTTACAACGCTTGCTTCACCTTCCATATCTCAGTATTCAATCTTTCTAATTTAATCACGCTCGTAAGGTATCATATATCTTAGAGTTGACTTTGAATTTAGATATATTTATCTCAACTCATTTGCCTAGAATAGAAACTTCAATAAGTTCTCTATTTAAGCACATGCCCTAACTTTCCTTTTAATCCTTCAAGCACTTGTAAATTTTTCTTAGTGTAGTCTTCATAAGACTTAAGAAAGATCACGAGAGCCATGTCTTTGATTTCCTTTCATAAAGAAAATCTAAAGTTTATTAAATAGTTTATTTAACCTTTTGAATCGTATTCAAAACATTGACTATTTAATTAACCTTTAAGCAATGATTAAAGAATTAAGTTGATACTTAAATCTTATAATTTTGAAAACAACCTTTCCAAAATTAGATGTGGTCATTCTTATCCAACGCTTGAATTAATCGTCATCGTATGATCGAATGATCATCTTGGATCGTATCCAATATATGACTAATTCGTTGAAACTTATTTCAATGATTTAATCATATCATGAGCTTCCGCTTTCATTAATAATCAAAGCCTTGGAATACTCCATCAAATATGTAGTCTCCTTGTCTCTAACTACTATAACGGGATTGCTCATGTCATTGCTTATTTTAAAAGGATTAAAATTATTTAACCATATTTGAGAACGTTTCTCAAAAGGTAACAGTCATAATTTGGTTTTACTAATCGAGAATTAAACATAAATATAAAGTTTGCTAAAACTACAACATAAAATAAAGATAAAAGAGTGTTGTTGTTTATACACGCAAAATCAAAAATGGTCTTTTGGTTTATGATTTTGCTCCCACTAGTCAACTACTTCCAATTGACTTTCAAGAATTATTAATTTCTTTAGTGGACAAGATCCCACTAAACTACCCCGACTTTGGTGGTGGGCGAAAATAGCATAATAGGTAGACAACATCCCTTTGTCAATCGTATCCTATACGACTCTTTGTTGTTTGACTAGTCAACTCTTTTGACAAATTTTCATCTTATGAAATAGTCAAACCCTTTGCCTCTAAAATCCAAACGACCCCGCTTTGGGTCGGTGGCCGAGAGAATTCTTAGTCAAGTCATAACCCCAATATTCGTGAGATCTCATACGATCATATCTCGATAATGACGATATACCCGAGGTAGGTCAACCCCCTGCTTTGGCTGATGAGTTGGATCCGAACAAGGGCTCTTCACCGTCATTATAATATGGGAGGCAATTTCAACTTGCTTCTTTTGAGGTGGAAGTATTTATGTAAATTAATTCACTTAATTAATTTAATTATGGTCTCATCATAAATATGTCTATCTCTATAAACATACATCCTACACATTTATCTAGATCGTGCCTAGTCATGCATCTATCGTATCATATAAAATAAATACAAGCACAAAATAAATAAATGCGTAAAGTAACCGGTATGATCATGGACTTTTTCCTAGGTGCGGTTTGAATACAAAATGACGAAACCGCTGGTCACAATCTAAAGGTAGAATGCAACCGCCAATAGGATCTTTAATGCCCATTCTCCAATGTGATCTTTATTTTCTTCTCTTTCTTTTGGTCTCCATCTTCTCGCTCCATTCTTGTTACATTTAATTCTATCTAATAAAATAAATACACCCGCCACGCACGGGAGGAGCTAACGGAATGGGATAAATGCGTAAAATAAACTAGGTCACGCTTTTCATAACGGCATAGGACAACTTTTAAACCAACAGAAAATTTAAATCATTCACATTTATCCTATCGGCCGAGTCCACGATCAATCGGGGTCCATATAATCATATTATATCTACTATATCTAATCCATACAATAAAATCTTATGAAAAAGATAAAATTAAAATTTAACTACTTGCGCCTTAATTAATCAATTAACATTTAATCCATTAAATAATTTTATCTAATCAATTAACTAATTAACATTTAATTAATTAAATGATTTTAATCGAAATAAAATTAACGATTGATTTTAATTTTAATTTTAATTAATTAGAACTATTCTAAAATTAAATTAAAATTAAATCTCTCTTTGTTTCTTTCCTTTTGATTCGTAATCGCGCGGATGTCGTTGGTCTCCTAAACCATGACACGACTAAACAACGAGATATCTATGCACAATAAATATCACGGGACGAAAAAGTCGAGCACATCGAATTAACGAAGAGTGGGTTCACGAGAATCCATCACTCAACCTCGACTTAACGTATCGTGATTTGAATCTTGCATCTATCGACTAATCACAACTATGAACTATATTGAAACATAAAATACACAAAACAAAATAATTTCTTTTAGTGTATCGCTTTCACGAATCAAAATATATCATCTTTTAATTACGTGATTTAAACGATAAAATTAACTACGCAAAAAAAACACGCTTATTGCTTAAGCTCGAAGCTCTCTCTGATACCACTGTTAGGAAATCAACGCGGGAACGCAATGAATTCAAAATTTTGATTTCCTTTTCCCAGATCGACTTCGCTTAAGCAATAAACGAATAAACTAAAGACGGCGTTACCTTGGTTGATCTAAAAGATCGACGCTTTGACCGCTCTAAGAGAGTAGTTCAAACATGGAGCCGCCCAAGTGTTCGGCCTCTACCGCTAGTCCACACGAACAGCTACCGAATCCCACCATGGATTGCTATCGGAAAACCCGGTTGCTAGACCGGACTTTTCCTCCTCACAAACTCACTACAGAAGCCCTCTTTCTTACACAAGAACTATGAGTTCTTGCAATTTTTCACAAGAACAATTGCTCTTGGAAGAATGGTGTACCAAAGAGCTTGGCAAGCCCTCTTATTTATAGTAGAGAGGGGCGCCCCTTATGCCTTGAGTGTGGGAGAAGAAAACCTTTTTCCAATAAAAATAAGGAAGAATAATTAATGTGATTGATCTCTCTTTCCTAATTTGATTTTCCAATATCTTATATTGATTATAAATTATGTTATTACCATAAATCTATTTTTCTCAAAATCAATTAATATCACATATTAATATTATGGTAATCTTATTAATTAAATTGCACAATCCAAGTCGTCCACACACACAAGCAATGTGGCGCCCAAACCTTCCAAAATTTCACTTATGGAAAATTCTTTAATTAATATAATGTTATGATTAATTAATTTGCAAAATCAATATATATCATATATCATTAATTTCTAAAATATATGTATCAATATACATATTTAATTAATCAACATAATTAATATCTTGTATTTAATTTATTCATAATAAATAAATACCACCATATTAATTTACCACTATAACCTTTATAGTCTCGAGATAAACTTTCCTTATTTGGTTATCATCTATAACCACATTTTAATCCGGGCGGATGTTCATATGTGTGACCCGATAGGCTTCCGAATATGTTGGCCGTAGACACAAAGTGCAAATTACTTAAAATGCCCTTCATGCCTAACAATCACGGGATAGCGTCTAGCAACACACACACGTGACCCCGAATCATCGGAAGAGTCAAATGCAATGACTACTACCTTTCATGTGAAACGATTACCGTGTAATTTACAATCCTATCATTGTAATAATATCCATACAATCGTACATCGAGTGTCAAACATTAACAACCGTATCTTATAAATGGATATCAAGTTCTCTCAAGTAACACGCTTACTCCCACTTTGCAAAGATTCACGAGAACGAGACATTCCTTATAAGAAGGCCCTTTCGGATATTTACCCTATCGATAGGTACGCGATTCCCGGCCGACCAATCATGTATACTCCGCGATGCTTCATTATCACACCCAATCACTACCGCATGATCGCCCCATGGCTGAAACCTCAATAGTGTCAAAGCATGACAATCCACACCGTGATGCCATGAAGACTCCGGTCCTAAGGATAATTACACAACCGCCACATAGTGTGACACTTATCTGTGTAAGTGGGTCGATCCTAACGTCGCATTCTCTAATACACGCCCCGCGTACATGTCCAAGTGTCTCTACACTTCGATAGACGAGATCTATCCCTCGCCTAAAAGACAGAAGACATCTAATACGTGCTAGTCTGCTTATACTATCAATGCCCTGCTTTAATAGTACATCGCCTAGAGACATTTAAGTATTAAACTTATTAAAGTGATTAGAGATCTCATCAACCATAATCGCCTATCATGGTTTCTCTATCACAGTTTAATACTAAGGACGTTATCATATAACAATTCATAATTGGTTCTTTAAAAGAACATATATATGACAACAGAATAAGCCATTTTATATATGCATAAACATAAAGAAATAGTATAAATGATCCGACCCGGTCGGATCCAGTCCAACCCGATTGGGTTTAGGACACTATTTCAACAATTCTACCAAAGCACAGAATTGAGGAAAAATAGATTCAACATCAGATTTACGACGCAAGGGATAAAGCCACAGAAACTTAGTAAAATCATCAACAAAACTAACATAGTATTTATTACCATAGATGGAGTCTTCGGCACAGGGGCCCCATACATCAGAATAAATTAAGTCTAAAGGAAGCGACGAAGTAAATGACGACATAGGTAATGACTGACGATGGCTCTTAGCCATTTGACAAGCAACACAGACAGATGTAGGGGCACTAGAAGGTGCCGAAATATTATTTTGACCTAAAATTTGACGAAGAACTGGATAAGAGCAGTGTCCTAAGCGTTGGTGCCATTGAGGGACAGAAGAGCAACGAGAGGCAAGAGCTTGAGCAGGGAAGTGACTGAAGGTTTTGGAGAAGTGGTAGAGGCCATCTTTAAGGTAGCCCCGGTGATGGATGCGGCCCGAGTAGTCCTTCACAAGAAAATAATTATGATGAAACTCAAAATAAACCGAGTTATCTTTAGCAAACTGAGCAACAGATAAAAGATTATTATAGAGGGAAGGGGCAACGAGAACATTATTAAGTACAAAGGATTTGTCAGACGTGGATAAAATAGAAGAACCGGAATGGGTTATAGTCAAACCTGTACCATCTCCCATATAGAGCTGATCAGGACCATTGTAAGAGTCGGCGGAGAGATTTAAATTGCGGAGATTATTGGTGGTGTGGTGGGTAGCACCAGTGTCAGGGATCCAATCGGTAGAACCGGATGAAGTTGCAATATTAGCCTGGGCTTCACAGATTGAACGTGGGGGAGTGAACGTCAAATCGAACCTGTACCAGCAGTCATGAACCGAGTGGCCAAATTTTTCACACAATTGGCATTGAACAGGCGGCCCAGAAGATTGTCCACGGCCTCGACCTCGGCCAGAACCTTGATTTTGAGGAGAGCCGCCTTGATTTGGAGGACCACGCCCCCGGCCTCTGTTAGACTGCGAACCAGAATTTCCACGACCACGATTACGATGGGGCTGGGGATTATATGCAGCGTAATTTGCTGCTGGAACCGATGCCGACGTAGGAAGAGCAACCGGAAGCGGAGTTGGCCGAGAGTTCTTCAGGCGAGCTTCAGTGGTCAAAAGGAGAGAGTAGACCTCATCCAATGTTATTTCCGATTGGGTAGAAATCATGGTGACAAGGGAATCGTAATCGGAATCCAATCCGGCAAGCAGGTAAGCAACAATATCATCTGTAGCAAGATGATGACCAGCGAGACTTAGTTCATCGGTGATCCGTTTGACGGTCATGAAATAATCAGTCACTGAGAGATTTTCTTTCTTTGTAGAAGCAAGCTTGGTGCGAAGGTGGACGAGTTGAGCACGAGACTGAGAGGCAAAAGACGTCTGAAGGGACTTCCAGATTTCAGCCGATGTAGAGGCTGTATAGACCTGTGCAAGAACATCATCAGAAAGTGAAGAAGTAATAGTGCTTAGAATTAAACTATCCTGCTTGAGCCAGTGAGTGTATGCTGGATTGGGCTTTGTTGCGCCATCAGAAGTGATCGTTGCCAGAAGAGCGGGAAGAGAGCCATCAACATATCCTAGGACACCTTGGCCACGTAAATATGGCTGAATTTGCGCTCTCCATAAGGGAAAATTCTGTCGAGTGAGTTTTGTGAGATGAAAGGTCGAAGAGGGGGAGAAAGAGGGATAAGTAGCGGTAATGGCGGCATCAGCCGTAGTAGCAGCGGAGGTTGCAGAGTCTTCGGCCATGGAAGAAAAGCTGGGAAGAAGAAGCTGGGAATTTGTGAGAGACGAGTCAAATAGCTCTGATACCATATTGAATTTAAGAATATTATATTTCATTGATTAAAATAAGAGTACAATGGGTTGTATATATAGGTGTATCATACAAGGGATAAAAACATAAATAGACATAATAGGATGCCCTAGCTATTCGGGCTTGACTTGTTGAGCAAGGCTATCCACTCCGTCAATAGATGTCATCTCAAATCTTTGTTGCTTAAACATAGTACAGATTACTTTTTTTTTCCTTTCAATTTCCTAATTTTATTTTTTGTGAATTTTCTGTGGTTGTATAAATAGTGCGGGACGATATGCTATAGTGGATGGGGAGAAGTGGATTTGTAGCTTGAGGTTGCTCATGGTGCCTTACAAGGAAATGATCTAATCAATTTTTTTTCTGTGTCTTCAAATGCAATCGATCTGTGGTGTGGAGAATATTCTCTTGAAACCTGCAGTTAGTCTTTTTTCTGTCATCTTCATAGGGCTTTCTTCCGAACTTCAATTTCTTTTCTTCTGGTATTCGTTTTATTTTGTATCAATACATGTTGATTCAAATTAATTTGTGCAGGATATTCTGCTGGATTTTTTTCCTTTCATCTTCATGTGTCTATCATCTGCAATTTCAGTTGTTTACGATTTAATGGTTTCAGGAATTCTCCACCTAATGTAAGAAATTTCTTAATTTCGGATTCTCTTTTCATTAAGTTTTTGTCGATAGACACAAAATTGTATGTAAAAATGGCGTTTCAGTGCAATTGGTTTGTGAAGTATGTTGGGCCTATGTCAAACATAATCAGAGTCCGTTGCTCAAATCATCATTTCAGCTCATTTCATCATTTCAAATGTCGTAGTTATGCATGTTCAACTTCCCATAATATACGTCCATCTCTTTCATGCAGATTCATGTACCGGCCGGTGTCAAAGGAGGGGTGTTGATGGTGTATAAAGTGGCAAATCTTGAGATGTATTTGTAGCGAAAATGGAAGCTAGGGGATTAGAAACTCGATGGATCGCCTCTTACTTTCTTAACCTTTTTTCCGTCCAATGGCACTTTGTCCACCTCCATCAGGAATTCAGTTTTCCTTATTTAAACAAACACGACTGTGATATTGGATGACGACAACCGAATTCTGGTATATAGTGAGTTTATTTATTTTCTATGAAGCTTTTAAATGCTCTAAACTTATTTTCTATGTTATTGGGGGTTCTTTTTTGATAGTGTTTGGTTTTGGTGGCTTTGATTAGTTGTGTTGCTATGGAATTGAACTCTTTGTTTTCTGCTTCATTCCGGACCTTGCATGTTCATTATTTCTCAGGCTATACGTTTTTGTCTTCTGAGCTTTTGTGCCTGGGGTGGGAAGGTTTGAGTTATGGGTAGCGTGTGGTGGTATCCTTTGTACTATTTGTTTTCCTTTTGCATGATTATTAAAAAGGATGTTCATTAACCATGCAATCAAGAAGGATATATGTTCATCAAAGTGTTCTTCCTTCTTAAGTGTTCTAATGATTGTATCCTTGGCATTTTGTTTGATATTTTGCTTGAGACAGTAGCCCAACTATTTATGGTACGGCAGGTACGCCGGAGAGAACAACGCAACCTGCTGTGAAATTTCTCACAACAACTTTTTCTTTTTCTTTTTCTTTTTTAGGCCTAACACTAGACTTCTTTTTGTTGTTTAATTTATTTATCTTTTCCTCTCTTAGTCGTTTTGGCTTTGTGGTTGTATAAATTAGGAGAACTGCAATTTGTTTAGTGTGTGAAAATGTTCGTATGGTTATTTAAATATTTCACATCAGTATATTGCTTCCGTTTTAACCCAATTTGAACTCTTATTTACCGTGTAGTTTTTCAAATTATATTTGCACAACACTTTATCAGGTGTCCAAAGAGATATCGTCTTCTTGGTGCATGTCCTTCCCCAAGGGCTGTTGGTATTTTTCGGTAAATCGTCATATCCAGAGTGTGAGAAGATAGGCCATGAGCTCAAGGTAAGTTTCTTGAATTTTATACTGCATGCTAATGGGAGGCGGTACCTATAACATGTTGGAATTTATTTTGGTTTTCAATGCTTATCTTATCTTCTAGAACATTGTTTTGTGTATCATGTAGGTTTTCTCCGAACTTCCTTTCATTTGAGATGAGCATATCATGAAAGAAACAATATTATGATAAAGGAACTAATAGTATGCAATAGAGGATATGTTTCTTAACCTTGTTTTTTGTTTGATGCAGTGACATGTTTGTCTTAAGATTGTTTAACGTGTCATGTATGGTATTTTACCAATTGAGGGTAATGAATTCACTTTCATGTTCTCTTGGTTTTTCCGGATTTGGGATCATAGTAAATATTATATTATAGCATGCATGATCATGAAATATATAGATATATGTAGAGGGTGATGGCATTACTTTTTTACGATCAATTTAGTTTCATGAACAAAAGAAATGCAATTAACTTTGATGAAAATTATAGATATCATGATAAATGAGGCAAGGAAATGAAATAGGAGATCTGATGCCATGAAAGTTTCTCACAATATAAAATATCTAGATTTTCATATACTAACCATGACTATTTCTTTTTGGGGTATATATATATACGGGCCAAAGGCATTGGAGAGTGGTAAAATCTTGCTGGCCTATAGTATAGCTAGGGAAGACTTGGTTTGTAATGATTCAGAAAGTAGTGTCTTCATATCCATGTATTGATATATAAACACACTATTATTGATTGTTAAATAAATGTGAGGTATTTTCTTGATTTCATATGAGGATATAATTAACCCTCTTCTCCATTTGTTCGCTTTAACAGATGTATGTAATGTAACTACAAGCCATGCATTAGCTCTTCTCTTTAATTTGGGTGTTGCGCTGATGTTATATTAAAAAGGTATTCAAAGCTTTTGTATATGTCTATGTTTATGATTTATGGTATTTAATGTTTATTCCCATACTATTTATCTGCAGAGAATGGTTAAAGTACTGGTATAGAGCTAGACGCGATTTTTACGTAGTTCTACAAAAGATGATCAAAAAGGTAGAAGTCATGATTTCTTCCACCCATGTATACGTTTGTTTTTTTCTTTTTGTATTTGTATTTGTATTTGTATTTGTTTCCTCTATGTTTTGTGCTTTTTGTATTCAGCTATTCTAAAATTCAAGAATTCTACGTCTAGCATTAGGTCAGGTTTATTAGATTATGTTATTTTGTCCTTCTTAGTTGTTTAACAACTGATATTTGATGAAAAACTCATCCATGTTATGTTCCTTGGTTCCTTGTTTATGTGAGTTCCAACTGTTCACGAATTTATTTATCCGTGCTCAAGAAAACAAATCTACGATAAGAAGATGTCAATAAAACGGTGATAGCATTATAAGTTGCATTTAGGTTAAGTATATTCACTCTTCTGTTTCCTCTTTCTATGAATTTAGCCTATTGAGATCAACCAACAATAAGATTGTCATTTTTTTTTATGATGCTTTGAAGCCATATGGGTTGTCTATACACCTATATGTGCTGGAGAATTGGTGTCTTGAGCGCAAGACCCTATAACGGTTCGCAGTTGGAAATATTACAGACACTTTTATTGATCTCCAACAAAAGAAAAAATCTTTGACACTTTGAAAGGTGTAAACTGAGATCCTTTCCTCTTTAAAGAATTCTGTTTTTAACATTTTTATGACACGATTACTGAAATTTTAACGTAGCCACATGTACGTCCTTTTTTGTGCTTTTGTGGCGATTCCTTTCGGTTTTCACTCATGTCTATTCCTTTGTCCGTTCTTTTTATACCAACAGTGAATTTGTTTGATATTGATTGTCTACCAACATGTATGTCCAATTTGTCCACTAAATTTTTGCTTTATGATATCCTTTTTTTCCTTCAGGAAAAAGATTAAAAAACATGATGGTGACGCAACTTTCAATTATATTTTCGGAAACATATGAAGAGGCTTAATGAAGGAAAAAACCGAGATGCTTGCAACCATTATTGATGGTGTATGACTTGAAATTTTAGGATTTTAGATGGTGTAAAATTGTATTAACTGGCCATTATTTCAATTTGCTTTACGATTTTCAAGATAATTAGTGTACCAAATTTACTTAGTAACAAAATGAATTGATCAAGAAATTTGCTTTCACTCTTGCTTCGGTATAATTGTATGCATATATACTTTCAAATTAGCATTGTCTCCGTGCATAATGCACGGGTATTAGACTAGTTAATTATATATCCATAAACTTAAATTTTGGGGAAAAATGGTAATACAATATGGTATCAAACTCACTCATTTATATTATTCAAGTGTTGAATTCTTTGTTATAAACTCGTACTTGAGGGGCATATTAAAATTGTTGTTGTTTCATCCGGTGTATTAAGAGATGAATTGAAAATGTCTTTTCGCACATCTATTTGTTATTACACAGTAATTAATTTCCAATTTTGTCCTTAAATTTTTTTCACTTGCGCGCCTTATTCTGACCGGAGGTCGGTCTGAATGTGAAACATTATATATACCCAAATGTGGTTAGAACAATTTAGTTTTTTCTGACCCGAATGTGGCCAGGAAAACATTACATGTTCGGCCTCTAAAATGGTCCGATACATTTCCAAAATTTTCATAGCGGTGTGGTTATATTCTGACTTGAAATAAGATTATACTTACCCAAATGTGGTCAGAACAATTTATTTTATTCTTACCCGCACGTGGTCAGGAAAACATTACATGTTTGGCCTCTAAAACGGTCCGATACGTTTCCGAAATTTCATAGCGCCGTGGTTATATTCTGACTTGATATAGGAGCGGAAAACGCAAATTTTCGGCCTTTAAAATGGTATGTATTGTTTCCCAAACGTATATAACAATGTCTATTTATTCAGACCAAACATTGGTCCGGAAAACATAATATTCTTGGCGTATAACATGGTCTGAATAATATACAATTCCTGACTCATTTAGGGTCAGAATGATATGCGTGTTAAATGTCAAAACGTAGTCCACTCTCGCCCTTGGCATGTATAAAACATGTTTAGTATGAAAAGATAGTTTAGATGAATTTCGCCCATCTCATAGCCTTGGTTTTGAAGAAGAGACTCCGCCTCTTAAATATTGTTGTGCTGGATTTTATACATTTTGCTATCTGCTTCTCTTTGCATTAATAATAAAGATCTCTGCGAAACCGCAAAAAACAAGATTGACAATGTGGTAGGATCCGAACGAATTCTGCTTTCATTTCTCCTCGTATGAGCACTGAGTTACTTACGTTGCGGTCTTTAGCAGGCCGACGAACCATCTCTATTACATATGACATTTCATTTTTTAGAGGTAATTTGGACTTTTCTTCTATCAATGATTGAACATCTTGATCTGTGAAGAGGAAAAAAGAGAGTTGCGTGTATTATTTAGCTTAATTTAATAGGATTTCGTTTTTATGGTCGATTGAAAAGAATGATTTATAAAGGAAAAGATTTATTATATTTGTGTTGTGGGAAAAAAAATGGCAGAATTAAACAAAAGCTGCTGGTAAATACTCCTTCCGTTTCGAAATAACTGAGGCGGTTGTCAAAATGATTTATTTCAAAATAACGAAAACAATTGTATTTCCAATGCAACATTTATTGTGTTTTTGCTACATCTACCCTTATTTATTAAGTAGTGGGTAAATACAATATTCTATTAATTATAAACTAAGGTATTTTAGTCATTTTTACATTCAAATTAAAGTATTAACTCACATCCTTAATATACGTGTTTTTGACAACTGCCTCAATTATTTCGAAACGGAGAGAGTATTTGAAACTGTTGTCTTCATTATTGCTCGATGATGAAGACATCGATCTCTCCTCCCTCAACGCCATCTACGATGTGCTAGCACTTGTTTTTCCTCTTGTAAACTTTTGTTTGCAAAACGCGATGGTAAGAAAGCGGATGACCTTTTGGCTTGCCTAGGGTTCTCTCTACCTAGATCTCGCTCGGATTTCTATAATTGGGATTAAATCCACCCCTTCGGTTCTCTTTGCAAACCCCACCGTTTGGTTTCAGACTGGACTGGATCCATTTAGATCCAACTTAATATTTTATTCACCCACTATCTTATTTACTATTATTTTATTTATTTTATTATTTTATTAATATTTCTCTCACCAATCATTTCACCATCAACAAATAAAATAATATTAATCAATTCATTTTATTCACCACCTACACTATTCAACCATTACTTTATCAATATAATATTTCATTAAAATTTCTCTCACCAATCATTTCTTCATCAACACAAATTTTAATACAACATTTCAATCTTATAATCATTACTTTACATTATTTTATTTTATTTTCTCTCTCATGACTCAATCCAACCCCAATCCAACCCGAAATCAAAAAGTAACTAGATGAAAAAAAAAAAGGTGTAATGTTATTATTCTTTATTCTACCATAACACAACATAAGTGGGATAATTTAACATTGCCCTAAGACCAGCATCAGCCAACTCTTGTTCCGACATCTCGGAGTTCCTCCTGTCCGGCGATGGGATCTTCTTCACCCTCTCAACCGCGAATGGTCAGATCCAGAGAAGGATTGAGAGTGGCATCGGCACAGCCCCTGTTGCTCGGGCGCACCTCGGATGTATCTTCAGTCAGCTTGGCCTTGCCCTTCCTTAGAGCATTCACGCCATCATCAGCATAGTGGGGAACCGAGCTTCCCCCATGAACCAAATCCTGCAGAAGTGCCTCATCTTCTTGCTCGGACAGTGCCCGAGCAGAAATAGGAGCCAGGGGTGAACCTGCAGTTCGGACTGTAGAAATCACAACCCGTTCATCAGCTCGGGCCGAGGCACCCCCCTCAGATTGCTGTCCAATCTCACCAACGGCGTTCAGAAGGTCAGCAAATGTGTTCACTGTAAAAGACACAGAAATGAAACAAGTGTTAGTTAGGAAGCTATAAAAATAAAAAATAAAAACGAGTAAACTGAAAGGCATGAAAGACAAGAACCCTACGAGCTCTTTGAGCTAAGAGGTCTAGAGCAGCGTATGGCTCAGGACCAGCAACAGCTAGCTGAGCAGCCTCAATGAGCTGCGAAGGGAGCCGGGTATAATTCAAGAAAAATCCGGAGCCCCGAATTGCCTATAATGGTTCCACATCAATACTAGTTGGGAGGGTGTCCTTGGGCTGTTCCTCTATATTCCATTGACTTAGCTAGATAGCCTCATCGTGTCCCATGAAGAAAAAACAGGCTTTCCACCCCTTGTAAGAGGTTGGCCCATCCGCCAACAACCGGATTTCTTTCCCCTTTCCTGGCCGTCGGGGGAAATAATAGAACCCGGGGTCGTCCACCACCGATTTAATTTGGTAAAAGGACCTAAAGAGGTTCACAATGAACTTCACTCTGGCCATTCGGCAGATTATGGCAAATCCCATTATACTCCTTACGCCGTTAGGAGCTACCTAAGCAGTACTAAGACCATAGTGCCCCAGTTCAGCTAGGTAGGCCGAGCAAAAAGGAAGTCGGAGACCCCCCTCAAACTGGTCTTCGATAACGGCGCAATACCCCTCTGGTGGCTGGGAAGAGTAAGTGTTGGCAGTCGTAGGGATCTGGGGGCTAAAGGCATCTAAATCTACCATGTATTTGTTACAAATCTCGACTACGTTCTTCTGCTTTAAAACAGACTTAATTTGGGGGCCAGCTATTAGGTTTTCTATGATTCAAGGTTTAAACCGTTATCGAACAAGGGCCAAAAGTTACTCTACACGTAAATTGAATAAAGAACGCAAGAAGAAAAAGGAGGATAAAAAGCTTACTTGCAGTTAATTGGAATTCAGAGAGAACTTAGGAGAGCCAGAGTAGCAGCACCAGTATTTCAATTTAAGGATAATAATGGTGAGGACGGTTGATATGACGGGGGTTATAAACCCTAAGTGTTACCTCGGAAACCACCTCAAAATAGACATTGGTATAAATGCCTTGGTTCCCGGGAAAACCGTTACAGAGTCATAGTAATCAACGTGTGCCACATGCCAGAGCTGACACTTCTAAGAGCTTTCTAGTCCTTGTGACAGAGGTTGAGCCCCGATGAAAACAGAGCTGACTGGCTTTGGAGGCTCAGATCAGCTCTAGGGGGCTTATGACGGAGGTCAGGCTAAGACTCAGCCGCCTGTCGCCCCATAGACGAATAAGCAATAAACAAGGAGAGAGAAGGAAAATATTTAGGGGCTCGGAACCCTAGCTAGTACTTTATTATAAAGATCTTTATTCTCAGAAAGGAGAGGTATCTAGTCTACCGAGCACCACATATAGCCCACCGCGGGTCGGTCAGGGCACCATAGAGCCAGAGCAGTGTAGCTCAGGCGAAGGCATAGTTCGAAGCTCTCCGCAGGTCGGATAGAGCTAATCACCACATTATTCCATATGGGTGATATTATATAAATAAAGGAAGAAGCCCCCTCCATCATGACTCTGATTCAAATTATCTGATATAGTTATATCCCTGAAATCATGGGATAGAGGCAAAAATCAATAGCCTTCATTGGTAATGGGTGAGAATCCTCGAAGGACACGATACACGCATGACCTAGGGCACAAATGTTCCTTATATAAGCGATCTTTAGAACTACGGAAGACTTGATTCCTGAATAATCCCAGGATACGTAGGCAACTGGAGAAGAACATTCTCAGGCTCGGTCTAAATCTAAGCACAAACACCCCTCGTTTTATTGGTTGTTCTCGTTTTTTGGATCTTGATCATTGTCCCTAGAGTTTTTAGGCCCGGATTTATTACAGACGGTATCCAGCATCGTCACCTCCCACCATTGTCAGGGAACGAAACCAAAGATCTGTGGAAGATAGTATGTAGACGATCCTTAAAGCAATGAAAAATTGAGGGGTTCATTCAACAAGCTGAAAAACGGGATCAAAGTGGCATTTCAGAAAAAGACATCGTAGTAAAAGTTAATTTTTGTGTTTACTATATTATATAACATTTATTTGAAATATTTCTCATTATTTGGTGCAGATGGTTCAAGCAAAACAGCTAATGATGCATGAAAACAATTTCAAGAAAGGATTCATGCTTGATCATGTATGCCATTAGTGAAGGATCTGAAATTTTTTGCTGCACATAATGGTGATATTTTATCTCACCCAGAGACAGTGAATTCTTCTTCTTCTGGACTATCATCTTTTTCTATCAATTTAAGTGACGACGGTAATGGTGCTACTACTTCAGAAAGACCAAATTGAGGTAAGAAAGCCAGATTCAATAAGGCACAAGATGACGAAATGAAAGTGTATGCAGAAACTCTGGTAAATAAAACAACGATATTGGTGGAACCGATAGAACGGCGACAATATTTCAAAATAATGATGACAAATTTGAACTCTATTACTGATCCATATGCATGAGCTTATATGCAAACCGAGCGGGCAAACATTATGCAGAAAAGTTGTGTATTATCATGCATTATGGATAATTCACTGTTTTATTTTACGTTGAGTTATCTCCGTGCATAGCACGGGTAAATTGCTAGTAAAGATATAAAAACGAGAAGAAACGAATTGACATTTACGTATATTTAAATAACCTAAACCAATTTTGTATATACATGTTGACGATCCAAAAATCGTCAAGGTAATCCTCTAAACTCACTTCCTTGATTATGACCTAGGAACGCTTCAACAATACAGAAAGAACGATGATGGAGGGGGTGATTTGATTTGCTTTAGACTGCACTTGATAATGATCAAGCTGCCTACGTATCCAATGGTTCAATTGGAATCAAGTCATCGTAGTTCCTTAGGGACAGTTTATATAGAGGGGCTTGGGCCCTAGGGTTTTAGGTGGCGTGTTTGTGATTGACACTGATTGACATACTCCCTAAGGAAAAAGATTATGATTGAGTGATCTCCATGATTATAGGAGATAATTATGGTATTCAAATATTAACATTAAGTGATAAAGATTCGAGCCTTTATTATTTAGGATTCTATAATAGGTATCTGGTTATTAGGCGGGTGAGGAATAAAATTAGAGACGAACTTTGTTCGAGATAGGTCGGATGGCGGAGTCGGCCCATAGAGATTGGGAATAGTGGCCGAGCTCCTACTGCCATGAGATTGCACAAGTCTAAAGACCTAGCCCGATCTGAGAGGTCGACAGAGATCATGGCTGGCCACCGAAAGTTCAGTGCCCGACTCCTCCTCGACCTGCCAGAGATCGAGGTGACCCGATCCAACTATGGTCGGACACACGAGGATCAGCAGTGACAAAACGGATGGGCGATCCCCCTGGGATCGTCTCTAAGAAGTCACAAGTGGTTTATTTCCTTTGGCTGTCTTTGAGTCACCAAAGAGGCGCACACGCGGGGGTGGCGTTTTAAGCAAAGATCACATGTACCATTCAATTTTTTCAGAGTTCTTTTCAAAAAATAAAATAAAATTCAGAGCTACATAATCATGATAATACACATCTATGTATATAAATTGATATTAATCAATTTTACAAAATATGTTCTCAATTGGAAAAGTAATAATATTTTTTTCAATATTGTCTATAGATACAAACTTGAATTGCATCTAAATTAGGGAGGAAAAAATAATAATAAGTGGTCTTTTTTTTTTTTCCCAAGCGGGGTTCGAACTCCGGTCTCCATACCAGATTATAGTTTAGCTCACCTAAGTAGTCTTTTTATTCACATAAAAAAAAAGTTAACAGCATTTGTCGTCGGGTATATCCCGGCAGCTAATTTAATGCTCAACTTTGTCTAAATACTTAGTTTAAAAAATAAAAAAAAAAAACCTTTGTCTAAACACCAAGTTTGCTGTAAAAAAAATACAACCTATTGGAGCAGCATTTTTACAGAAAATTGTTGATGGATCATGTATCCCTTGGAGTTGCTTTTATAACTTGCACTTGAGAGAGCGTGTTAAAGTATGATATCAAACCTACTTTTTTATATGGGAAATTAGGGATAAGGACACAATATGGAATATTTTTAAGTAACAGGACAGCTACATATATTTTATAGGGAGAAGGACAACTGCATAATTTTTATAGCGAGAAGGACAAACAGTGAATCCCGAAAATCAGTGAATTTCGACAATGAATTTTGAAAATTATTGAATTTCGACAGTGAATTTCGGCAGTGAATTTAAACATTGAATTTCGACAGTGAATAAATAGTTTTGTCCTTTATGCAAAAATTTCAAAAGACTGTCCTTCTACTCAATTGATGAAATATTTATGTCTTTCTCCCTCGTTCCCCCTTTTTTTTTTTATATCATTCAAGTGTTGGATTCTTTATTATAAGTTCGTACTTGAGAGGCATATTAAAATTGTCCTACATTAATTGGACAGTTGGTGTTGTTTCATCCAGTGTATTAAGAGATGAATTTCGCTCATCTCATAGTCTAAGTTTTGAAGAAGAGACACCGACATTTAAATATTGTTGTGTCTAGATTTTATAGGTTTTTGTCCAAAATGACAAACTAAATATATTTATTAGGCTACAAGTACATGGATGATTTGAAAGGACAAAACATAATTAACATTACCAAAATACCCCCTTTTATTTATTTTTATAAACCTAATTAACAAAATTCATCAGCGTTCCTAATTCGTTCCTTTCACGTTCAAAAATCCATCAGCGTTCAAAAACAAAATATACTGCCGCTGGAAGCGTTCCTAATCCCCACAATTTTGGCCGCCTGTGTAGAGATGCCGGAGAAGGAGACTTGATTATTGCCGGATTTGCATAGAAGAAGGAGACGTGATTATGAGAGCAGACCTTTTGATTCTTCATTGAATGTATTTAGGAAGGAAATCGATTGCAGAAGATTGCAGACGCTGCTGTTGCTGATCTCCCAATTGCAGACGGCCGGAAAACATGGCATCCGATGCTGGAAAAATCAATTGCTTAATTATTCACCTCCGGCATAAATTGTCGCCATAAACATGGCATCCGGCTACGGACGGACTGGATAGCAGCGGATTCCGATTTGGGGATTATGATTGAACGATTTGGGGATGATGAAGCTGAAAGTTTGGATTTTTTTTTTGAACCAGAGAAGAAGATGAAGCTGATAGTTTGGAATTTTTTTTTTTTTTTTTTTGAAAAAGTTTAGGGTTGTTACTATTAATTTTGTAACTCTGTTGGGGGGGCGTTTGGGGGGTTGAATATAAAGCAACGAGTTGGTTCGCCGGAGGGTTTGGTTGGAGAAGGACCGGCGAGGTGGAGCTGGTGGAGTCCGATGAAGTGGCCATGGATGCAAAAGAGAGGAATAAGCAGGGACTGTTATTACATTTTTTTTGATGTACTTTATATATTTTATGGGCTGTTATTATTTGTTTATTGCCCGTTACTACATTTTACCGGGCTGTTACTATTTATTTTTAGTATGTTACTACTTGTTTTTAGGATGTTACGACATTTTACTGGATCATTATTCGATTTGTTTATTATCACATTATATTTTACTGGTTTGTTATTACTTGTTTTAGATCATATTACTTGTTTTTAAATTTGTTATTTCTTTTTCATTGGGTGTTACGATTTTTTTCGGTATTCATTATTACTTGTTTTTAAAATATTCTATTTTTCATTTGGATGTTACTGACATTTTATGGGTTATTCATTACTTATTCCTATTGTTACTATTAAAATTATAAAGGGGCATTTTTGTCACTATATTTGCAATTTGTCCTTACTAATCTCTGATTTTGAAATTTGTCTTTCTGGACCCATTTATCATTTTTTTTTTGTCCTTCTAGCCCCTTTCCCCTAGATTTTATACATTTTGCTATATGCTTCTCTTTGCATTAATAATAAAGATATATCTCTGGGAAACCGCTAAAAATATATTGAACATGTGGGAGGATCCGAACGAATTCTGTTTTCATTTCCCCTCGTATGGAGCACTGAGTTACTTACGCGACGGTCTTTAGCAGGCCGACGAACCATCTAAACTACATATGACATTTCATATTTTAGAGGTACGAAGACACCACTGATGATTTTTTTTTAAGCATAATGACGTTGAAATAATTTGGGCTTTTCTTCTACCAATGATTGAACATCTTGATCTGTGAAGCGCAAAAAAGAGAGTTGCGTGTAGTATTTAGCTTAACTTCTTCTTTTTTTTTTTTTTTTTTTTTTTGACGAAAGGTGGCACTAAATTACTTAAATTTATTGGGAGAGGATTCAACTCTGACCTTCCCACCTGAGCCAGGTGGGAAACCCATTTATAACTTAAAGAGTGATTTATAAAGGAAAAGATTGATTATATTTGTGTTGTGGAAAAAAATGGCATGAATTAAACAAATGCTGCTGGTAAATACTCCTTTCGTTCTGAAACAATTGAAGCAGTTGTTAAAATGAATTGTAACTGATGCACTTATATTTTCAATGAAGCATTTATTGTGTTTTTCCTACATCTATCATTATTTATTAAGGAGTGAGAGAATAAATACAACGTTCTATTAATTATTCTCTCAAAAAAAAAAACATTCTATTAATTATAAATTAAGGGTTTTTAATTAATTTGGCATTCAAATTAAAACATTAACTTGCATCCCTAATATACGTGTTTTTGACAACTAACTCAGTTATTTCGAAACGGAGTACGTGGCTAAAAAGTTAACGCCACAGAAACAATATGAAAATTTTAAGGCTATTTTTGTTATTTTAAAAAGTCATCATATACAGTAGTATGAAATATTTAGGGTTAATTTTTGTCATTTTTCTTTGTAACTAAACAAAGGGGAGCAAAAATGAGATTCACACGGTAGTTTTATTGTGGTCCAGGATCATCATGTCATACTTGTCTTCCAATAGGATTTCTTAAAATATGGGCAAATTTATAAAAACATGGCATTTATATTTTACACGGTGGGCCCCGCGTGTTTTCCTGGATTTCTATTGGTCCTGAATCACCAAATCATACTTGGTCCAGGGCCACCATAAAATTTCGGAGATTCACAAATTATAGAAGAAAAAAGAGAAACCACGTGGACAGACACAAGTCCTTATCCCTGTTCATAAAGTCGACACCAACCATTTGAAAGTCTTTGAAAAATATCTTGTTAAGGAAAAGGAAAAAGCTATGTCCACTACACAAATGTGTTGTTCCACTACATCCATCATCACCACTCATTGGAGAGAGAAATATTTTTGGGCTGTGGGTCCAGACTAAATTAATGGTGTGGATGGTGTTGTGGATAATGTTGTGGAGATTGATATAGTGGATGTAGCAGTCCCGTAAGGAAAAAACCGACACTCCCAATATAATTATTATTATAAGGTTATAGTACAACCACGTTATGTCATATTTATTTCGTAATTTATCCCTTAGATATGGCCTAGTGGTGAGGAGTGAGCCATTATAATGATGATCGGACCATGTTCTGGAGGTTAATGGTTTGATTCCCGTAAAGGGCTTGATTCCAGGATTGATAACACCTTTCATGATGATGAACCAAGAAAGCTCACTCTGAGCTTCTGTGCAAGCATTCTGATTAACCTCTCCCCACATTCCCATGGGATCGAAATGGAGGCGCCGTACAGTTTAACCATTTTTTATTTCGTAATTTAATAACAGCGACAACAATGTAATCTTAGCATAGTTTTCACCACAAATAATTAAATTTTATTTGATAAGGCACACCATATCATATATTTGCAGGAAAAAATGAAATTTGTGTGCACTCTCTCAAGGTGATTTAAGAGGTCATTATCACCCGCATAACTAGCTCAGTTGGTTCCAGTCGAATGACAGATTGCATCATGATCGAATCGAGACAACAGCAATGTGACAGTTAGTTTTGAATTTAAGATGACTCCTTGTGACCGTCTGGCGTCCATGTCCTCTCATCTAAAGGACCGCTGAATGACCATTGACCATGATTATCATTCTGTCGGGTCGGGTCGGGTCGGGTCGGGTCGGGTCGGGAGTGGAGAGATCCTTTGGGCGGCTAAGGATAGGCAGAGCATCAAAGAGGTCATTTTGTCATTGTCATCGGCCCTAAAGTACAGTGAACAAGTAATTGAGACATCAGCAACTACACGGTAGGTACCTTCAGCTGCAAAGCTGGAAAGAGCAATTATAAAATGTATGGCTTCATCCAAACCAAAGTCCCACTCCCACTCCCACTCCCACTCCCACTCCACTCCACTCCATTCACAATTGAATTCTTTCTTCTTATTTCAATTCAGCCTACTAAATCAATGTCCAAACCTCTCTTGCTTTTCCTTCTCCTCTCGTCTTTAGCATCTGCTACTGTAACTGTAAGTACTATCCACAACCTTTATTTTTATTTTATTTTTTTTACCGAATTACTTGTTTTTTGTTTTCATATTTGCATAGTCTGAGTTGCCTTTTGTATGGTTTTTAAGTAAATTTTATATTGTAAAATTATTTTTCGACTCAAATTCGGTTATAATAAAAACGTATATAGGAATCTCTTTTATGTTTTCTTGTCGGCATCCTGGTCCGGCCACAAGTATGATTTCGTGGTTCGGAATCAAACACAATCATGTATTTCATTGAGGTCCCACATGTTTAGAAAATAACCATCATTTTTAAAATTTATAATTGGTTAAGGTGATGACATAGTGGTGTTGGATCATCATAAAATCAGTGTTTCGTGTTATACATTAACCACGTGTGTCATATGCAATTATTGATAATAATAATTAAAAACGAATTTATTGACTTCTGAGGTATTTCATATGCAATAATTGATCAAATAACTTTTCAAGCTAGGCCTCTACTAAAAAGTTTAATGGTTGTGACACGACGAACATCATAATACAATTTTATATCATTATTCATGATGAATAATATATCGATTGATTTGAATCATTCAATTATCAATGATGTGAAATTGTGTTGTGTCATTCGTGTTGTGTCACAACCGTTTGTAGAATCATCCAAAAAAAAATCATCTACATATAAGTGTAAATGATCCCAGTTGAGTCGGGCTTTAAGCTTTATAATTATCAAGTCGAGTGTACTTCAAATTCGCTAAACTTGACATGACTATCGAATTCAAACTCGATTACGAACACCTTCGAACTCAAGCAGAACTCGAGATGAGTTCAAGTTTATATTGAATTCAACGATATAAATTAATGTTGTGTCATTTTAATTATGATCATAATATATCACTAAGTCCGATCTTGTTGCTATTCAAATAAATTAACAGCTTCTATCTAAAGGTGGGGTGTCCAGATCCCCTCTTTTACACCGGAGGATCCATTGCGAAATTTTGAATAATACAACATCGGTTTGTAGCAATGTGTTTTAATTTTTATTCAGGTAATCTAAACACCGACGTTTTGTTTGGATCCTCCGGTGTACAGGAGGGGATCTAGGCTCTAAAGGACAGGAAGTTATTGAGTGCATCAATGTGACAAACAGTACATTCTCCATTCTTAAACGGAATTCAAACTGTCTGGTCTAAATTTATTTACCGATCAATTAGGTGTATTGGATATCCACAGAAAAACTTCCCCCTGTCATTTTACCTCTACTGTCATTTTGTATTTCATTGTAACGGCGGTGATTACAATACAATATAGGTGGGAGCAGCCCGAGCAGGGATAAATGCTGGTGGCCGGAAGTTAGCCGCAGAAAGTCCATTCACAGCAAAGGCTTCTTTCATTAGGCACTGGAAAAAACACGTCTCCGGTGACTTACCAAAACCATGGTTTTTAAGAAAGACATCACCATTGGATGGTATACAATTGGCGACCTTTTCTAATCTAGCCGATCAGAACTTGCTGCCGACGAAACTCGACGCCTTCTGCTCCGAGGCCAACCTCCTTTGCTACTACCCTGAAGTGACGTCACAGTCACAGTCGGCGTCGCCGTCGCTTGCCACAAAGAAGAACGATAACGTCCATTTCAGTCAATATATATCTACTAATCCCAACTTCACCAATTATGGCACCAACAAAGTCGGCGGATTCGACACTTTCAACAACTACTCAAACGAGGCGGATGTGCCGGCCAATAACTTCACCAGCTACAGCACCGACTCCAACCGTCACGGCGAGAAATTCAATGAATACGGCTATGATACCAATATTGTTAACCAGAGTTTCACATCTTACGGCAAGTCTGCAACTGGCGGCGCCGGTGATTTCACCCGGTACAACGACGGTACCAACATAGTCGGCGTAACATTCACATCTTATTCCGACACAGGTAATGGCAGAAAACAAAATTTCACGACATATGCAGGCAACGGTGATTATGATTACAGTGATTACAGTGCAAATACCGGTAACGATACTTTCATAAGCTACGGCATAAATGGAAATAACGACGTAAATGAATTCGTCGGTTATGGAAACAGCTCCAATCTCGTAACGTCATCGTTTTCCAACTACAGCCAGGAAGGCAATACTGCAAATGACACTTTCACTAGGTATGGAACCGAGGGAGATACGCCATTAAATCTTTTCAAGAGCTATGAAGTTGGAGGGATTTCTGCAGATGCTACATTTACTCATTATCGCGACAATGCAACCGCAGGAGACGACGCTTTTCAATCGTATGGGAAAGGGTCCAGTGCCCCAAATATTAGCTTTGCTAGTTATGGCCAAACCGCTACATTAGGTACTAGTACTAGGTTCGGTAGCTATGGAAAACAGGCTCAAAATCAAACTGTCGACTTCACAACTTACGGACTTAATACAACTTTTAAGGATTATGCTAAAAACGGTGTCAAGTTTTCCAACTACGTCAATGGAAGCTCTGTGATCTCCGACATAACAACCACCGAAGCCAGTCTGGATGCCACCGTCAAGAACAATAGCGTGCATGAAGAAAGTTAACAGGTACTTAATTTGTCTTTGGAATTTTATATATGATTAGTGATTATGGTCGATCATACTGAATTAAACTATGTAAATAAGTACTAATCCCTACAGGTGGGTTGAGTCTGGAAAGTTTTTCAGAGAAAAGATGTTAAAAATAGGGACAGTAATGCCAATGCCTGACATTCACGATAAAATGCCGAAAAGAGCTTTCTTGCCAAAGCGGATTGTCGCGAAACTGCCTTTTTCAGGTGGAAATATTGAAGAAATGCAAAGAATATTCCGAGTGAAGGACAATTCGACCATGGGTGGTTTTATCAAGAATGCTATAAATGAATGCCAGAGAGCGCCTAGTCCAGGGGAGACCAAGCATTGTGTCGGATCTGCAGAGGAAATGGTTGAATTTGCTACCTCGGTTCTCGGAAAAAACGTTGTCGTTCGGACAACTGACAACACTCGAGGATCATCGGGTGATATATTGATCGGATCAGTTAGAGGAATCAATGGTGGAAGAGTGACCAAATCAGTATCTTGCCATCAGAGTTTGTTCCCGTACCTGCTTTATTATTGTCATTCTGTTCCTAAGGTTAGAGTTTATGAAGCTGATATATTGGACCCGAAATCTAATGAAAAAATCAACCAAGGTACGGCCATCTGTCATGTCGACACATCATCTTGGAGTCCAAAACATGGAGCCTTCATTGCACTCGGCCCGGGACCCGGAAAGATCGAAGTGTGTCACTGGATCTTCGAGAATGATATGACTTGGACCATTGCAGATTGAATCAATCTCATGGAAGACTCTTGAGTAATAAGGCATATATAGTTGCCACATAATGGTTGAAACAGAGTCTATTGTTCTCGATCTTTTTTTGTTTAATGTAAAAAATGTTTAAATTGTGAAGCAATCTACCTTTTCTTTCCTTGTACTCGGGATACATACCCTAGTGGTAATCCACTAAGGTCTAACATGACTCCCAATTGGGAGTCTAGGGTTTGAACCCCGCTTGGAGCATGTGTGAGATGTTTATCCTTTTCGTTTCCTTTTTTTTTTCTTCACCGACAAAAGTTTTATTAGAAACCGAAAATAATAATTTACAACAAAACTAGTCAAAGCTAGACTAAAGACACGGCCACCCGCCGTACTACAACACGGCATAATGCCGCACTACCACCCGGCCTAAACCAGACTAACAAAACAATATAAACCTAGATTACAACAAAGTCAAGGTAATAGATTGAGAAGGAGGTGCTGAACACGAGAAAAATTTCTCCAAACGAAATGACGTTCAGACACATGGATCCTCTGAAACAACCTATTATCCGACAAACACACAGACAGGAACGACAAACAGAAAGCTGAGAACAAATATAATACAATTTTTAACTATTTTTTCCTTCTCCGTCATGGCTCCACCGTCGGAAGGGGTTCACCACCAAACACCGGCATACACCACAAATACATCGAAGAGAGCTCGAAAGAAAAGCTTTCCCCCTCAATAGAGAAGACAGCATATGGAATCCGTCGAAGTCACCACCACAAGCAAACAACCAACCAACAACGGCCGCCGGTCACCGACAGTCTCACCTCAGATCCGGAGAAGACGACCATAGATCTAGCTCCTAACACCGCATACAAGCCAGAGACCTGCAGAAAAAATGTGAGTATAGTGCTAAGCCTCCTGACGGGTTGAAGTGGAGGACTTCCGGCCGGCCCCCAAAATGGGAGAAGGAGAGGCGGATGAGGCAAATGGACCCAGATCCGCACGCTGCTGACCACTACCGGACCCCAACAGCACGAGCTCCGATTAGCACCATCATCCAAAACAAGCTCTAATCTGCAGCATCTGCCAGGCGGGTTTTTAGAGATGGGAGGAATAAAGCACGAGGGTGGAATCAGAGAGGGTTGCTGAAGCCATGGAGCAGCAAGCAGGAAAAGGAAAAAGAAAAAAAGAAACTAAAGGGGATCGGACGCCAGCAGCAAGCGCCGCCGGTGCCAGAAAAAGAAAAATAGGCGAGGCTTTTGTTCAAGAGAGGAGTTTTAAGAGAGAGAGAAAATGAGAGAGAAGCTAATCTGGTTCTCGAAACAAGCTACTTTTCATTTAAATAGATTGTTTCAAATACAAGCACCATTGATACCACATCTGCTGTCTCAGACATATACATCATCTAGAGAAAATCAAATTGGTTATTAGTACGGTGGCGGACGCCACAAGGATAGGTGGCGAACGCCACCCTTAAAACTTGAATTTCCCATTCTTTCCAAAAATATATTTAGCAGACAGGATGTGGCGAACGCCATAGGAGTAGTGGCAAGCACCACCTTGTAGATATTACGATTTCTTCATTCTCTTCAATTCTGACCTAACGCAAGTCAAACCAAAGCTTGAATCAACTTTAAACAAGGCTTCGGGGGGGAGGGGGGGAGGGCTCGGTACCTATGTACTACAAACAAAAACACAAGAATACAACGCGTAGACCCGAAAAAACTCTGTATCAATACTCGGTATAAAACATATCAAAATACGGTAGTTTATATAATATTTACTATTTGCACGGTTGGATGATATTGAGCAAAAAAATGACTCGAATGATACTAAATGCTGAGAAATGCATTGGAAATGGAGATAAAATATCGTGAAATACATCATCAAGTTGACTTACATCATTAGGCAAGAATGAGTAATGATACTCGTACAATCGTTGTGTTACAACTACTAACACAATCATAAGATGCACCGACTCAACTGTATGGTTCACTTCATGCTCATCAACATGTCGTAACTATTGGTTTCTAGCTTAGTCTATCTTTGTTGCATCAACATTCAATGGCACAATGCATGGAATAACTCACCACGGAGTAGGTGCAACATATTGGTGGATCACACCAATAACCACGGAGGTCTATTCTGGTAGACTCTGATAGTGCACACGTTCGGTGAAGTCCTTCCGCACATAGAGTCTATTATGGTAGACTTACGGAGTTGTTCATTCGCGAAGTCCTTCCGTACCTGGAGTCTATTCTGGTAGACTTACGGAATTATTCACTTTATCCGACTGTCCACACATCGCGATATATACTTGTGTCTTACCAAGAATGGATTGATTTAGTCTTTTAACTACACAAGTACGTTTATTATTAATTGTTAACTAGTCACCTAAGTATTTTCAAGTAAGCTCCCTCACAGCTCCTACTCTCTTACTTAGACCACTAGACACGGACAAAGCCTGACACATACACAGACATTGATGAATACTAATTCATCAAAGCATGAGCCTATCATACTCTTCTGACGGTCCCAAACTTCAACTCTTAGGAAAAGTACATTTGGTGCTTGAACTAAACGCATCGGAAGCTTAATCAAGGCATGTTCATGTTCATTTAATGTTATTAGATCAAGAAACAGCATTTAAAACTCATTTCATAGCATAAAACAATGTTTTTCCCAATACTGGGGTCAATGCGTGCACATTGCTCATTCTGGAGCAATACTAAACATCCTGAAACAACGATGTGTGCGCATTGCACCTGTTGTGAAAAGGATCTGACATCCTGAATCATGAATGTGTGCGCATTAAAGTGAATGCGTGCGCATTCGACACTGTAAAACCCTAAACACGACTTCCTGTACTTCTTACCATCTCTGCTCGATTCCAAACACGTTCAACACGAATTATACTCGGAAAATAGCAGAAAACTCACCCTTTACAAAACCAAATCATCCCATACTCCTTTAACAACGAAACGACATGATTTCTAACATCTAAAACACATCAAACATCAACCTTAACATCATAAAGCCTAATATGCATTAGGAAGATCCTTTTACCTTTTAGCAAGCAAAACCGATCCAAAACCTTCTGAAAAACTACAGCAAAATGATCCATTTCTCACTGACAACCTATGTGATCAACCCCAAACTCGGATTAGACTTGATCACAAACATCTAACACAACAATTCTACAAATTTAGGAAATCTAAAACACCAAACTTTGATCAAAACCGCATCTAGGTCTAAAATCCATACATTTGTAAAACTCCATCTTTTTGCTATCAGAACGATCCCCCTTTCCCGCTGATTACGAATATCTATTCCATTCTGAAAACCGTCAAAGATCTTGTGAGAATTTTGGAGAAGCCTCTTCTCCCTTTTTCTCTGTTAATTGCGTCGACTTCCCCTCTTTCATTTTCAGAAATTTGCCGTGAACATAATGAGGAAATTATTAGGTAAAACCCCTTTTATAGTTATTAAATAAACCCCATTTTTCAAAATAATAACTAAATCCTTTAATTACCCTTAAATATATATATTTATCCGATATATATATATATATATATATATACATGAAATACTTTAAATTTGTAAACCATTAAACATAATATTCCATTTTTCGCAAAAAAGACACGTCTGCCATTTTTCGAAAAGTCGGGATATTACAAAGACATAATTGCAAAACCCTCTTAAGGTTTCTTCAAGCATTACAAGTAGAACTAATGGCTAAACTATACTAAGGGTTAGGCTCTAAGAGCCTCTTGAAGAAAGTGTCTGCAAGCGTGGTTAAGAGTGTGTGTAAGGATAGCAAAAGTCCTTCTTGAAGACGGGAGATTTGACTTTTAGGTATGAATATGCCGAGAAGTGGAGATTACCATAAGCGAATGTGGCGAACGCCACCTCACTTTCTGTCACCATCAGTTTGCTACTCAGAAATGCATGTCAGAGTGTCAGTTGTGTACAGTGGCAGACGCCAGGAGGATAGGTGGTGAACGCCACCCTTATAACTTGAATTTCCCGCTCTTTCCAAAATTACCTTTAGCAGACAGGTCACAAGATGTAGCGAACGCCATAGGAGTGTTGGCAAGCACCACATTGTATAGATCACGATTTCTTCATTCTCTTCAATTCTGCCTAACACAAGTCGAACCAAAGCTTGAATCAACTTTGATCAAGGCTTCTGGTGGAGGGGGGCTCGGTACCTATGTACTACAGACAAAAACACAATAATACTACGCGTAAACCCGAAACAAAACTCTGTATACAATAATCAGTATAAAACCTATCAAAATACGGTAGTTTATATAATATTTACTATTTGCACGGTTGGATGATATTGAGCAAAATAATGACTCAAATGGTACAAAATGCTGAGAAATGCATTAGAAATGGAGATAAAACATCATAAAAAGAACATCGTCGACTTGACTACTGTTTGGTAAATAAATTAAGATTTATTCAAAAAAGATTAAGTGGCGGTTAGAATTAGACATGTTTGATAAAAATTTAACACATCTTAATTATTTAAGTGTCACTTAATTTCCAATGTAAAATAACAAAAATTTCAGCACTCAAAACAGTGCTTATCGCTGAAAAGAAAAAAGAAACCGTCAAAATGCATGTTGTGAACCACGTTTATAGATCAAACATTTTCTTTTCCTTTTTAATTAGCTTTACCCGTTTTTTTTTTTCTTTTCATTTTATGTGTACTATTATTATTATTATTATCATAAACACTGCAGCACTATATATATATATATATATATATATATATATATTATTCACACAAACACGTATATACACATACATAAAACAATTAAACTAATGCTTCTTTGTGATTTCAGATTTATAATATATTATTAAAAACGATCCTAAATACCAAATCATTCGATTCATTTAATGCTTTCAGATTCAGATTTCGCGCCTGCGCCTGTGATTTCAGACTTCAGATTTAACAAACGCCCCCTTACATTATTAGGCAAACATGAGTAATGATACGTGTACAATCGTTGTGTTACAACTAGTAACACAACGATCATATGTATCGTTGATTATGATGTAAAGTCATTATTATTAACGACGTAGATAAATCATTGTGTCACTCGTTATAACGAAACGATTATACACTTGTCATTACAAAGTCGCGGTGAGTGACCAAAATTGAGATGTCTTTAAATGACCTTTTAAATAAATAAAGGATATTCCTAAAATTTGTGAAAGAAGTTTAGGCAACTGAAGAGAGGCCTCGAGCGCCGGGAAGAGAGAATGGAAATAAGCGGTTGTACCGGTACGTGGATGAGGCAAGTCAGGGTTGCCGCCGGCCGTGGCCGTGGCCATGGCCATTCCTTCTTTCATAAAGCTTTACTCTCCTCCTCTTTCTCGCTAGTTGTGCCTTTTCGTTTTTCTCGTCTGCAAAAATTATCAGTTCGCTTAATATCATCGGCCAATGCCATTCATTCCTCTCAAGCTCATGACTCTTTTACTCCTTCAGGTACAATTACAAACGCCCTTTTACTCCATATGATTGAATTCCTCTGATATTTACATGTTGCTATTGATTTTTCTTTAATGCTCTGATACTAAACTTGATTTACATTTTTTTTTTGGGGTACTATTGTTATTTACTGGATAAAGTTGAGGTTGCTGATGACAGAAAGGGTGACAAATCGACGAAAAGCTCCAAGGTTATTTTGAAAGGAATGAAATATCTTGAACTTGAAGTAAGTGTGATTTTAGTGGGTATTACTGTAAATTTTCCTTAATATATGTATTTTTGTTAAGTTTCCTTTGTGTGTGTGTTAACACAACCGTGCCTAATGCAATAAGATTTCATTGTTTTGTACTCAATTCCCCAGCTGGGCGATCCAGTGGTCAATTAGTTTGTGGAATATAAGGGCATGTGCTTTTTTAATGTCAATTGCAACTTGTTTGTTGATCCTTATAATTATTCTTCCAAGTGTGTATGTTAATTTAGTTTATGGTTTGGATGTTTATAAATTTATCAATCAGAAATGGGTTCAATCTCATGGTTATAGACCTGGTCAAGCTCTGATGCTGTGGAAACGCCTTTATGGAAATGATATTTGGGCAAACTCTTGTGAAGAGTTGGAAGGTTCTTTTCTTGTTTCCTTTATCTTTTACTACTTATGGTTTGCAAGTCTTTTCAAATGTAGTTAGTTCTTTGATCTCAGTCACGATTAGCTTAATATTGATTCTTGACATGTAATGGGCAACTACTTCACAGGTTTGAACAAAGATTTCAAGAGAATGCTAGGTGAACATGCCAAATTTACTGCATTGTCTTTGAAAGATACACGTACTGCATCTGATGGAACAAAGAAGGTAGATGAAACTGCTTCAAATCGTCTATTTGTCTTCCTCTGGTAGTTGTAGATGCCTGCTGTCTTTTTCGAGTTGGTCTACGTTGTGTTGTTATGGGGGCTGTTTTATTTATTTGTAACTTACAGAAGTCATCAGATCTTATTCACATTGGAAGATGGTCTGGTTATCGAAACCGTTGTCATACCTTGTGAAAGAGGGAGGACCACTCTATGTGTTTCTAGTCAAGTGGGATGTGCAATGAATTGCCAGTTCTGCTACACTGGAAGGTGAGATCTACAATCCCTCCTGCAGATCCTTTTAAAATTATGCTATAAGAATTCTTCAGAGGCGTGTTTCTCCATTTGCAGGATGGGTTTGAGGAGAAATCTGTCTACTGCTGAGATTATAGAACAGGCTGTTCTTTCTCGTAGGCTGCTATCTGCAGAAGTTGGCCCCATCACGAACGTGGTTTTCATGGTGTGTGCATTATTTTCAGGATTTTAACTCTATATAAGTGCATTACTCTTATTATGTGAAATTCACAAGTGAAAGGTTTTCTCAGCTGTTACTACACCTTCTGATGTTTACAAATCTGGTTTTCATAATCCCTGCTTGCTATGTGTTTATGCTCTTAATAATCCTTTTATTGCTTTACTGCAGTACCAGTTGAATTGAATTTGTTATTTCACTTCTGGGATATGGATCTATTGTTTATGAACGTATCTAGCACCTGATGTTGAAAGCAGACCCCTATTCTCTCTCTACACGAAATTCTCTTACAGTATTTAAAAAATTCAGTGGTTTTTTTTTTCATTAACAATTATTTGCGTAAATGGGCAGGGAATGGGAGAACCACTTCACAACTATGAGAATGTGTCTAAAGCGGCGGAAATAATGACAGATGAGCAAGGGCTTCAGTTCAGTCCTCGTAAGGTTACCATTTCTACAAGTGGGCTTGTTCCTCAAATAAAACGGTTTCTTCGTGATTCTAGATGTGCTTTAGCTGTGAGCTTAAATGCTACAACTGATGAGGTACGATTTAACTCTTTTTCTTTTTTTTTTGGTAATTAACAGGGTTATTCTCAACTTCCTTCCTGTTTGTGTCAATGTTGAAGGTGAGGAACTGGATCATGCCGATTAATCGCAAGTATAACTTGAGCTTACTGCTTGAAACACTTCGTGAAGAGCTTCAATCAAAGCATAACTACACAGTGCTGTTTGAATATGTAATGCTAGAAGGTGTGAATGATAGGTATATAAACTCTTCTCCATTCTGCTGGCTACTTGATCATTATGATCTCGATGTAGAAATTCATTTGTTCTTGTTTTCAGTGTTGCAGATGCGAAGAGGTTGATTGATCTAGTCCGGGGGATTCCTTGCAAGATAAACCTGATAACATTCAACCCTCATAGCGGTTCGTTATTTAAAGCAACAAAGAAAGAGAAGATGGTGGAATTTAGGAACATTGTAGCAGAAGGAGGTTGCATTGTATTCATGAGATGGAGTAGAGGAGAAGATGAAATGGCAGCTTGTGGGCAGCTTGGCAAGCTCGGTGAGATACAGGCTCCGTTGCTCCGGGTGCCTGCTAAATTTCAAGCAGCATTAGGACTTGCAGTATGAGTTCCAGTTCCAGCTCCATTTTGTGTTTGAGAAATTTGACAGGTTTTTATTATATATCATTTAGCTTGGTGTTCAAGGCTTCATAAACAAAAATGTCAAAATAAGTGAAGGAAACAAATATGTAGCTTTATAAGACTACATTGTATGAGTTTAATAGAAAAATCATGCTTTTTTATTTTTAGCTTTATTTTTGTTTTCAATTTACTTTTTACTTCAGTGTCGTATCAAATCACCACAACATGATCGTCCCTTAATAGTGTCAAAACATAACAATCCACACTGCGATATCATGACGAACTCAATCTAAGGATAATTACACAAGCGTCACTTATAAAGTAAGTGAATCATCTACCGTACGTATTCAACAATACACGTCTACATACATGTCTAAGTGATCGTCACACTTTGATAGATGAGATGTATCACTATCTTCACAAGATATAGAACACCTAAAACGTGCTAGCGAAATTGTAGTAGTAATGTCTTGTTTTTTGATACTCACGACTAGAGATATTTAAAAACTAAATCATTTACTATGAATCGAGATGTCATCAATCATAATCTCACATTAAGATTTCATGGTCACGGTTTAATTTTAGGGACATTATTATATACAATACTAACTTGGTTTATCGAATAAAAATATATAATAACCAAATTGCTTTTATTTTAAATAATAATAACGTTACATAAACAAAATGGGCAATGACTGACTTGACCCGATTGGGCTTATGGCATTTCACTAAGAATCTCTCACTTGACCTACAACCATCACCTTTGTGCCTAAGACCATGTGACTGCACATGTCTTTCATGTGTAACTTGTGAAAAAAACCTTAGTTAACGGATATGTTATGTTATCATCCGTAAAGACTTTTTCTATGTTTACATCTTTCCTATCAATGATCTCACGAATCAAGTGATACCGCCGTAGAACATGTTTGGATCTTGATGAGACATCGGTTCCTTTTTTTTTTTGAGGGGTAACATCGGTTCCTTTTCCAGAGCAATCGCTCCATTGTTGTCGCAATATAGTGGAACTGGATAATCAATGGGTGGAACGATACCAAGCTCTATAATGAACTTCTTCATCCAAACCGCTTCATTTTTCGCCTCTATGGTTGCAATGTACTTAACTTTTACAGTAGAATTTACCGTAGCCTCTTGATTGAAACACTTCTAACTCATTGCTACACCATTAAATGTGAACACAAACACAGACTGCGACTTGCTATCAACTTTTTCAGATTGAAAGCTCGCATCTATAAAACTGCATAAATTTGAGTTACTATAAACCATGGACATATCCTTAGTCATTCTTAAGTGCTTGGATATGACACTCAGAGGGTATGAGTTAATGCACAAATGGCATACATGATAGATCCGATAGTTACTGCATACGCAATCTTCTCCATATGTGTCGTATCCTCCTTTGTCTAAGGACTCGTGTCCTTAAATAGATAGACTCCATGAGACATGGGCAAGATCCCTCTCTTGTACAGGTCCATGCTAAACCTCTTTAACGACTATCTATATGGATCTTTATTCTTAAAGTGTTCCCTCACCCCAAGTCTTTTATAGATAAATTCTTGGATAACAAACTTTAACGGAACAGCCCGGCATTGGGATGTCATTTCCGATGAACAATATGTCGTCCACATATAGCACTAGGAATACGACTGCATTATAAATGAATGAATAACACAAACCCCATTTATCCTTTTGTCTAAAGGAAAATAACGTCATGAATTTCTACATTCACATTCCCCAAGCAAAGATGAAACTTTGTTTTTTCATATGGATAAAAAGAGCTTACTGAGCAACTTTCAGCCTGAATACAGAATCGTGATTCATATAAACAAAAATGATCTAAAGGCAGCAAACCTTAGGCTGCACTGAATGCCACTTTGAGTGACATCAAAAAAAAAAAAAAAACAAAAAACAAATTGGGCAAAATAATTTACAGCAGCCAGATGTAGTAGGAATCTCAATTATTATCCTCCTCCTGGCTTTTCTTGAAACTTCCTTTCAGTAAACTTCTAATCTCATACCTTAAACTTGAAGCTTCTCCCGGATCGAACCACCGTTTCCCAAACTGCACGAATGAATTTCATCAAATTAAGACGAGCGCATGGATTGCTTAGTTCACTATTTAACATGGAAAATATATATTTATATATATATATATATATCTACCAATGGGAAATCCTTCTTTCTAAGCCTTTTCGGAGCTTCATCAATGAACTTCTTCATAAAGATAAGAACAAACAGACCACAGTCGTAATCATTTCTTTGCTGTGGAACCTGATATTTACAAATTACAAGGATTCAGTTTTCACAATTATAGAGCCATTGCATATTCTCTGAATATACATGTTGCAATCAAATTGGCTAGTCATATTGTTCGGTGCATCGTGAACTTGAAACTTTTGAGTTTTGGCACAAGAGCACATAAAGGTCAATAGAAAAGGACTTACCTCCATGACTTCCGTATCAATGTTTCGAGGAAGGTTTTCCCATACTTTGTCTGCTATAAGAAGACCTGAGAGGACATCTTCTTTCAAGATTTTCCACTCCTCTATCAAAAATCTACATATGTTGATTTTTAGCTTCAGATTAATTGGGAAAAAAAGAAAGAAAAAAAAAAAAAAAAACTAAAACCGAAGTAGTATACTTGAAGTGCATTGGGCTTTTTGCAGAAAATATCTATTCCTTTTTCCTAATCAGCTTGAGGACCCTTGCCAAGCGGCGTAGTTAATTTTGAATAGCTAAAAAAAATTGTCAATGAATGAGAATAAATAATGTACCTTTTGATATTGGAAAAAATTGCCCTGCTAAAGTGAAGCCCCAGAGAATCAAAATGCAGTATAATTGGTCCTGATTCATCTTCCTTATCAGGTATACATATGATCACCAAGCTCCAGTGGGCACTGCATAATAAAATACAAAACTCTGATAAGAAATGTGAAAAAAATATGAATGCATGAGTAATTCACCAGAACCCAATAGAGAAAACAACAGAGGATCATAATAAGAAAAAATTCAAGTATAAACAGAACCCACTTATGCCCAAATACCCGACAGTAAGACCTAAAAAGTGAAAGGCGAGTACAGAGAATTAATTTAGAGTTGAAAAGACATTGCAAGATGTCTTGGATGATTCATAAATAAGAGAAGCTAGTTTCGATACATGGATAATTTTGTTTGGTAGCGTTTCCTTCATGCATCCGATATATATCCAACACATGCACACACGGGATACTTACAATACACACATGTGAGCGAATTCACAATTTTTTTTGAAGTTCAATAAGGGGTCCAGATATGCAAATTTTTTTCATATTTTTAATTTGGTCCTTATAGTTTTAGCATGTACAACTTGGTCCTTATACTTTTAACATTTACTCATGTCCCATCCGTACCCGTATCCTATACTTTTCTGAAATCCCACACCCGCATATTTGTATACGTATGTGATATGTACTCGCACATAATAAAAAAACAGGTTAAGTGTGCTAAGTCAAAGTTTACGCTTATGCAAGAGCTTTATGACATCTCACTTTAATCATTAAGACGAAAAGCAAAATGGAACTATGCTTGTACTAAGAGGCTGTGCGCTATAAGACGGCCTAATTAGTTTTCTCTTAATTTGTTAAGATTAGGCTCTCTTGTAACTATAAAACCATTGCCTCAGTGTCAATAAAGTTCAAGAATAAGAATTACTATTATTTTTTATCTCTCTAAATTTCTACATGGTATCAGAGCCATGCGTCCTTAAACCCTAGAATCTCAACATGAAATAGAAGGTAGCCATGCCTCCTTAAACAAGTTGCTTCGCATTCAGAGCAATCAAATCCTCCAGGATCGTTTCTTCTTAGAAAATATCAACTAGAGCAGGGGCGTCCCTGTGTAATCAAGGGCCCTAAGCCAACTGTGCAAAAAATTATGGTGTTGGGTATACTAGCAGATATTTTTGGGCTATACTAGGTGAAGAGGTGTGGAAAAGGGTATATAAGTTGGTTAGACTTTTCTTTCAGTAAATATGTGTATTGAGTTGAGTCTTACTATTTTTTTAACTCAAGTAAAATAAAATGGATATAAAATACACTACGAAGATATAACAACAGGACCCTGGCCTAGGCCGTGGCCTAGCCACAGGGACGCCCATGAACTAGAGAAAATTAGTAAATTTCTTAACTCCCTTGTTGACTCATGTATGTGCTCCCTTATCTCCTCAAGTAAAATTAGCCATAAACATTCTTGGATCATAGATTCCAGGGCAACAGATCATATGACTGGTGTCTCGAAATTGTTTGTTACATATACACAGTGTGCAGGGAATCAGAAAATCAAAATTGCAGATGGTTCCCAATCCATATTTGTTGAACAAGGAACCAACAATATTCGCCCAAACATGTTCTTAAAGGATGTCCTTCATGTCCCTAACTTAGTCTGCAATTTACTCTTTGTTTGTAAACTTACTTCTGATGAGAAGTGTATAGTTAACTTTGACATGAATGGTTGTGTATTTCAGGACTTGGGGTCGGGGAGGATGATTGGTAAGTCTAAGCTGGTCGGTGGGCTCAACATCCCAGAGGAGAATTCTGAATATAATGGATTTTATTCCCAAAGTAGTACGACTCAACCATGTACTTTGACTGGTTAAACACGATAAGCTATCCACAAGCGAGCAACTGTATTATCAGTCCTCCCAACCTCTACCTATCGCATGTGTGGATTATACCCAGTCTACCTTCCATGCCATTTGCAATTGCTTTTGACTTTATGCAATTCATAATAAGCTTATAACCCCGTGTGTGTATGTTTATTTGGTTTTCCATCTGTTCGAACCCCAATCCATGCATATGCTAACAAACTTGACTATTTTTATGGAGGAACTCTGCTGTTTTTAAATAAACTAAGAACCTTCTCCCAGTCCTGTCGTTGTTATGGAATTTTGTTATGCCGTCGCGACAGTTAATATTATTAGCAATAGCTAGGTGATATGCGCAGCTGTTATGCTGTTTATTTTTCATATTTGGCCAACTAATGTACTTATGCTTGTTTTGAATCAATATACTGAGCCGATTCCGAGAAGAAAAAAATGCCCGAACTTCCTTGGAAGTTGCTTAACCCATTGTCTAAGAAAATGCTTACAATTTTCCATCAAAAGAAGTGCCTTGTTTAAGTGTAGGCAAGTATATGTATTTATGTGTGTGTATATAAACACACACACACACAGTTGTTTACTAAGATGCATGTACTGGCATGAGAAAAGCACTTAGTTCAATAAAAAGAAATACCATCCAAGTATATCCTACATCCAATGGCATAAGCCTTATTAACGTATATTAGCAACTGCTTGTGGCCGGAAAAGAGCATGGTGTACACCAAAAACATCTAGGACAACGGTAAGGGCTTATAGGCTGTACTAAGAGAAGTGGACTTCATCTTACCCAAAAGAAGGCATACACATGTACAAGAAAAAAGAAAGGAAAAGAAGGAATAAAAAACAATACAATAAAAACAAGTAATCCGATGGAAAATTCTTTAACTAATGAGAAACAGCTTGAAAGAATGAACTTTAAAATGCCAACATGCTAATTATTTGTCAAGTTAAACAAGATCATAAAACCGACCTTGTGTATAATCTGTAATATCAATCTAAAAATAGTAGGATGGGTGGAAGCCGTAGCACCAGGGAATACCATTCAAGTTTTCAACCACAAGAATGGAGAGATAGAGACATGTATAAGTAGGAGGAAACTTACTCTTCATGTATTGGTAACAGGACATAAGCTTTCTCAAATATATTAACACCTTTCCACCACCGCCTCAACTTGGCAAATGAAGTTTCCTCCATGCCCTGGCAATATAACATCATCAAGGAAAATGAAAATTATTAAAACCTTAGCTAGCAAATTTCGACTATAATTCAGGCAAACACAAAAGCCCCCCACACACACACACACAAATAAATAAAACATGGTTTCAGATGGGCTAATTAGGATGAACACATTTGGTGTCAGAAAGATGGTAGAAATGAATAGGCCAGAGATATACCTTGCACAAATCAGCATCTTTCAATTTCTTATAGAAGTAAGTATTAAAAAAATGGAAGCTACATGATTCTCCGTCTGGTGGTGATATTAGGCTCTGCAGATGGCTAATGACAGCAAAAGCAAAGACTTCAGTGACATGACAATACACCAAGCAAATAGCCTAAAAAAAATCTTGTTTACATTTCTTCTTATACTTCTGGGAGCCAAAAACAACTTTTCCAGGAAAGTGGAAGGAAAGCAACAAATATTCCCCATAGGAAAGGGACAAAGAAAACCAAGGGTGTGGCCATGCCCATAGAAAAATACGTAAAAGCTCAAGCAGAGTCCCAACATTATTAACCCATAAGTACTGCAGACACATTAATGCCAACACCTTACCGGGCATAAAAGTTCATTATAGTCGATGACAAGCATTTCCCAGGAGCTAGACATTTCATGTCTGAGTTCGAAATTTCAACAGCCTCTGAATCGTCCCTGTTCCCAGAAATGAGACAGATTTCAAAACAATGTAACAAAAAAAGCAGTTTGAAAACAAAATCATTAAGTATAGGAAAAAGAAAATACACATCGCATACCTTGAAGGATAGTATATAACGGCGTTTGTGCTGAAAGAAAATGAAACAAGTTACTGTGAAAGGAATGCCATGACACTGACACACCAAACAAGGTACAGGAAGTGAAAAATACAAATACTGACCTCAGCATTTCTTCCTCAATGCTATCTTCCTGAGTTGCTATGGCCTTGGCCTCAAGTTCCTCCACATCGACCAGCACAACATGCTCTCCCTACAGTTTGCTTAGGTTAAATCAAGCTAGCCAAAAAATAAGTTGGAAAACTCCCTAGAGAAACAAGTGTCTCAGCAATGGCATGCACATATACATGACAAACTTCACTCTCTGCAAGGAAAACCTTAAAACTCACATTCACACATCATAAAAAAAAAAAAAACCCTACATAATATTTGTTTGTCCTCAATCAATCATTATTACATTTACTTTTACCTCTTCTAAACATAAAAAATAATAATAATAAGATTAATAATAAATTCAAAAATAAAAACACGTTCTGATTCTCCTTTGCTAGATCATGGCTGAAAGCACAGAAACGCGTAGGTAAGGACATGGTTGTTGCAAGTACATTAACCAAATCTGTAAAATTACGTAGCAAAAGACTTTGGATCAACAAAAATATAGGCACTTACCACCGTACAGCCACAGAAAAATTAAAATCAGAAAATGTGGTTTTCATTTAGATAGCACAACCCAAAATTATAGTTGTCTTGCCAATAACAACAAATAAAGTCGAAATGAGGTAAATAATAATAATAATAATAATAATAATAATAATAATAATAATAATAATAATAATAACAACAACAACAACAACTCGCCTTTTCATGTAGCGTCTGGCTTGAAGATCGGTCTAGGCAGAGACGTAATCTGAAATCAGAGATGTCAGTTTCCACACGTCATAATCTTACCTCCCACAGGTCCAAACGACAGCTAATTTACAGGAACAAAAACCAATTTGTAAGGGAACCACACAAACAAGTAAAGAGGGGAAGGTGAAAACTTGCGTTTAAGAATTCTCTCATACCAGGATCACAGGGGAGGGTGGGGGATGACATAACCAAATAGGTACACATATGAAACACCCTTAAGGGCAAAAGTCACCAAACACAACACAAAATAATGTCATAAATACGAATAATAGAATTGAAAATGGGGAAGAGAACCTCCACCTCTTTGCAAAACACCCTGACATTTTTGCATCAGCAGAACGAGAACAATCACTAAAGCACCTGCCTTTTTTATCACGATTTGATTCCTCTTTTTTCCTGATGTCACCAGAAAGATTTCCTAGGGATTGGAAAGTTGTTTCTCGTGACGACAGACCCCTCTTCTGTCTGCCTCTTGATGTGAAATGCGTAGCAGGTCTCATTTTAAAATGCTGAGAGCGATTTAAAGATTATTGACAAATACTCAAAGGCAGAATAGAGCCACTAGATATTAGAATAGAGCATTCCATGAGCAAAGTCATCTAAAAATAGATCAAAAGATTATTGACAAATACGCAAAGGCAGCCTCACTTTTCTGTTAACTTTGCTGAAGAAGCATGCGGCAAACTTGGACTGTGAAACCAATCTAGATGGTGGATCCCCTTCCCGACAGGAATCCGATACATCTGCCAAGAATATATATATTCATCAACTCTCCTTTCATCATCATGAATATAGCTCTTATAATGTGTGTATTGTGGGGAAGGGGGTGGGGGGTCCAATGCGCTGAAGCAAGCATCAAAGAGAAAAACCCTATGAAGCAAAACTAATTCTCTTCCTACGCAATTTCGCAAAACCTCCTATCCAACCCCCTAGGGGCAGTGGTAAATACATCAAAATGAAAAGCCAAAGAGGCATAGCCTGGTGACATAATTGTGGAGGCTTCAAATCCCGCTCCACACAGGTATTTACCAAAAAAAAGAGTCAAAATGAAAAGTGGAGTGGTTGTATCCAATAAAGAAAAAGGATCCCGCTTTACTGTTTTTATTCTTCTATTTTAGTAAGCGGAAATCCTAGTACATGTACATTGAAGGCACAAAATCTTGTTAAGCCCACTAATCCAATATTGAAATTACACATGATAAGGAAGGTTGGTAGAAAATAGAAATTTTATTTAATATTGAGTAATTTAACGATTGAAGAGATTAAGTTTCTTTATTCTTATTCTCTTTTTTTGTTAAGAAGAAGGTGGTCTAAAACTTACGCAGCTACCCACTGAAAGTGCATATGCAGAATAACATTCCAGTGCCACTGTAACCTAGTTAGAAAACATATCAGCAATGAAGCAAAACAAGTTACTACAAACAGGAACAGACCAGCTAAATTTCGCTAAAATACTTTACAGCCAGCCATGAAAAGTTATTGGTGTCCCGTGCTAAATTTGAGCTTGAAGAAATAATACCACGCACGAAAACCTTAAGCATCAACCACTAACATGAAAAGAGACTCAAAAGAAAAGAGAGATCCCACAAACATACCTATACGATTCGGTCTGTTGATTGCTATGAACTTCTTGCACCTATCATCATCATCCTGTCATAAAGATAAATCGATGTCATCAAACTCTTCTTGTAAGACAAGTAGAGAGCAGATGATGTTATCGGTTACATACCAAATATGAGCAATGCTAAAAGAAACTGAAATAGCCCGGCTCTTCAATTGGTTCTTTATTGCCTTAGTAGTTCTATTCATGCCATACTATTCCCTTCCCCAACAGGAACAAATAAGGGATAATGCAGATAGCGAACTTCATACTAAGACTGAAAGAAAGTGTGATACCAGAGTTCCATCTAAATACTACCTCTTCACGAGTGTAACTCCGGTATGTCCTCTTAATGACACAAATCCAGGCAACTTTGCAATCCCTTCTTTACATCCTAATAGCCAATCATTGCCATGGGATTCAAGAAAGATGCAAATGCATAATTCTATACAAAACATTTCCGTTTAGGACTCGATAGTACCAATAGCGATAAGATTCTCTGTCCCAGTGAGCAAACGAAAACTCATGTGGGACACCACCTTCTTCTCTTCGGAGAAGAAGAATACAATGGTTACTGACATGCAATACAAGAGTTAGTGACATCATAGTAATGCATGCAATTTTTAATCACCAAAGGCACGAGCTTTTCACTTAAAAGTTAATAAGTGAAAAGAATTACAGAACTTTGACCAATTTAATCAAATGCAAATCAATGCCATACTGCTAGAGTTCATACTACATCATAAGCTAGTGCTCAGGGCATTTGTAGCCAGTGGCGGATCAAGACAGAAAAGTCACTGGGGGCGCCATTGATGGAAATGCTCTCAGACTCAAATACTTCACACAAATTAAACATTTGCAAACTTTTCATATTACTTAATTTAAAAGCCTAACATAGATATTCAGAAAAGGGGGAAGGGGGAGAGGGGGGAGAGGGGGAAGAGACCTTCTGGGGGGCGAGACTCTGTCGGCGCACCAGTTCCTTCTCATGCCGTTTGAGACTGGCCTTAATTTTTTCACCTCCGTCTTTCGACTTAAGCACAGGATTATTGACAAGAAGCCGGAGCCTTTCCAACTTATTGTTGAGGTCGTTATCACTCAAGCGTCGGAGCTCCTCACAGGGATGCTTCTCATCGCATTCGTCACCATCAACCGCCATTGTTTCAGTTAATCTCGGCATTTTAGCATCAGGCACAACCTCCAACAGAGGCGGCTCCTCCTCCCGGACGCCTGCATTTTTCGTTGGTAACAGTTTATCCCAGTCAAGGTCTATTCCTCCTTTCTTCTTTTGTTCCATCATCTTCTTCCATGCAACTGTTTCGGTATACAGGGAAGAATTACCCTACCGAAACAGAATCTTTTTTTTTTTTTTTTTTGGGCACTTTGTGCAGTTTCCTTCCTTTATTTCATGGGACTGTGCAGTTTTCCTTTCCATTCCTTTTTTTTTTTTTTTTTTCAGGATGAATCGATTTTACTGAAGTAGACATGTGGACTACAAAGTACATACACTTTTCATGTTGGACTTTGGAGTTGGTCCTTTGTTCTAACGGAAATGATAATGAAATGATCACAAATGATTCGATTAAAAGTCATTGCATCCGGTCGATCATAAAATCAATCGAACTCGATTCATTAAGATTCGATAAAAGCTCGATTGATTAGATTATTATTCTAAATTCATTTAATTATAACGAATATAGAATCTTTCTGGTCTAATACTCACCGAATAATAAATTCGAGCTCGGCTCATTAATTATTCGAGTAGCTCGACTCGAGCTCAACTCGAAAAAACCGAATCGATCTCGGATCTCTGGAATGAAATACGATGAATGACTTAAATTATTTTCTTGTTATTCTAAATGGTCGTGTTTACTTTGGCATCATATTTTGATTTTTTCTTCAAAAAATACAATTTTACCAATAAGACATTGGCCAACGGTATTTGATGTGGTTGCTAATTTAGAGGTTATGGATTCAAATCTTAGTGGAGATATTGAGTGCGTGTGTTAGAAAAAAAAAAAAAAAAATAATAAAAATAAAAATAAAAATTACTTTTGATACTACACGTAAAAAATGTCAATACTCAATAACATTTTTATAGTATGTTTATCATTGTTGAACGTCACTGTCAATGACGTAACTTATCAGTATCCAAATTTTGTATTACAAAATGCCATTGGCACTAAGGTCTTGTGGAAAAATTAACATCTGTAGTAGTGACGTTCTTTATCACGAAAAATGATCGTGGTTTCCGAAGTAATTTTATGGGAGCGCTAAGCACCATGGTGTCGGAGAGTAAAAATCATGTGTCGATAGAATCACATTTATTAATTAAAATGTGGCTTTTATTGACAATAAGAACTTATTCGACCTCATATTTTTTTTGTTGCTTTAGGTGTCATAAAATTACTCTTAGCTCAACATATGTTAAAAAATTGTTGGGTAGCAACGTCGCCGTCACTGACTCTCGTCATACGTGAGAAATGTTATCGACGCTGACATTTCTCACCATCGCCATTCACCATCGCCGCTGACACACAAAACACAAGTCATGTTCACAGAACTTTAGATCAGATGCATTGGAACTAACGACTTGTAATCTTTTATCTGGTAGATAGCTTAATCTATAATGCCAGAGAAATTTGTAGTCTACAATATCAGACAAGCATATACTCTCTACTGAATTACGAATAGATTTGGAAACAACTGGGATAGTAACAAATTTTTGAATCGAATATAAAGTCCTTTGTGTAGCTCGGTTGAACCAATCACTGTTTTCTTCTTGTTGTCCTGAAAAACACACATGTTAGCAGTGAAAATAGTTGCACAATTTGAATGTATGATTAACGCAGGTAAAGACAACGAATTAAATTTGAAACCATGAATGTATAGGACATTATGCAAAGTCAGATCTGGACTGATCACAACTTGCATAGTATGAGTCACATGTACATTATGCCATTAAGTAATCCTACCTTCATGTTAACAACAAGTTTAGGATTACTTAATATAGAGAAATAACACACAATGTGATTTGTGGCTCCAGAGTCCAAGATCTATTACGTATGTTTTAGTAAACCAGTGTCATGTAATCCTTGAGCAAGTGCTAACTGCAGGGCCGGCCCAAGCTATAAGGCATAAGCGCTGAGCGAGCTAAGCGCCCGATAATTTCGTACCGAATTTACGTATTCATGATTTAAAAAAAAAGTATGAGATCTAATCCAATCTAACGTAATAGAATGTGTTAATAAAGGCTAAAAAAATTAATTGACCTAAAAAAAATTACTTGATTGATAAAGCGCAAAAAATTACTGATGCCTAAATTATAGATAATATATATATATATATATATATATATATATATATATATAGAAAAATAATAATAAAACAAATTCAATCCCCAATGTGCAATCGGGCCAATCCTTTTCTAACTTCTAATCATAATTCCTAAATATGATTCAGCTTTTTCCCCTGCCTCCCTGCTCGCCCCTCTCACTGCTTTCCTTCTCTTTTTCTTTTTCTTTTTTTTTTTTTTTTTTGCAGACTTTTCTTCTCTTCTTATTTCATCTTTCAATCCTCCCCACAAATAAATAGTACACCATCTTTAATCTATTCCTTCAAATTCTAATCTCAATCTTCAAGTATGAATTTGGTTTTATTTCTAAATATTCTGAAAACAAATGTTGAATTTTCCTAACTTTGTGTAGTATGCTTTAAATTATCAATGAATTGAATTTTGTATCTAATTATGTTAAAAGCGATATTGAAGATGCGCCGACGTGGCCAGAAGCTTAAAATTTTCTCAAGTACGCTCTCGCTAATCTGGTATTTAGTGCATGGATTTGGTTTAGTGTATGATTGGATGAATCAAAATTCAGCAATCTCTCAAATTGTTGTGAAGTGAGACCTTGAAGTCCAGACCTAGATTGTCCAGCCTTTTGATCCTCCCCACCAGCAGACTGATCTGAATCTATCTAATCCACCATGTAAGCTCTGTTCTTAGGCTTGAAACCAAGTTGATACATGTTTCTTGTAACAATTATCTTCAATATGGCCATTAAACCCACAAAAAGTATACTACAGTTTCTTATTGTTCTTAGTTTTAGAACAGTTCATAGGAAAATTCTTTGACTTCCATGCTCTGCTGAATTGATTGGATCTAGCCTCAAATTGATCATAATGTCATTCTTGACATGTCCAGTCTTCTGAGCCATCAAGATTGTAGAATATTGATTCCTTGTCTTGTTAGACACGTAAGTTTTTTGCCTCTCAAACTTGATAGTCATTGCAAAGGCATCTTGGATCTCAGAAAAAGACACCATCAGCATGGCTTGAGACACCATTAGCTCAAATTCTTCCCTTAGACCTTTTAGAAACCTCATCACATGTTTTTTCTGCATGTGATCCAACAAAGTTTTCATGGCATCACAATGACACTGGGATCACAGGTGCAAGAATGAGTTGTCTTGATAATTTTGATTTCCTTCTAAAGAATCACTAGTTTTTTAAAATGTTGATTTACGTAATCAGCTCCCATTTTCAAGGAATTCATCTCGTCAAGAAGATCATAAAGCCTAAAAGCATCCACACTTGAAAATCGATCATCGAGATTCTTCCACACTTCCGGGACACTTCAAAAATACAACCAACTATGAGAAATGGTGTTCTCTATTGAATTCAATATCCAAGTCCTCATTGTCTTCCATGGATGATAATTGTTACTATTCATCAACGGATAAACCAACACCAACGAAGGATTTCATTGGGATGAACATAAAAGGGACTAGATGGAATCAATTCTTGCTTATTCGCTGTCATGACTGACAAAACTTTATCTAACCACACAAAACTACAGAAAGCTAAGAGAAAACGATCATGAATTGATCAAAAACTGGATTCTAGTTCCTGAACAAAGAGAAAAACACAGAAAACTCTCAAGTTTCTATGGAAACATCCAAATTCTCAAAGAAAACTCTCAAGCTTCTCCCACTAAAAACCATAGTTAGCACAAACTGAGCAAGAAACGCTCTGATATCATGTTAAAATTGAAAGAACAAGACGAAATAAAATGCAGAATTCTCATTAGTGAGTAAAATGAACAAGTTAAATTACAATGATGTTGATCATGAAGTATTTATAGTGTATACTCCATTACAACGGTCATATTATGTTATAACGGAATTAAATGGCAGTTGCAATAGAATAAAACTGCTTTTAGATTCAGCTGCGAGTATGTTGAATCTTCATGTCTTCTCAGATGAATTCTTCACTCAATTGAAATCTTCAAGCTAGTTGATCCGAATCCTCTCAGTTGAAGATTCTGAATTATAAGTGTATGCACATCCTTTTGCATCCAATACTTATTCATCCATATTATATATCGTAACATAATGGATTGAATGGTTGAAATAGACGACAAGGTACCGAAATCATGGGGATGAACATAGGACTGCTACAAGAATTATAGTGCCTATGATAATATCATAAGGGCGAATCCAAAATCATTTCTTATGGTTATAGGGTGGTACCCAAGGGCGGAGATACACTAAAGACACAGGTGGGTTAAGCCCGCCCATAATTTTTTTATTAGGTATATACCACCAATAAAATCCAGCCCAATTCAACCATTAGTTCAGCAGCCCACCTTAGGGAAGGAAAAAAAATAAACATACCTTTAATCCTTTTCATATTATTTTTTCCAAAATATAAACCGAATTATGTCTCAAAAAAAAAAAAAAAATAACTCGTCGTCCTCCTCAGCGGCAAAGGAGCAGCAACGTTCAGCGTTCTTCAATTCTTTCTGCGCCAAGAATCAACTCAATCAAGGTAATTGTTCAAGATAATCCTAATCTTCTATTCTTCACCAAACTAATTCTGCAAGAGAAACATAACACACCAATCCATTGACTTCAATTTCATTTTCTAGGGCTCAGTTTATTGAAGTTTCCATTTTGAAAAAAGGGATGGTTTGTGCTATTTGAAAGAAGGGATGATTTGTGCTATTGCTTGAACAGGTTTGTCCAATTGAAACTTCTAAACTTGTTAATTTCTGAATTCTCGGCTCTTGTAGTGTTGTTTGTTGTGTAGATATTTCTTCATTTCCTAAATTGTTTCCTCAAATTGTTGTTGTTTGTTGTGTAAAAAAATGTTGTTTGGTGCAGGCTGCTATTGTTTTAGCATTTTGTTGAATTGGGTAGTACCGTAGTAGTATTGCTTACATGGTGTGAGACTGTGAGTAGTGGTTTTAGTTGTGTCTAAGATTTTTGTTAATAGCAAATGAATGATACTGGCTCAGTGGCTCGTTTTTGTGGTGTTGGGTAGTAGTATTGTTTATGGTGTTGTTCATATTATGATGAGACATTGAATCAAAGACATAATGGCACAACAACATCAAGAACGAAAGAAAGAAAAAAAAAGGTTTTTTCGTTCTTTAGAAAAACTGACACATCAAAAAGAGACACAACATCTCCTTTAGTTCCTATTGAAGAAATCCCTCATTCCATTTCGAATCCCTTCCTTCCAAGTTACAAAGAGTTGAAAATGATAGTCTCCCGTCGATCTGAATATTATGAGGGATCCTGGATTACGTATTCCGATTTGGAAACATCCTATCAATAAACAAGATGAGATAAGGAGAGCTTATGTCCAAATGGGTCCATATCAACCACATCTTTCACAATATCCCATGTCTAAGTATGGAAAACAAAATCGTAGTTTTCAATACAACTGGTTCAAAAAAATTCCATTGTTAGAGTACTCTCCTTCAAAAAATGCTGCATTTTGCTTTCCATGCTTCATTTTCGATGTGAATCCGATGCATCATCATGCATTTACTGTTGATGGATTTACAAATTAGAGAAGGGTCAATGATGGTGATAATTGTAGCTTCTTGAAACATGTGGGTGGTCCTAATTCACCACATAATAATTATGTGGATTCGGTTCATGCGTTAATGAATGTACCTCGACATATTGACATGGTGATAAATAAAGCAAGTGAGGAGGATATTCAAAAAAAACGGCTACGGTTGGGAACAACAGTTCAGGGCATTAATTGGCTTACTTTGCAAGGTTGTGCTTTAAGAGGACATGACGAGTCATTGCATTCAAAAAATCAAGGCACTTTCTATAGATGATAAAGTTTATGGGAAAGTTGAGATTAGATATTGGTGTTGTTGTCTTAGGAAACGCTCCCGCAAATGCAAAGTTCACATCACCCGAGATTCAAAAACAGGTTCTACATATCCTTGCTAATAAAGTAAGAAGAAAGATTCATGACGAAATTGAGGCTCTTATTCGATCCAATTTAGATGTTAATGACTTGCGAGGCCAGGGCTACGATGGTTCTAGCAATATGTGTGGTGCATGGAATGGGTTACAAGCGCTCTTTCTTAGAGATTGTCCATATGCATATTATGAGAAGAACACTTCTATCTATTTAACCTTTTCTAAATTGACCACCATTGTGAATATCATTAAAGCTTCGCCCAAACGTCACAATGAGTTGCAATCAAATCAAGCTAATGAGATTGCAGATTCTATAGCTGCTGGTGAACGTGAGACTGGTAGAGGGGCCAGCCAAATTGGTACATTGCACCGTGCTGGAGCGACTCGATGGAGTTCTCATTTTGATTATATTTGTGGTATGATAGATATGTACACATCTATTAGTATGATTCTTGGAACAATTATTGAAGATGGGTCATCTCGAGCTGCATGTGGAGAAGCGACAGCAGTGCTTTGATCACGATGAGATCATTTGATTTCATCTTTATCTTACATACTATGCACAAAATCATGGCAATAACTGAATTACTTTCTAAAGCCTTGCAGTGAAAAATGTTGATATCTTGAGTGCCATGGATGTTGTCTCATCTACCAAAAAACTTCTTGGCTGGCTAAGGGCCGGAGGTTTCGATACGTTGATGGAGGGTGTGATAAAAGTTTGCATAGAAAATAATTTTCCCATTCCAGACATGAGTTCTCGTCATGTAGATGCTATTGGTCATTCATGACAGCAAAGAGGCAATATCACAGTTGAGCATTACTACCATTTTGGCATATTTAACAATGCAATTGATTTTCAGCTGTAGGAGTTAAACTACAGATTTAGTGATGAAGCAGTTGAGCTCCTCAAACTAAGTACATCTTTGAATCCAAAGGATGATTTCAAGTCCTTCAACATTGAGAATATATGCACCCTTGCAAAAGATTTTTATGCCAATGACTTCACTGGCCAAGATATGCATTTGCTTAAATCGTAATTGGCACATTATGAGTATGATGTCATTCAACATCCAAAGTTTCAGAGTTTGTCCACCATTTCATATTTGTGTCAGAAATTAGTTGAGACAAACAAATCTCAAATATACTTTTTGATTGATAAGTTGATTCGTCTCATCTTAACTCTCCTGGTCTCAACGGCAACCACAGAGAGGGCATTTTCAGCTATGAAGTATGTTAAATCCATTCTCCGTAGTAAAATGGACGACGAGTTCCTTGCGGATTCTATGACGGTTTATATTGAAAGAGACTTCTCTCAAAATCTTGATGTTGATTCCATTATTGATGAATTCAATTCCTAGAAGCATCATAGGGTGCAATGGAAGTGATTCAGAGTATTTTGTATCTAGTCATATTGACATTTTAAATGAAAAACAAGTTTTTGAATGATGAATTGGGTGGTACCTTAGTAGTAGACATGTTGTATCCAAATTTTATTTTATCGTCTTTTGTTCACAACTTGTATAAAATGTTATCTATTGGGTGTTTCTATGTAACTTTTTTGCTCAGGTGTACATGAAAAAAAATCGGTACAAAATAACTATCATGAAAAAATTATTCTAGCCCCCCCGCAGCAAAGAAACAAGAAATAAGTCCCTTAAGTCCGTTTAATGTTCATCCTAATGAGAATCCGTCTTTGGTTCTTGTTCAACCATTGATGAATGCAACAACTATCATCCATGGATAATGTTTATGGAGATGGTGTTAATTACCAAAAATAAAATCGGCTTCATAAACAGAACAATCAAAAGGCCAGAAGCAGATTCAACAGATTTCTATGCGTGGAGACAATGTTATATAATGGTGAGATCATGGACCTTGCATTCTGTATAGAACACCATTGCTCAAAGTTTGATGTACTTCAAGAGTGCACATGCAGTTTGAAAGAATCTTGCAGCTAGATTTTCTAATGTTGATGCCTTGAGGCTTTTAGATCTTCTTGAAGAGATGCATCTGTTGAAACAATGTAGTGATTATGTCAATCAATATTTCACAAAATTCATGGTTATGTAGGAAGAAATCAAGAATATCAGGCCTGTATCAATTTGTTCTTGTGATCCTCAATGTCACTGCAATGCAGTCAGCACACTAATGGATCATATGGAGGCTGAACATGTTATGAAATTCCTAAAAGGTTTAAGGGATGATTTTGAGCCAATGGTTTCACATGCAATGCTGATTGTCCATTTTCCAGAATCCATGATGCCTTTGCAATGGCCGTTAAATTTGAAAGACAGAAGTTATATGTAGCCAATAGGGCCAAGAATCAAGATTCTATGGTTTTCTTTTGTCTCAGAAAAATGGACAAAGGTAAAATCAGATTGTCAGCAGACCTAACTCTGCATCTGCTGCAAATCCCAGACCTAAAAATCCTAAGAAGATGCAATGTAGTTTTCGTGGATTTAATGGTCATACTGAGGAGACTTGTTACAAGAAACATGGCTATCCTCCTGGTTTCAAGTCAAAAAGGGCTAATTTGGTAGAGGAAGAACAATTAGCAGAAGAAGACTAGGCCCAAAACAGGTCTGCTGGACCGGGGTTTCCAAATCTTACTGCACAACAACTTGATAAGTTGATAGTTCTACTGAGTTCCGATCCTCTAAGACATGCAGGGTTTGCTATTGGTCAACCTGCTGAGATTGTGACACACTACTCACATGCTACAGGGACAGGTGATCTAAATTTAGTTAGATATATACAATGGATCTTGGACTCTGGTGCCACAGATCAAATGGTAGGATCATTAGATCTATTAAGCAATCCCAAACCTTCATCTGGTATAACAATGGGATTACCTAATGGAAATAATGCTTCATCACACATATAGGACAAGTAAGAGGTCAACCCTCAGTTGATCCAACATAAAGTGTTTTGTATTCCTGGTTTTAAGTATAATTTTTGTCTTTACCTTCATTTATTAATCATACAAAAGGTGAAGTCTTTTCTGCTAACAAATGTGTTTTACAGGACAAGAACAAGAAAGTGATTGGTTCAGCGGAGTTACACAAAGGACTCTATGTCATGGATCAACCAATAAGACTTTCTGTTGCCAATGCTGTAGAAAATCACACATTATTTGATAGATTAGACGATGCTCTTTTATGGCATTACAGACTAGGACACTTGCCAGATAAGAGACTGCAAGTTATTAGTTCACAGTCTACTGATGTCAAATTTTGTAATCATGACCTTTGTTATGTTTGTCCTATGGCAAAACTAAAGAAAAGTCCTTTTCCTTTAAGTACTACTGCTGTAAATGCTGTTTTTGATCTTGTTCATATGGATATTTGGGGTCCCTTAAGACAACATACTGTCAATCAACAACAATATTTCATAACTATTGTAGATGACTTTTCTAAATTTACTTAGGTATTTCTTATGAGGCATAAATCTGAAGCTTTTGACCTTGTTAAATCCTTTGTTAAATTTGTTTCTACTCAGTTTCACAAAGTTATTAAAGTTACTAGATTTGACAATGGAGCCGAGTTCTAAATCACTGATTTTTATGCTCAGCAGGGCATCATACATCAGACATCCTGTGTCAGCACACCTGAACAGAATGGTATTGTTGAGAGGAAACATCATCATTTGCTGAATGTTTCCAGGGGACTGAGGTTCCAGTGTAATTTACCCATTGAATATTGAGGTTTCTATCTTTTACATGCTATAAAATTGATTAATGCTACACCTAAATCACTGCTGAAAGAAAGCACTCCACGTGAGGTGCTTTATGGCACTAAACCAGACTATTTTGTGTTTAAGTTTTTTGGTTGCTTAGTTTTCTCTTACATACTTTAGCAGTACGGGACAAAATTTCACTCAAGATATAGGACTTGTGTCTATCTTGGGAATTCAAATATGTCCAAGAGTGCTATTCTTTTGGATATTACCAACAAAGACATATTTGTTGCTAGAAATACTCAATTCCATGAGACTCATTTTCCTCTATTTCAACAGGTATTAGGAAGGGCTAGATATCTTGCTGATATTCCCATACCTTTACCAATAATGGATGCTTTGATGATCTCAATTTGAATGACTCAAAGAGACCCGGCCCAGATAATAGATCACCGCAAATCGAGGCATCTAGTGAAGAGCATGCACCAGTTAATCAGGAACCTGAATCAACACAATTAAGAAGGTCCACAAGAACAAGGAAATCACCAACCTTTTATCAAGGAGGTGCTCATACTATTCAGCAGACTCCACACCTGCTGAGTGAAGTCATGAGCCTAGACAATCTCATCAGATTATGCCAGATTCATTAATGCTATTGATGCTGTTAAAGAGCCTAAGACTTACAATCAAGCCATCGAGCATGATGACTGGAAAGAAGCAATGCAAAAAGAGATCGAAGCTCTACAAAAGACTCGTACATGGGAAATAGTTGATCTGCCCTCAGGCAAAAACCCATTGGGTGCAAATGGTTATACATAATCAAATACAACCATGATGGCTCAGTAGAGAAATATAAAGCTAGACTAGTAGCAAAATGCTACACTCAAACATATGGGATTGATTATCAAGAAACTTTCTCTTATGTTGTCAAGATCACTACAGTTAGAGCCTTACTTGCAGCAGCAACAACTAGTAATTGGCATCTACATCAGATGGATGTCAACACTACCTTTCTACATTGAGATTTGCATGAAGAAGTATTCATGCATTTACCTCCAGGTTGTGCAGCAACTAAACCAAATCAAGTTTGCAGACCTACTAAGTCATTGTATGGCCTTAAGCAAGCCAACATACAATGGAATTTCAAGTTGACTAAATCTTTTGGAGGCTCAAGGATTCATTCAATCAAAAAATGACCACAGTTTATTCACAAAAGGGTCAGGACAGTCCTTTATTGCTTTAATGGTCTATGTAAATGACATCATAGCAGTAAACCCCAATGAGAAGTTAATTCAGCAAGTCAAAGATGCCCTACATCAGCAATTCACTATTAAGGACCTTGGAAAATTGAGATATTTCCCAAGCATTGAAGCTACTAGCACCTGCAGGCATATCAATTTCTCAAAGAAAGTACACCCTTAATCTACTAGAAAAATATGCGTTTCTAAGAGCAAAACCTGCTAAGACACCTATGGAGTCTAAGAAAACTTTACAGCATGGTGATTCACCAATTTCGGAGGATAACACTGCTTACAGATCCTTAGTGGGCAAACTTATCTATCTTACCTTAACTAGACCAGACATTGCCTTTGCAGTTCAGCAGCTTAGTCAATTTCTAGACAAACCTACTAAAAATCATATGAAGGCATCTTATATAGGCCGCTGAGGTATTTGAAGACTAATCCTGGTCAAGGAATCTTATTCCCAACAGACAATAATCTTGTACTTAAATGTTTTACAGACAGTGACTGGGTTGGTTGTCCTAAAACAAGAAGATTAGTATCAGGCTATATGATGTTTCTAGGAGATGCTCCAATCTCTTGAAAGTCCAAGAAACAAACAACTATATCTAAAAGCTCATCAGAGGTTGACGGGGCTATGGCAAATGCAGTTTGTGAAATTTAGTGGCTGATTTACATACTACAGAGGATTTGCAGGTTCTAGTTCAATTGCCTGCTGTATTATTTTGTGACAATGCCAGTGCAATGCACATTGTTCATAACCCAGTCTTTCATGAAAGAATAAAACATATTGAAATTGACTGCCATGTTGTGAGAGACAAAGTCAAATCAGGACTTGTCAAACTTCTTCCAGTCAACACAAAAGAACAAGTAGCTGACATCCTTACCAAGGCCTTGGATGCACCTATTTTCTCATAACTACTAGACAAATTGGGAATTTCAAAGATCTTCTAGAGTTCAAGTAGCTGAAGGGAATGCTGAGTGTAATCTGTTCATGTACCACTCTCACATTGAGGGGGGTGTTACAGTATAGAGGCTGAAAGGAATGCTGAGTGCAATCAGTTGGTACACTTTGCTGATAGTATAAAGACACAACAGCCTGCTGAATAATCTAGTGTAGAGCCTGCTGAGTAATCTAGTATAGTGTAATGTAGAAAACGATTATTCAGTTATAGTTTGGTATAACCGTTTGTAACTTCTTCTAACTGATTCATGAGGTGTATGAAGTTATAAATACCGCATGAACATCCACATTGTAATCTAACATGTAACTTTCAGTTCATCAATAATAATTCCGTATTTTATTTTGTGTTTGTAATTCTACAAACTTCATCATCAATTGTTGTTATACTTTTTTTTCTTCATATTTGTATCAAAGCATTGGTAGGTATGATATTATACACGCATTACAAATATCATGCATCGTATCATAGCCATTAATGGTAACTGAGTTTCAAACATTTGATTTCCAACGGCTAGCGGGAAAATTTCAATAAATTTCCATTCTTAGATATAAGCATCAACCTACTAGGTTCAGGAAACCCTCCATAAGCTTTAGTATCTTAGATGCCAGCATACCATCTTTTGAGTGTCATAAATTACGTTTCAATATACCAAGGGAAACTAATCACAACACGTGTCGAAAGATCGCTATCCAGTTTGAAAATAACGTGCAACAAATTTGTTTGGATCTTCGCGACTTTGAAACGTCCAATAGAGCTCAATGTATTTTCCAATGCACTCCTCTCCATGATGAAATCAGACGATTCATCCGCAAACACCTTTGCAACAACACTTCTCCTATATTCAGATAGCGCAATTGATACACCTTCCAAACGAAGCTCAACTTCTTTCGCCTGTTCTTTATAGACCTTAAACTTTGTAAACTTGACAAACACATCTTCCTCCATATGAAATATAACCAGTAGGATTAAGAACATAAAATTTGTCGCCCCTTGCGAAAGGATCCAAGAAAGACATGACTTAAGCTAAAACAGAGAGCATGACGTAGAGACCGAAGAAAGAAAATAAAAGAAACGTTAACGAATAACAACGATTACTATAAAATTTTAAGAAAAAAAAGGTAAGAAATCATCAAGAGTTTGAAGCCTATCCATCTTATTGCCCTAAGAAGGGAGACCTTCAATTTCTTGATTTTCAAGAAGGTGAGATTGGCTTGGTGGAGTAACAAAAAGATATACATACTTATATGTAGCCTAATGTTTTAGAATAAGGGAAATCAGAAAATAAATAAATAAAAAGAAATCAGGGTCCTCCGCAGTATATTGATCTGGCAACCTTTACCTACAGAATCTCAGTTCCCTGGGACAATAGACAAGATTTACTCATCCGAGTTCTCATACCGTTTTCATGGCGGATCAACCGGTGGAAACAGTGGCCCCGGCAGCAGAGCCCACTCCAACTCTCCCCGAATCCCCTAACCGGAATCCAGAACTCAAAGAATCCGGTCTTCCTCCGCCTCAACCCTTATTCCCAACTCCACCTCCAAATCAGGGCCAAAACCCTAGCACACCACCGCCACCTAATCTACTGTTTCCGCCTCCATCGATTCATCCCTATCCCGCTGCACCATCGTTTCGCCTGGCGACTCCATCTCAACCTCAATTTGCTCCCCTTCCTGTTCCTTCTAATCCTAATTTGCCTCAACTGCCGAGCTATTCTACTTCCGGTGGCCTGCCACCGCCAGGTGTTAATGCTGTACCCACCACTCCTTTGGGTGCGGCGGGTCAAGTTCCTGTGCAGTCATCCATGCCGCTTTCTATGCCACCTCCTTACGCTCCTCTAAGGCCGCCTTATGCGCAGCTGCCAAATGGTTACCCAGCAATCCCTCCTGGTGGGTTCCTCATTGCCTTCTTGTAAACGTGTTACAAGATTTTAACTTCACCCACATAACGTTCCAAATTTCCAATTAAGCCACTTCACATAATTTTGCGTGAAAAGTATGGTGTAACTGCCTTCTCTTTTTTTTTTTCTTGATTTACATCTTTCATTATTGTCTTGTTTGAATATGCTAGAGTGATTAAATTTTGCTGCATGTAGGTATGTTTAACTTAAGACAACACAATATTTATTAGTAAAGGGTTTCAATTGCTGTAATATTGGACTTTTTTTTTTCTCTTATTTTTAATTTCCACATGGTCCAAAAGAGTAGTCTTTTATGTTGTGTTAACCGGGGTGACTGGATAGGGGTAATGAAGTAAGTGAGAAGACTTTGGATAGAATTGTAGTTAGCTGGATGAGGGGTGTCGATGACAGCATGTTTTCTCCTACAGTGTATTAAATGATCACTATGCTGAGAAACGGCTGCAAGGCGTCATTCACATGCTGTTCTCTAGTCTCTACCTCTTCAAGTACTTATTTGGTATGCTACATTTGCTTGGTTTCTTTGATTTCTGTTGTTTGATAATTTCATTGTGAAATATGGCGAAAGATTCGGTATCCCCCCTCGCTTTTGACTAAATGTAGGGTGGTTGGAGGGGGGAGGTGATGTTCACAGTGTGAATGTTTATATTCCATAATATTTGGTTGTGCCATGTTTATTATAGTAGCCTATGATCTTCTAGGCATAAGGATCCTTTAGTTCTTTTCATGGGATCTTGGTTCAAGAATTATCAGCTACAGACCACGTTAACGGGTACAACTTGCATTTGGGTACCAAGGTATCGAAATCTCTCCAATTTTATGATCTGGATTTTAATTTATGCATTTCTGACTGCACGGAAGGCTTATAATGGCTGTGTTACTTAAAAAAAGATAGTTCAGTGATATAATCTAGTTTGGTTTATGCTAAGCTTGATTATCTGAAACAGTGAAGATTTCACGGAAAGTGTTGCTTCACTAAACCTTGTCACCTCTTTTTGGCAATACTGATGTGCCATTTATGCTTTCCGGTTGGGAGCATAAGGCCAGTCAGTCATACTGTTACAATTTAAGATTCATTATTATCTTTTATTGCCTCCTTTTTCTCCCTTCAGGTTGTCTGTTCAGCTGGTGAGTTTTGTGATGACTGTGCTGCCATCTCTTTTCTTTTGTTGTTTGGTAACCGAATACAAGTTTTCATGTGAATTCATTCAATGCTGTTTTCCAATCCATGCTGTATTAATTGCAATTTGTTTTGATCTAGCACTGACAGATTTGCCTAGATATGTTTATCTATTGATGCAGGAATGGCTCGATTTCCTCCTCAATATTCACCACTTCTTAGGCCACCGTATCCTCGGCCTGGAGTAGTTTTTATGCCACCGTTTTCTCGGCCTCCAGTTCCTATGGTTCGGCCCGCAATTCCAATTCTTACTCCTATGGTTCGGCCTCTTCCAGTAGTTACAATTCCAGAGAAATTACAGATCACGGTATACATCGGCAAGATATCACCAACAGTAGAAAATGATTTCATGCTCTCTCTTTTGCAAGTGAGTAACTATTGATTTGCTTTTATCCCTTCCCAATTTTAGAGGTATCCTAATTTGATCATATGCTGTCTATTTGCTAGTTAGATTTCTTTCTTTACTAAATTGATCCCTGACTTGATTTTATGGCACTTACGCCACATCAAATTCTCAAGCTGTGTGGTCCTGTCAAGAGTTGGAAACGCCCTCAAGACCCAACTAATGGGACTTTGAAAAGTTTTGGACTTTATGAATTTGAGTCTCCAGAAGGTGTTTTGCGTGCCTTACGACTGCTCAGCAAACTGTCCATCGATGGACAGGAGTTGATGGTAAGAAATCGTTCACTTTCTTTTCTAGCAGAATATTGTTGACAGAAAGAAATCTGGAGTCTCAGTATCTTTGATAATTACATATTCTTTTCGTACTTGATTGCATAAGTTTGAGAAGCTTTCTAAGATGCAGTTATGTTCATATTGCTTGTATTTTCTTTATTTGCGTTGATGGTGGTAATTATAACAGTAGATGTCCCAAATGAGCCGGATCAAGTAAAATTATCTTTTCCATGTCCCTTCTGCCCAAGTAATCTGTACAACCTCTAAGAACAAATACAACATTCAAACATTACTTCTTGTTGTTTATTGCTGATGATGGTATTGTGGTGAACTTACAAGGTGAATGTCAATCAAGCTGCTCGGGACTATTTAAAGCTTTTTATTGCAAAGAAATTGGAAAGCTATAAAACTTTGAAAGAAGCTGACGCTGAGAGCACAAAGAAAGATGATGAGGATGCGTCGGGTGATAAGAAAAATGGAACTGCAAATTCATCTACGGAATCACCAAATCCTCCGACAGATACCACCGTAAAGGATGATAGTAGCACAGCAAAGAGTGAAAGTAGTGATGTGGATTTTGGCCTTGTTACTGATGAAGATAGGCAAGCTGATCAAGAAGCTTTAGAGAAGATCAAGGGCATGATAGAGGAGAGGGTGAAGAATAAGCCACTACCACCGCCTCCTGCTCTTACAACTTCTGTTGGCTCTACCAACCCCCAAATGGATGTTCCTGCTAAGTCAAAGGATGGTGAAGTGGATATAGATGTTAACAAAGGTCATATATATTTGTTGTCTCCTGTCTCTGATAATGTATTTAAACTTGTAACCTTTCTAGCATACTCTTAATTTTCTAATGTGTGCTACGTGCATTTGACAGATGCTGCAGAAGACAAAAATGATAATGAGATGATCACTGACAGTAAGCCTGCAGGTGATCAGGACAGGTCAGAATTAAGTTCGCCTGACCGTGATAGGAAGCATGATAAGAGAAGAGACAGGGAGCGAGATGTAAAGAGAGAAAAGGAAAGAGAACTAGAAAGGTATGAACGGGAACGTGAACAAGATAGGGCCAAGAGAGAAAAGGATAGGGAATATAGGATTCGAGAGGATGAGCGCAGATACAAGGCACGAGAAAAGGAGTGGGAAGTTAGAGAGAAGGAGAAAGAACATTTGCGGAAGCGAGAAAAAGAGAGAGAGAAGGACAGGGCGCATGAGAGGAAGTTGGAAGTAGTGGCTCAAGAACGTGAAAGCCAGGATGGTTACAGCAAAAAGAGGAAATATAAAAGTAGCGACGATGAAAGGAGAAAGAGGCAAAGGGAGAAGGAAGAAGACATGGTTGACAGATTGAAGGAAGAAGAAGAGATTGTTGAGGCTAAGAGGATGGCTGAGGAGGAAGAGTTGCAGAAAAGACAGGAGGAGGAGGAGGAGGAATTGAAGCATTTGTCTGAGCATCCAGTTGATGAAAATGAGGTTGCCGTCTTATCCTCTGACTTGACGAACAACACAAATAAAGATATACCTGAAATGGGCGTCAGTAATCATGTTGGTTAGTATTTTAGCTCAATATTCTCAGTTCTTTACCTGAAAAAAAAACCTTTTCACAATTCTTACCTTATGCCTCGGTCATTTTCAGGTGATGAGACGATGCAAAACGGCGTTGGTGATGAATCTAGTGTAGCATCTCTTCCTAACGCAGAAGCACGGCATAATGCTAATGCGGCTTCCAGAAAACTGGGCTTCGGCCTTCATGGTCTAGGGAAAAGAACATCCGTTCCTTCCGTTTTTAACCAGGATGAGGATGAGGATGCACACAAGGAAAAGAAGATGAGACCTCTTGTTCCGATTGATTACTCAACAGAGGAACATTTCCAGGCTTCGGCTTCTGAAGCACCACCCTCTTCAAATTTAGCAGCAGCAGCAGAATTTGCTAAACACATATCTGGTGCTGTTCCTAAAGAAGAGAAGTATGATACGGAGAAGGAAAGAAACAAGAGGTCTAACGACAGACATGGCCAGCGAGATAAGGACCGGAACACTAATGAATCGTCACGCAGCAGAGATGAGATTAAGAAGGAGAATCATACGAGGGATCGTGACCGTGGATATGGTCCTGACAAAGCGAAAACACCAGATAATCAGAAGCTATTGGGTGCAAAACAGTTGATTGATATGATTCCAAAGACCAAGGATGAATTATTTTCGTACGAAATTAACTGGGAAACATATGATCGAGTAAGCCTTCTTCTGTACACATTTTTTCTCTTTATACAACCTTCAAATTTTATTAAAAAATCATCCTAATTGCCAAAAATAGACATTTGAAACATTTGATCATCAGTAGTTGTACCTAACCACGGATGATAAAAAATTGAAGCATTAAAAACCACCAATGATCCTAGTCAATGCTTCAATTTTTGTTACACATGTCTTTGTAGAAAATTAGACTTGTTTGCTCATGTCGTTGTGAACCTGGAGCATTTAAATCAACGTCGCTTCTGAAGGTTTTTATTTTTATTATATATATGTATGTATGTATGTATGTATACATATGTATATATAACATCATTAAGCAGATTATTGTTTTTCAAATTTTAGTTGTGGTTAATGGTCATTGTTGAGTTTTATTGTTGTCCAATTAATTATTTGGTGGACTTTGCAGAATTCATTGCAGGAAAGAATGAAACCTTGGATTTCAAAGAAAATAACAGAATTTCTTGGAGAGGAAGAGCCAACGCTTGTAGAGTACATAGTGTCGAGTACCCGGGAACATGTGAAGGCAAGTGAGATGCTGGACAGGCTCCAGGGTATATTGGATGAAGAGGCAGAGATGTTTGTGCTGAAGATGTGGAGGATGCTAATCTTTGAGATTAAAAGAGTGGAAACTGGACTGGCTTTGAGGTCTAGGTAATGATTTGAGTTTGGCTAAACATTTTCTTTTCGGGTTCCTTTTCCATATACTACTAGGACTTTATTATGACAGAATCTTTTAAGTCGTGAATTGAGAGGTATGTTTGGTGTTTTTCATCGAAGAGGCTAACTTTGCTTTCCTACTTTCAAGGTATGTACTATTAATGTGTTATGCAGTATTTATTATTATTATTATTATTTTTTAAATGGTGGAAGTTGTGTACCCTTTTTCTTTAATTGTAGGAAGCATCTTGTTGTCAAATGAAATTCTTTTTCGTACATGGAAAATAAGAGAATTGTTAAAGCAGGCTCATTTTGTAATTGGTTGCCATCACTCTCTTTTTAGATATTATTATATTTCAATGTGTAATGCGTTTTTCTTTTTTTTCTCTTGACATTTTGATGGGTACTATCCGCTAAAACTTGGCCTAAAAAGACCAGATTTTGGATTATGGCTTGATGATTGTTTATAAATTTTGATTACTTGCCCTCGGAAACGCCAAAATTGTGTGCCGGTGGGTTTCCCTCCGATTGTTGGAGGGAGAATGTGGGCTGCTATGACATCGGTTGACTTGTCTTTTTCAACATGCTCTTCTTCTACCACAGCCCTTCATTAAGTAAAATCTGGGGCGATGAGACAATTTTCAAGTCTTGTCGCGAGAACATTTTTTTCCCAGAATCTGAGTATCGGTATTAAAATCTTGAGGACAAATTTGAGGGAATAAAACACAAAGTTGGTTGGAAGATTTTTGTCTCGTGTTTTTTTTTTTCTTTTCTTTCAAAGAACGGGATTTTCGTTAGGAAAACAAAGATGGTTACAGGACAGTAACAACCAACAAAAACTAAAAACCAGAAAACAAACATAGGCCCCTTGTTTGGTTTGAATGTGTTTGTAAAGTCCTACTCCTTAATCAGCAGTTGTGGTTAAATCATTGTTCTTTTGTGAATGATCCAGTCTTATTAGCAGTGCACTATCAGAAAGGTAAACATGATGGCCCTTGAAATCAGACATTTGAGAAACAACTGAACTTGTCAAAAAACAACAACTGAAGATGATCACAAAACGCGACGAAGGTACTTTTAACAAGTAGAGCAGTTTGACAGGTTTACATAATTCACGATATGCACAAGAAATTACATTCCCATTCATTAACACCAGTTAATGAAACCAAGTCCATCTTGTGAAGAAGTATATATACTTAGAAGGTGAGATTCAGTACTAAATTACCCAAAACCAAGAAACAATGGAACCGATAGCCAAACCAATAACTATAAACAACACGAGCACAATCCCAGATGTCTCTGCATGCTGCAACTGCACTCTTTTCGGCCCCAAAATCAACAACACACTCGTGAAGTACCCGTTCGTCAGCCCCAATAGACAGGTAAGTAACGCCACCGGAATTTCTGTTCTGAAGAATTTCGGGCCATGCAAGCACCCATAAAAAAGAGGTAAAAACAGAAGCCTTGCATAACATGCACTTATTCCAACTTTTGGATTCTCAAGCACGTATAACGACGTCAGACACTTTCCAACCAGATCAAAAACATTGTAGCAAGTAATCAAGATTATGGGATACCAGTCTTTGAGGATCTGAGAATGCACGTCTTCTGTAATATATCCCGGGAAGATGCATAATGTAACTGCGTAAATGATGAGGATTCCAAGCCCATACCATTTCACGGTTCCAACAACGTGCCATAAAGTTGAACTCTTTAGCCCTTTGGATAAGTCTACTTTCTCTTCTTCTTTTTCCTCTTCAACTGCTTGAGCTTTCAATTGGTTGTAGTATTTAATAACCGGAAGATTATGTGCTACGTTGTAAAAGACAATGCACACAACCATCACTACTATGCTAACTATGAAATAAAGATTCGCACTCCTTCTCAGTCCTGCCGTGTCTTGTGGATACACAGCTTTGGTTATTATTCTTAGAAATGATACAATCACCCCTGCATACACACAACACAGAATAAGACTCAAATGCCATCTCCATAGTATTCAGATCATCAGCAAATGGAAATAGCTTTAAGTTGAAAACCAAGCCACATATCATACCATTATTAAGCGAACCAAACCAAACCAAAATCATAACCAAACTCGGTTATTGCTCAAGAAATTCAGCTTCTTAATGAACCTAAACACACTGTAATTTATAATCAATCAACTTCAAACCAATTTCTCAATGAATCTAAGCACACTCTAACATAATCAATCAACTTTTAAAGATCTAAGGTATTTAAGTGAGGGAGTATAATTACCAGAAGCAGCAGTGCCAGCAACAACAGCCTGCATATATCTTTCAGGCAATTCACCAGCATTACCCACAATTCCACCTTGAACCAAAGCATCAGCAATTCCACAAACAGCCACTAAAAACACAGTCACAATGTAGCCATCATTGATTCCAACTCTACCCTTAACATACCAGACATCCATTAATGGGACCACGAGCAAAGCCACCACAAACAGAGCCAGACCCGTGTTAATCCTCACAAAAGCGGTGGACTTATGCTCAAAAGCTATGATCAAAACCAAGCAAATCAATCCAAATAACATGTATACAATGGCGAAAACCCGGTCGACGGGGTAATCTGGGTAGAGGTAGGTGAAGTAATCAACGGCTGTGATGAATGCGTTCCATGGGAGGAGATAACCTGTACCTAAAGTGAAGTAGATTATGTAAGCTAAATGGAAGGAATCTTTTGGAACTTTCGGGTTTGTTTTTGGGATTAGAAGAAGAGATGATGATGCCGATTCAGCATCGCCGGCGCCGGCTGACATGGGTATAGTGTCGGTGTCGTCGTTGACGCCCATGGAAGATGGGTTTGCTTTTGACGATTGAGTTTGGGGTTTGAGATCTGCAACTGCAAGGCAATATTGTCAGTGAGTAAGTAGCATATGTTTATAGGGTTGCCATTAAAGTAAAGTAATCAAGAAATTGTTACTACAGCAGCAAACAGCTTCGCCTTCATTTATACCTTTACAGTCGGGTGAAGTGAAATGACGAATTTTTCTCCGGTGGTATACGTCCTCTTGGACTCATTTCCCAAATTAATCGGATGTTAAAGTCCCGCACGTCTTGACCTTTATCCCTTCAACCACATATATCAGTATTTCATACATACTACCTCCCGACCCAAAATATAACTCCGTTTAGAAATTTTTTTAAATAAAATTGATTGAATTGGTTGTGTATTATTAATTACCCGATATCACACTCAGTTACTACCGTACGACCGTCCTGTAATTAGGGGGAAAAGCAATATCGTGACAATCTACACCGCGATATTATGAAGACTCCGGTCTAAGAATATTTACACAACCGCCATGTATGTGCGACACTTAATACAGTAAATAGGTCAACCTAATGTATACCATGCAAATGAACACAGAAAAGCACATACGTTGATCATATGCCAGGGTGTAATCGAGTCTGATCGGAAATAGATAGAGTCTACCTTTCAACAAAAAAATTTGATAGTGTCTAAGTCTTGAGCTCGATTCAATTAAAAAATTGAGGCTTATAACTCGGCTCTAACTCGATCAAGCCTTCAAAAGTCATAATCGAGGCTTATAAATCGATATAATGTGACTACATAAAGTATCTATTTTCGATCAAGCGTTCAACGTGTGATAAAAGAAGGAATAATGGAGGGCCATTTTTATAAGAAAATGCCATAAGTTCATATTTATCCATAAATTTCATTATTTAATCTTTTAATCAATTGAATATATTACTTTTTTTTCCTACCCTCGCTTTCAATAATAATATCTTTTCACAAATTTTTATCTTCTGCATGTAAACTTCTTCTGGTCAGAGTCACACCTTGGTTGATTACGACCATATTTTTAAATAGAAATGTTTGAAGTTTTCCAAAGTATCTCTTTATTGAGTCGAATTTGATCTGGATAACGTCGTGATAAATACGTGTCACTATCGTGATAAAAGAAGGAATAATGGAGGGCCATTTTTATAAGAAAATGCCATAAATTCATATTTATCCATAAATTTCATTATTTAATCTTTTAATAAAATATTAGGCAATTAAATCCACGTGATTACTTTTTTTTTTATCCTTGGTCAAAAAATTAAAATCAAGGTGTGTCAAAAAATTTAAAATCAAGGGTGTTGCAATAAAATTATTTTGTTATTGCATAAGTGGGGCCGGTTTTGTCAATTTTATTGTTCTGAGCGTACTGTAGGCTCAGTTGGATGTAGTTCAACTTATTTATCTTCTCAATTAATAGCCGATTCATAAGTTATTGATGTATTTTAATTTTTTTCAATACTCATTCGTTAGTTATAGAGACTTAACAAATTTGGGGTGGAAAACTAAAGTCACACCATACATATTATGCCTTGGTATGAAATAAAAAGAATACATGTTGTCGTACAAATTGCCTGATGAACGTGAGTTGTAGGGATGTAGTTAATCTAATTTTGACGATGATGTCACTTAGTTGATTTTGTTTAATAACAAAGATATAACGATATTAGCAATGATACTAATAATATAGAAATATTTGATAAAAGTAAAATGTTATTTGATACGGTGGATGAAATGGTTAAATTACACTTTGTGTTATTAGATTGTTATTTAACAAACCTTGTAATCAATGTATGTGTTTTTCTGTGTTCATTTGCATGCACAATGTCATATGTTGTTTAATTAATGTCTTTGTATTTTAAGAATGTTCATTTGCATGGGTTTAATATGAAAGGATTATGGAAAATTAAATGTTAAAATAGGGGTATGATTGGAAAAAATGTATTTAATGATGTATTGGAAATTTAAATGGGCCCACTTTTTACGACATTCGTTTTAAGATTATGATAAAAGAGTATCTAATCATATATCTTCACTTTGATAAAAGAGATCTATCACTATCTTCATAAGATATAATACATCAAATCTGTGCTAGTCTAGAGTTAGAGAGGAAGAGAGAAACGAGTTGCTTGTCTTATCACCAGGAGAGTGAAAAACTATGGTTTCTCTCAAGGCATATTCAAGCAAGGATTTGATGGCTAAGGTTCGGCGTCCACTAGCCGTCGTGAGGAGATAAAACCCGGAATATCTTAGTGTCTTAAATGTTTGGTATGATTCGTTTAACATTTTCTTTACTTTGTTTGACTAATATGAGATTCTAGTTTATACGAAATCAACGCAAATTATGAATTTGTGTTTTCGCAGTGTTGATCAAACTATTCAATCGGTGTTGAGACCGTGCAACAAAAACGAATCCTGTGGCTAAGATAAATTTGTTGTAACGCCCCGTTCCCGGATACCGAGTCCTTATCCGGAAAAATAAACGTTCAGCACGTATAATATTAAATAAATTCAATATTATACGTAAGCCTCCACCACGTCGTATTGAGTTTAGCAAACGGAAGCTAAAAAGACTCGGCAAGCATCATAAATGCTACTAAGAAAAGATACAAACCAACTAAAAAGGTAGGTTATCCTTACAACAACGAAAAGAAGCTTACAACGTACGATGTTCCAAAAGAAAGAAAAAAAAACACTTGTCTTACAAACTTGAAATAAAAGTACAACATAATCTAGTACAACATTTAATAGAAAGGGTAGAAAGAAAGCATCATCATGGCATCAACATCATCAAATCATCATCGAACTCCTCAATGAGGTCAAGGCTAACATGTTCATCTTCTCACCCCAAAAGCACGCAAAACAATATATGCAATCGAGGTAAGTACAAAGTACTTAGCAAGAGGAAGAAGCTAATATATAATTAAGTCTTACAACGAAAGGTTCATATTATTATTATTAAGTTATCTTTGTGAGACCGACTCAAACTCAAGGGTTCACTTCATGCTCATCAACATGTTGTGACTATTGGTTTCTAGCTTAGCTTATATCTGTTACATCATCATTCAAGGGCACTACGCATGGTGCTACTCACCATGAAGTATCTGGGTGCAACATATTGGCGGATCAGACCGATATCCACGGGGGAAAGCCCGATAGTGTACATGCTCGGTGAAGCCCCTCTGTACGTAGGGTCTCGGACTTACTGGGTGGTGTTCCTCCGTACGTAGGGTCCAAAGACTTACGAAGTTATCCACTTTATCTGAACGCCCACACATCACGGTATAAACTTGTGACTTACCAAGAATGGATTGATGTTTAATGTTTTTACTACACAAGTATGTTTATTATTAATTGTTAGCTAGCCACCTAAGTATTTTCAAATAAGCTCCCTCACAACTCCTACTCTCTTACTTAGACCACTAGACGCGGACAAGGCCTAGCACATACACAGACATTGATGAATGCTAATTCCTCAAAGCACAAGTCATTCATACCCTTCCAACGGTCCCGAACTTCAACTTTATGGAAGAGTACATCCTGTGCCGGAAATAAACGCATCGGAAGCTTATTCGAGGCTTATTCATGTTCATATAATGTTATCAGATCCATTAGAACGTTCCTAAACCAAGTTTAGTATTAAAACACATATTTTCATGAGAAACTGGGTCAAAAGTGCATTTTCCCTGGTCAAGCGTGCGCTTGTGTAACCATTAGCATTCTGTTTTTTATTCAGCCAGTGCAGGTGCACGCTTGCCCTGGTCAAGCGTGCGCTTATGTAACTAAAAACATTCTGTTTTTCATTCAGCCAGCGCAGGTGTACGCTTGCCCTGGTCAAGCGTGCGCTTGTGTAACTAAAAACATTCTGTTTAATTCAGCTAGCGCAGGTGTACGCTTGCCCTGGTCAAGCGTGTGCTTGTGCACCAGAAAAGCCTAAAACCTGCAATTTTCTGCACTTCACAATTTCCAACCCTTTCCCCAACATGATTATCATAAAAAACACAACGAAACAGCAACAAAACATGTTCTAAACATTACATATCAAATCATACCACATTAATAACATCTAGGCATGATTTCTAAGCACAAACCAACTCTAAAACTCAACCTTAACATCATAAAAACCTTAATAAAACATTAGTAGAATCTCTTACCTTATTAGCAAGCAAAACCAAAGCAAAACTCAAGAACATCTGCAGCACTTCTAAGACTTCTCCAAGAAACCTATTTGATCAACCAATTGAACAAGAAACAATTGTGATCAAAGCTTCTAAACAAAAGGAACTACGAAATCAACCAAACAAAACCACAAAACTTGATCATCTATTGATGAATCCAAAGCCGAGGCAAAACTGACCTTTTCTCAAACTTGATGATCTTGATGTCAAAAGGAAGCTCTTTTTACGCTGATTCCAAATCTTCAATTGATTCTGAAAACGAATTACAGACTTGTGAGAATTTTGAAGAAGTCTCAATCATTGCTTTTATGTTTCTTTTTCTCCTCTCATTTGCCAAGTTTGAACAAAACAATGGGATTTTCTTTTCCCTCAACTTCTTAAAACTTCCAAGTAAGGGAAGTTAATTTTGTATGCAAGAAAGTCCTTTAATTCCCTTTTAATTCCATTAAAACCCTATAGATACTAATTTTTCCAAAACTAATATTTCTTTTACCAACATTTTAATCCACAAAAATTTTTTTATATAATATTCCGTTCCGTAAAAGACCGTCTGCTATTTTACGAAAGGTCGGGATATTACATTTGTGGGCATTATACAATCTTTCGTGGTCATGAAATCGACTTATTCGGGTCGGTTTTCAGACAATTCAGATTCTGACCTGATTACATTGAATTCCAATAATATGGGTGTTAGTTTGTAGTATTACGTAGCATGAATGTTGTATGGCTAATTGGCTATTGTAGGAGCCGAGAATGCTTTCACATTAAATTTTACACCAATCCGCACATAAGAGTTGGTGATTCAAGAAATAAAATTACATTATTTTTATAACTTTTCAACCCGTTTCTGATATCATTTCGAGTATTTTTATATCGGATCGAGTTATTAATTACTATGTTTCATCTAAATATGTTAGTAGTAGTTATTATATAAAATATCGTATTTTTAGCGTGTTTTATAGTTTTGTACCGGTTTAATGCTTAGGTGTGTGCCGTCGAGTTCGTTTGGTATTTTGGTGGTTTATTGCGAAATTATAGGTTAACCAAAATCCCGAGTAACGACACGCTTTGAGGCCTAAAAGAGGTGTTTTTAGGGATATAAGAGTGTCCACAAGAGCAAAGGTCGAGTGGATCGGTGGTTCGTAATTGTCACTAACGATTTATATCTTGACGAACCAATGGCCCATTAAAACGGCATTTTCTGAGGAGGTGGCCTTAATGAAAGTTGTAGATCTTTGATAGAGCTTTCCAACGCACTTTGAATCACATCAATTGGAGTTCTACAACTCAAGTTATGGTCAAGTGGCTAATCGATTCAGTGTCGATAAAATGTCGTAAAGCGACACGTAATGGAAATGGCTCATCAAAACGACATTTTCTGAAGAAGTTTCCTTAATAAAGTTATATATCTTCAAGAAAGCTTTCCAGTGGATTTTGAATCAAATCAATCGGACTTCTACAACTCAAATGGTGGTCAAGTGGCTAATTGATTCAATTTAAGTAAAAATGTCGCAAAAACGCTCGGAGGAACACGAGGTACTCAAGAAGACGTTTTCTGAAGAAGAGTCCTTCATGAAAGTTGTAGAGTTTCTCGAGACCGTAATTTTGGCATTTCGTTTGAAATTTTTGGAGTCTACAACTCAAGATACGGATTTTACAAGTTTTAATTACATAAATATAATCAATCGATCCTTCGAGAATCATGCTTTGAGTCATAAGCAATGATGATTCGGACCGTCCGGCCTAACCACCGCCCATCCGGCCTTGAAGAATTTTCCTATATAAAGGACTCGAGATGCAGCGAAAAAAAGGAATCCTATATTTTTATTTGCTTAGACGAAGTTCGAAAGCGGCTTAGGTGCTCAACCCGCCCGGCCGATTGTTATGACAGTTGACATCTAAATAGCGGATTAGAGCTCGGACTAGGCTCCGTATTTCAATTTCTTAGTTTAGATTTATATATATAATGAGTAGAATACGATATTCGATCGATGGCAGGTGGAGTTCATAAATGGGATCGTTGTATGAATTCAAGGATGATATCTTTTGCGGATTCGGGATTCAAAGTCTTGATCTATAATGTTTTGATCCTCATTATTGTGAGTTTTCTAATTTCGATTTGTTTTCTCTCAATATGGTTTTGATTGTGTAGATCATTAGTTTGATGAAATTTACTCTGGATAAAAGTTTTGATTCATATCCTTGTTTATGTCGTGAAAGAATAAAAGTATCGATCTTTTGTCATGTTCATATACTCTTTGTTCTCTGATTTTAACACGAGTTTTATATTCGATTCAATTTCTCTTGGGATCGACCTCGGACTCTGAACGCACTACCTACGATCGACCCGGTTCACTGCCGGTTAGAAAGTGAGTTTTGCCTAAGATTTCGAGTTTTATAAATAGTATTTGATCGAGCCGAATTGCAAAAAAATCACTTATCAAATTGGCGCCGTTGCCGGGGAAATTGTTTAAAAGTCGATATAAAAAAATTGTGTTAGGTCAAGAGAGCAAACAAAAAAAAATGAAAACTTTTTGATAGGATTTGCTTAGACTAGGTTTGAATGCAATTTTGGTACTCAACCCAATCCCTTTTGGGGTTGTTATATTAGGTTGATATCTTGTAAGTTGTCCTAGAACTTGGGCCTAGGTTTTATCATCTTGTTTTATTTAGATTTCGATAGGAGCCATGGGATCTTGAAGTGATATTGTCTGACTTCGGATTGAATACGACTTTGGTACTTAGCCTCTTGGAGGGTGATATCTTGTAAGTCCGGCTAGAACTGGGGCTTAGGGCTTTCGGCTACCATAACTTTTTGAGGGGTCTAAAATATCGTGTGTGTGTGTGTTTTTTTGAAAAAAAAAAAAAAAAAAAAAAAAAAAAACACACGGTAAATCTTGAGTTGGTTCGGTAATTACCAAGAGAGATTTTTATTATTATTATTAAAAATATAAAATAATATAAATGGAGGTGTGCGTAAAATACAACCAAGTCTCAGGATGAATGTTTGAATTTCATTAAGAAGGAATGATTAGGTGGTTATCCTAAAATCCCGATGGAGAAAAAAAGATAAAAATTCAAATGTATCATTTCTTGGACTTAGGTTATTGAATCTTTGAGGATCTGGGTATAAAAGACTCAATACTCTTTTCACACATTTCATTTCACGATCTAGTCTGTTTGATTTCTTGTTGTTGTAGTATAGTGGTGAGTATTCCCACCTTAATAAAACCGTGTGTAATAAAAAATGAATCTAGGAATAGCTGACTTGACTATGATATATGCTCAAATGATACGTATATGCTTAGATGTTTTGTGTTCTACCCGTGTGGGTGATTTTTCCATCTAAAGATATTATATAGCCTATCGAATTTTCGACGTGTGAGGGCCATTATCTCATTGTTCCCATATCCTGTTCAATATTTTGGCACGAGGACCATGTCCGTGTTGGCTTTGTTTTGGTTGTTTTGAGTGCAGGGATTCGGGATGTGCTTTCTCATGGCTGTTACGGAATTCGATAACACCTTTCTGCCTGGTTTATAAGCTAAGTCTTCCTCTCTATCTCATTTACACTCGAGAATAATGCAAAATCGTAAGTGGGGGTAGAGTCGTGGTTGGTCTAGAAATGGCGATAAGTGTTTAAACCCTTAGTTTTTGGATCTTTTTCGAGCATAAATGAGTTAATTAAAATAAATTGTATAAGGTATATATTTCATGGATTTGAAGATGTAATGATCAATTTGGATGTATATAACCAACGTGAACCGTAAGTGCATTGTAATTCCAAATATATTTGTGTAACATGAATTCCTTGTTCACGTAAGCCTTTGATATTGAAGCGAAAATTTTAAACTGTACCCATTCAGTATTCTAGTGGTTTATCCTAGAGATAGTAGTAACTTAGTACCTAACTTTTGAACATGTACTGTGAATATCTGAAGGTTTGAATGTGATAGGAAGAATACTAAACTAAGATAAACTATATGTCGGTAGTAGCTACCAATGATTTGAGTGCGGTAGGGCGTTATCACGAAGCGTCCTATACCACTGCTATGAGGTTTAAAAGCTCCCGATTGCTGATGATAATAGTCCAAATAGGGTGTTATCACTAAACATCCTATTCTTTGAATGAGGGCATATGCTACACATAAAAAAAAAAAAAAAAAAAAAAAAAAAAGAGTTAGATAGGTATTAATTTATTCGATCTCACCTCATGGCGCTTGAAAGATAGTCGATTTTGGCAATGAGTTTGGATATGTTAGTATTCTATGAAAAAAAAAAAAAAAAAAAAAAAAGTTATCTTCTCGACTATCCCCAGGTATAAAGCGAATGATATGCTTTAGGGATTATCCTAATAAGTACACGGGAGGACATTGTGTGGAATTGTTACTACTATATACCTAGGAAAGTCATTAGGGTATATCTGAATGGATATTTGTGTGTTTGCTTGAATTATTCAAGAGAGGATAGTGAAAATTGAAAAGGCTTGTCATCACACACTCACTCTGTTATACATTTATATTGCGGTTAACGTGTAGTTATGATTCGAATGGTTGCATCATCCGATTGTCATTCATATTATATCTTCATGAATTTTTCCTCATTCATTTTATTTTATCGCTTATTTTGTTCGGGGACGACCAAAAGCTAAGTGGGGTTGTGATAACGGAAAAATTCACCGTTATTTTATAACTTTTCAACCCGTTTACGATATCATTTCGAGTATTTTTATATCAGATCGAGTCATTAATTACTATGTTTCATCTAAATATGTTAGTAGTAGTTATTATATAAAATATCGTATTTTTAGCGTGTTTTATAGTTTTGTACCGGTTTAGTAACGGTGTGTCGTGTCGGTTTACGTTTGGTATTTTGGTGGTTTATTGCGAATTATAGGTTAACCAAAATCCCGAGTAACGACACGTTTTGAGGCCTAAAGAGAGTGTTTTTAGGGATATAAGAGTGTGCCACAAGCTTAAAAGGTCAAGTGGATCAGTGGTTCGTAGTGTCACTAACGATTTATATCTTCGACGAACCAATGGCCCATTAAAACGGAATTTTATGAGGAGGTGGCCTTAATGAAAGTTGTAGATCTTTGATAGAGCTTTCCAACGCACTTTGAATCACGTCAATTGGAGTTCTACAACTCAAGTTATGGTCAAGTGGCTAATCGATTCGTATCAGTAAAATGTCGTAAAACGACACGTAATGGAAATGGCTCATCAAAACGACATTTTCTGAAGAAGTTTCCTTAATAAAAGTTGTATATCTTCAAGAAAGCTTTCCAGTGGATTTTGAATCAAGTCAATCGGACTTCTACAACTCAAATGGTGGTCAAGTGGCTAATTGATTCAATTTAAGTAAAAATGTCGCAAAAACGCTCGGAGGAACACGAGGTACTCAAGAAGGCGTTTTCTGAAGAAGAGTCCTTCATGAAAGTTGTAGAGTTTCTCGAGACCGTAATTTTGGCATTTCGTTTGAAATTTTTGGAGGTCTACAACTCAAGATCACAGATTTTACAAGTTTTAATTACATAAATATAATCAATCGATCCTTCGAGAATCATCTTTGAGTCATAAGCAATGATGATTCGGACCGTCCGGCCTAACCACCGGCCAGTCCGGCCTTGAAGAATTTTCCTATATAAAGGACTCGGATGCGGCGAAAAAAAAGGGAATCCTATATTTTTATTTGCTTAGGCGAAGTTCGAAAGCGGCTTAGGTGCTCAACCCGGCCCGGCTGCGTGTTGTTATGACGAGTTGACATCTAAATAGCGGATTAGAGCTCGGACTAGGCTCCGTATTTCAATTTCTTAGTTTAGATTTATATATATAATGAGTAGAATCGATATTCGATCGATGGCTTGGTGGAGTTCATAAATGGGATCGTTGTATGAATTCAAGGATGATATCTTTTATTGGATTCGGGATTCAAAAGTCTTGATCTATAATGTTTTGATCCTCATTATTGTGAGTTTTCTAATTTAGATTTGTTTTCTCTCAATATGGTTTTGATTGTGTAGATCATTAGTTTGATGAAATTTACTCTGGATAAAAGTTTTGATTCATATCCTTGTTTATGTCGTGAAAGAATAAAAGTATCGATCTTTTGTCATGTTCATATACTCTTTGTTCTCTGATTTTAACACGAGTTTTATATTCGATTCAATTTCTCTTGGGATCGACCTCGGACTCTGACGCACTACCTACGATCGACCGGTTCATTGCCGGTTAGAAAGTGAGTTTTGCCTAAGATTTGAGTTTTATAAATAGTATTTGATCGAGCGAATTGCAAAAAAATCACTTATCAAATTGGCGCGCCGTTGCGGTAGAAATTGTTTAAAAGTCGATATAAAAAATTGTGTTAGGTCAAGAGAGCAAACAAAAAAAAATGAAAACTTTTTGATAGGATTTGCTTAGACTAGGTTTGAATGCAATTTTGGTACTCAACCCATCCCTTTTGGGGTTGTTATATTAGGTTGATATCTTGTAAGTTGTCCTAGAACTTGGGCCTAGGTTTTTATCATCTTGTTTTATTTAGATTTCGATAGGAGCCATGGGATCTTGAAGTGATATTGTCTGAACTCGGATTGAATCGACTTTGGTACTTAGCCTCTTGGAGGGTGATATCTTGTAAGTCCGGCTAGAATCCTGGGGCTTAGGGCTTTCGGCTACCATAACTTTTTGAGGGTCTAAAATATCGATGCGTGTGTGTGTTTTGAAGAAAAAAAAAAAAAAAAAAAAAAAAAAACACGGTAAATCTTGAGTTGGTTCGGTAATTACGAGAGAGAGATTTTTATTATTATTATTAAAAATATAAAATAATATAAATGGAGGGTGCAGAAAAATACAACCAAGTCTCGGGATGAATGTTTGAATTTCATTAAGAAGGAATGATTAGGTGGTTATCCGAAAATCCCGATGGAGAAAAAAAGATAAAAATTCAAATGTATCATTTCTTGGACTTAGGTTATTGAATCTTTGAGGATCTGGGTATAAAAGACTCAATACTCTTTTCACACATTTCATTTTACGATCTAGTCTGTTTCAGATTTCTTGTTGTTGTAGTATAGTGGTGAGTATTCCCACCTTAATAAAACCGTGTGTAATAAAAAATGAATCTAGGAATAGCTGACTTGACTATGATATATGCTCAAATGATACGTATATGCTTAGATGTTTTGTGTTCTACCCGTGTGGGTGATTTTTCCATCTAAAGATATTATATAGCCTATCGAATTTTCTGACGTGACAGGGCCATTATCTCATTGTTCCCATATCCCTGTTCAATATTTTGGCACGAGGACCATGTCCCGTGTTGGCTTTGTTTTGGTTGTTTTGGTACAGGGATTCGGGATGTGCTTTCTCATGGCTGTTACGGAATTCGATAACACCTTTCTGCCTGGTTTATAAGCTAAGTCTTCCTCTACATCTCATTTACACTCGAGAATAATGCAAAATCGTAAGTGGGGGGTAGAGTCGTGGTTGGTCTAGAAATGGCGGTAAGTGTTTAAACCCTTAGTTTTGGATCTTTTAGAGCATAAATGAGTTAATTAAAATAAATTGTATAAGGTATATATTTCATGGATTTGAAGATGTAATGATCAATTTGGATGTATATAACCAACGTGAACCGTAAGTGCATTGTAATTCCAAATATATTTGTGTAACATGAATTCCTTGTTCACGTAAGCCTTTGATATTGAGCGAAAATTTTTAAAGCTGTACTCCATTCGATATTCTAGTGGTTTATCCTAGAGATAGTAGTAACTTAGTACCTAACTTTTGAACATGTACTGTGAATATCTGAAGGTTTGAATGTGATAGGAAGAATACTAAACTAAGATAAACTATATGTCGGTAGTAGCTACCAATGATTTGAGTGCGGTAGGGCGTTATCACGAAACGTCCTATACCACTATGAGGTTTAAAAGCTCCCGACTGCCTGATGATAATAGTCCAGCTAGGGTGTTATCACGAAACATCCTATTGCTGGGAATGAGGGCATATGCTACACATAAAAAAAAAAAAAAAAAAAAAAAAAAGAGTTAGATAGGTATTAATTTATTCGATCTCACCTCATGACGCTTGAAAGATAGTCGATTTTGGCAATGAGTTTGGATATGTTAGTATTCTATGAAAAAAAAAAAAAAAAAAAAAAAAAAAAAGTTATCTTACTTGACTATCCCCAGTAGTATAAAGCGAATGATATGCTTTAGGGATTATCCTAATAAGTACAGGAGGACATTGTGTGGAATTGTTACTACCTATACCTAGGAAAGTCATTAGGGTATCTGAATGGATATTTGTGTGTTTGCTTGAATTATTCAAGAGAGGATAGTGAAAATTGAAAAGGCTTGTCACACTCTCACTCACTGTTATACATTTATATTGCGGTTAACGTGTAGTTATGATTCGAATGGTTGCATCATCGATTGTCATTCATATTATATCTTCATGAATTTTTCCTCATTCATTTTATTTTATCGCTTATTTTGTTCGAGGGCGACCAAAAGCTAAGTGGGGGGTTGTGATAACGGAAAAATTCACCGTTATTTTATAACTTTTCAACCCGTTTACGATATCATTTTAGTATTTTTATATCGGATCGAGTCATTAATTACTATGTTTCATCTAAATATGTTAGTAGTAGTTATTATATAAAATATCGTATTTTTAGCGTGTTTTATAGTTTTGTACGGTTTAGTAACGGTGTGTAAGTGTCAGATTCGTTTGGTATTTTGGTGGTTTATTGCGAAATTATAGGTTAACCAAAATCCCGAGTAACGACACGTTTGAGGCCTAAAAGAGGTGTTTTTAGGGATATAAGAGTGTGCCACAAGCTTAAAAGGTCAAGTGGATCGGTGGTTCGTAGTGTCACTAACGATTTATATCTTCGACGAACCAATGGCCCATTAAAACGGAATTTTATGAGGAGGTGGCCTTAATGAAAGTTGTAGATCTTTGATAGAGCTTTCCAACGCACTTTGAATCACGTCAATTGGAGTTCTACAACTCAAGTTATGGTCAAGTGGCTAATCGATTCGTGTCGATAAAATGTCGTAAAAAGCGACACGTAATGGAAATGGCTCATCAAAACGACATTTTCTGAAGAAGTTTCCTTAATAAAAGTTGTATATCTTCAAGAAAGCTTTCCAGTGGATTTTGAATCAAGTCAATCGGACTTCTACAACTCAAATGGTGGTCAAGTGGCTAATTGATTCAATTTAAGTAAAAATGTCGCAAAAGCGCTTCGGAGGAACACGAGGTACTCAAGAAGACGTTTTCTGAAGAAGAGTCCTTCATGAAAGTTGTAGAGTTTCTCGAGACCGTAATTTTGGCATTTCGTTTGAAATTTTTGGAGGTCTACAACTCAAGATCTGGATTTTACAAGTTTTAATTACATAAATATAATCAATCGATCCTTCCGAGAATCATCTTTGAGTCATAAGCAATGATGATTCGGACCGTCCGGCCTAACCACCGGCCAGTCCGGCCTTGAAGAATTTTCCTATATAAAGGACTCGGATGCAGCGAAAAAAAAGGGAATCCTATATTTTTATTTGCTTAGGCGAAGTTCGAAAGCGGCTTAGGTGCTCAACCCGGCCGCTGGCGCGTTGTTATGACGAGTTGACATCTAAATAGCGGATTAGAGCTCGGACTAGGCTCCGTATTTCAATTTCTTAGTTTAGATTTATATATATAATGAGTAGAATACGATATTCGATCGATGGCTTGGTGGAGTTCATAAATGGGATCGTTGTATGAATTCAAGGATGATATCTTTTGCGGATTCGGGATTCAAAGTCTTGATCTATAATGTTTTGATCCTCATTATTGTGAGTTTTCTAATTTCGATTTGTTTTCTCTCAATATGGTTTTGATTGTGTAGATCATTAGTTTGATGAAATTTACTCGGATAAAAGTTTTGATTCATATCCTTGTTTATGTCGTGAAAGAATAAAAGTATCGATCTTTTGTCATGTTCATATACTCTTTGTTCTCTGATTTTAACACGAGTTTTATATTCGATTCAATTTCTCTTGGGATCGACCTCGGACTCTGAGCGCACTACCTACGATCGACCGGTTCATTTGCCGGTTAGAAAGTGAGTTTTGCCTAAGATTTGAGTTTTATAAATAGTATTTGATCGAGCGAATTGCAAAAAAATCACTTATCAAATTGGCGCGCCGTTGCGGGAAATTGTTTAAAAGTCGATATAAAAAAATTGTGTTAGGTCAAGAGAGCAAACAAAAAAAAATGAAAACTTTTTGATAGGATTTGCTTAGACTAGGTTTGAATGCAATTTTGGTACTCAACCCAATCCTTTTTGGGGTTGTTATATTAGGTTGATATCTTGTAAGTTGTCCTAGAACTTGGGCCTAGGTTTTTATCATCTTGTTTTATTTAGATTTCGATAGGAGCCATGGGATCTTGAAGTGATATTGTCTGAACTCGGATTGAATCGACTTTGGTACTTAGCCTCTTGGAGGGTGATATCTTGTAAGTCCGGCTAGAATCGGGGCTTAGGGCTTTCGGCTACCATAACTTTTGAGGGTCTAAAATATCGTGCGTGTGTGTGTTTTGAAAAAAAAAAAAAAAAAAAAAAAATACGGTAAATCTGAGTTGGTTCGGTAATTACGAGAGAGAGATTTTTTATTATTATTATTAAAAATATAAAATAATATAAATGGAGGGGTGCAGAAAATACAACCAAGTCTCAGGATGAATGTTTGAATTTCATTAAGAAGGAATGATTAGGTGGTTATCCGAAAATCCCGATGGAGAAAAAAAGATAAAAATTCAAATGTATCATTTCTTGGACTTAGGTTATTGAATCTTTGAGGATCTGGGTATAAAAGACTCAATACTCTTTTCACACATTTCATTTTACGATCTAGTCTGTTTCAGATTTCTTGTTGTTGTAGTATAGTGGTGAGTATTCCCACCTTAATAAAACCGTGTGTAATAAAAAATGAATCTAGGAATAGCTGACTTGACTATGATATATGCTCAAATGATACGTATATGCTTAGATGTTTTGTGTTCTACCCGTGTGGGTGATTTTTCCATCTAAAGATATTATATAGCCTATCTCAATTTTACGACGTGTGAGGGCCATTATCTCATTGTTCCCATATCCTGTTCAATATTTTGGCACGAGGACCATGTCCCGTGTTGGCTTTGTTTTAGTTGTTTTGGTACATGGATTCGGGATGTGCTTTCTCATGGTTTATTCACGGAATTCGATAACACCTTTCTGCACTGGTTTATAAGCTAAGTCTTCCTCTCATCTCATTTACACTCTGAGAATAATGCAAAATCGTAAGTGGGGGGGGTAGAGTCGTGGTTGGTCTAGAAATGGCAGTAAGTGTTTAAACCCTTAGTTTTTGGATCTTTTTCGAGCATAAATGAGTTAATTAAAATAAATTGTATAAGGTATATATTTCATGGATTTGAAGATGTAATGATCAATTTGGATGTATATAACCAACGTGAACCGTAAGTGCATTGTAATTCCAAATATATTTGTGTAACATGAATTCCTTGTTCACGTAAATGTACTACCTCCGTCCCAAAATGTAAGTCCATTTATGACACGTTTGGATTGTGGTAATGGAATGAAATGAAATGTTTTTTTCATTACATTCCATTCCTTCAATTTGGCGTGTTTGGCAACGGAAGAATGAAATATGTTTCATTCCAACGGAATGAAAATTGATGATTTTCATTCCATAAAAAATCCAATGGAATGAAAAAATAAACACTACAATAAGAAAACAATTTCATTACTGTAAAATCCCACATCGGGAAATTAACAGAAAGCTCACCTCCATATAAGTGTGAGACATAAAATATCTTGTCAACTTGGTTTAGCCCTTTTAGACCAAGCGAGGCCGACGATCTAAGCAGTTGACCGGACAATTTATGGCTCATGTAGCCTTACCAGCGCCCAGTGCAGGGCGTTACAAGATGGTATCGAGCCGACTATCGACGGCCTAAGCCTTCACACCGTAAGAAAGATGGTGTAGTTGCCTCTGTAGGGCGATCCAGAGACCAGATCTTGGCCGTCCTGGCGAGGACGCCATCCTTTCTAAGGGGTGAGAATGTAAAATCCCACATCGGAAATTAGCGAAAAGCTCACCACCATATAAGTGTGAGACATAAAATATCTTGTCAACTTGGGTTAGCCAGCCACCCAGACCAGCGAGGGCGGCGATCTAAGCGATTGACCGGACAATTTATGGCTCATGTAGCCTTACCAGCGCGCCAGTGCAGGACACACAAAATATCTTGTCAACTTAGGTTAAGCCGAGGCGGACGATCAAGCGAGGACGACGATCTATGGCTCGATTGACCAGGACGATTTTCTAGATGGGTCATGTAGCCTTACATCGAAATTAGCGCTCAGTGCAGGGCGTTACAATTACATTGCCTACCAAACGCAGTAATGGAATGATATCATTTCATTCCATTGCAAAAGATTCATTTCATTCCATCAATCGAAACGAGAGGGTTTTTCACACAGATTAATAAAGTTGATTAAACTGTTATGTGTAATTAATTTTGATGGAAAAAAAATTCCAAAATGACCTTTGGCTATTAATTATTAATGTAAAGTAGTGAAAAGTGGATGAGTAGATAATAAATGAGGGGTGAAAGGAGAAAAATGTAATAAATGTTTTCTTGATTATTTAAATAAAATTATATTATGAGACAAAATAAAAAAGTTAAACGAAATTATATTTTGAGAGACATGTAATATTTTTTTTTTAAGCTATATAACCAGGACCTCGATCCTCTGCCGTAGGGCTTTCACGGCGAAAATAAAAAACGCCTTAAACAAAATTATGACGTCATTTTGAGAAAAATTAGAGGCAATCTGATATATTTTCGTTTTTTGAGCTATATGAAACCACGGCAGAGGATCCCAACTCATATAACCAAATAATTTTTTTTTGTTGAGAAAATAACCAAATAATTTTGAAATAGTCAACAACTCTCTTATTAATTAAGATAAGACATGTCCTCTAGTTTTTATTTATTTGGCTCATTCCCTATATGATATGTGTTGGCCCGGCGTTGAAGACACAGAATAGGATAACGCCGGATCAATTTTCATTAATATTTACTCGTCTCTCTCTTGGAGGCGTTATTTCTCTTGAACTATTCTTAATCTATTATTAAAATAAGTGTTGTTTGATAATCTTTTAACACCTCTTAATTAAGTAAGATCTTCGAATTTCTTGTGAAAAATTATGGAAAATTTTAAGTGGTTGAGAATACTTAATCTTGAGTTTTTGATAAATCTACATTATGTATGACACCCCACACCCATACCTACCTCACACCTACACCCTACCCCCCAACCCCACCCCCATCCACCCCACCCATACCCCCACCCACCCCACACCCACACAACCCATACCCCACACACCCATACCCACACCCACACCCACACCCCACACCTCATACCCACATACACCTCACACCCCCACTCTAACACCCCCACACCCACCACACACAACACACCACACCCACACCCACACCCACCACCCCCCACACACACACCCATACCCACACCCACCCATAGCCACCCCTACACCCCCACCCTACACCCACACCCACGCCCACCCGACACCCACCCCCCACACACCACACACACCCTACACCTTACCCACACCCACACCCCACCCTACACCCACCCACACCCATCATTACCCCCACACCAACACCCCCACCCACCCTACACCCACCCTCCACACACCCACACCCACATACACACTCACGAAAAGCAAATTCTAATTTCGGATATAATAAATGTTAAAACAAACTGTTAATCAATTTCACTTAAAATATTCGATTCATTTAATTTATTCAATTAAGACTTGATTCAGATTTGATTTGATCTTGATTTTAACAAACAGTATGTATCTACATGAGTCAAATTTTTTTTCATAAATTCCACACTAGAAAATCAAATTTTAGTGTAGTGCTTCAAAAATATATTGACTGAATCACATAGCTTGGCTCAAATGTTAAGTGATTTGAAAATGATCTGGGAATGTTACCGGTTCGATTCTCATATGAGACGTCATGTTGAAAGAGCTCTTGATCAGACCTTACCTTTGAGTAAGAGTCGATTCTATGACCACGACTCGGACCGAATTCAAATAGTCGAGGCAAATTGGGTTCTGGTCTGAGGCTTTAAAAAGAAATTTATATTGAATGTGTTGTCAATTATGGTGACCAAGAAATATTGTCATTAGATTAGAATAATGATCAGTCACGAATAACGAGTAATAATAACACTACCAGAACCAATTTATCACTACCACTGTATCATAAGAGTTATATACCAACACATTGGTTATGATAATATTAAACGCGTGCATTTATTTTGTATCCGTCCATAAAAAAAAATACAATAAAAATTATAAACGGTTAAAGGAAGAAAAAGGAATTCTGATCTCTCCCTAATTCTTTTTTTGAGGGAATCCCTCCCTAATTATTTGATGAATGAATTTGCACTACACTTATGTTAATATTTCACAAATTATTGTCACGCATAATTTCATTTCCTATCATTCATAATTTATTCCATTTATAAAATATAAATTTGTCTAACAAATAATAATCTTCAAAGAAAAGAAAGTGTTTTCATCCGACGATCCAAAAAATCGTCTCCTTCTAATTTAGGGTTCTTATTCTTGGTGATAGTCTGGAGAAACTCTCAGAAAATGAAGATTAAAACGGGGGAGGGGGGAGGAGGAGGTTTATTGGGGGTGATTTATATTGCACTTGAGATATTACCCCTCAAGCTGCCTACGTATCCAATGATAGAATTAGAATCAAGTCTCCGTAGGGCTTTAGGCCCTAGGGTTTGATGTGGCGTGTCAGTGGTAAACACCGATTAACGTATTCCTTAAGGAAAAGATTATGATTGATAAATCCCCTTGATTGTAGGAGATAAATATGGTATTCAAATATTTGTATTAAATGGTAAAGATTGAAGCTTTTATGACCCGGGATTCCTTCCGTAATTATCTGTTTATTACACACGTGGGAAATACAATCAAGGATTGACTCTGGCCGACCTAGAGGGCCTGAGCTGGGCTGATTAGAACGACCTATGGAGGTCGGGAGGAACAATTGATCTACCCCGCACACAAAGGCGAGTGCAGAATAGTGGGTCCGAGAGACTTGTCCCAACCGATAAGGTTGGTCCGAAGTAGGTTAGTCGACAAGTGTTGGCCGATCCTCACAGATCGGGGCGGAATTCCGAACTGGCCTCAAGGAGTGGAGGCCAGTGCCAGGGACGGCCGAACCTGAGAGAAGAGGAGTAACCAGCCAGACCGGGCCGCTCGAGATCCTTACTCTTCCCCTGCTTAGTGTCGAGCCACTAAAAGGGTGTCACGTAGGTAGGTCCATTTTCTGGCAGCATCATAAGCCCCCTAGATCCAACCGATCCTGGGTTGGTCGGTTCGGATCTATCGCGGTGGCTCGACATGAAACCTTAGAGTGTAAGCTTTGAAGTCATATGGGAAGTCGCCAGGTGTCAAGACTGATTTATGAAGCATGATAGCTATACCAGGAAACGAGGCGTCACTGCCTATTCGAGGCCATTTTTTGAGGTTAATGGAGGGTTATTCTCTGGCTCTTATTTAAATGCCATTTCACTTGCGGTTACATCATCTTGGTGTTACCTGTAACCATCCTTATTGCGTCCCTCTTCTTTCTTTCTACGTTTGTTCCCATATGTCTGGTTCGTCTGGAGATGAGCCACTTACTCCTAGGTCAGAAGCAATAATCAGGGAGTCCTGGACCAGGTCTGTGGTCGTTGAAGAGATTCCTTGGGTCCCTCCTCAACCATTGCTCGCTACATCTTTGGCGCCATCATCAAGCACATTCAATCCTTCCTTTAGGTATAAGATTCAGAAGGCCACTCACGATATTATGGGGGGCCACGGGTTGTCCTCAGTTTTGGCACATAGCAGTGTGGAGTATATCTGCCGGGAGTATGGAATAAATCATGAAGAATTTGCTCCCTTGCTTCCCGCGGAGCCCCGTCCTTTTGCTTCGCATCCTCCGGGAGGATACTTACCCGTTTACGAGGCTCAGTTGAAAGAGGGTTTGAGGTTGCCGCTATGCCCTGCGTTGGTGGCGGTATTGAGGCATTATGGACTAGGTGCGGCTCAGTTAGCTTCTTCGGGAGTGAGGACCGTAATTGGTTTTATTGTACTTTGCCGCGTAGCTGAGGTGCTGTTCTCCGTGGGCCTGTTCCGATCTTTTTATCGCCTATCCCAGAGTCCGGGGCCGAGAGGATGGTACCACTTTTCTCACCGATCTGGGGTTCCGGAAATGATGCTTGAGGGTCCTAAGCATGGCACGTGGAGAGGGTGCTTCTTTTTTGTCCGAGATCGGGGGGATTCCAAGCTGGGACGCTGGAATACCAGCACCTTACAAAGGGACTAGTGCCCACAGCTTCCAAACTCTACCAAGGTAGATGTCATTCGGAATACGGGGGTTGTTCTGAGGTTGCGTGAGTTAATGTCCGAACTGATCGCCGCGGCACGGCTGGACGATGCCGGACCCGATCCTTATCTCCTCTGGACGATGTCTGCCGTGAATTAGGTAAGATCTACTTCCACTTCGTACGTTATATGTTGATGATGTGTAACTTGCTTTCTTTCTTACAGTGTGGACATTGGCCGGTCTCCTAGCCCCCGATCCCGGAGCGGGGTAGGGCCTTCGATCCCCAAAATGGTCGAGAGTCCACCACTCCTGGAGGTCGCCGTTCGCATACAAGGGTGGTGGGGTCGCTCGTTGGATCCCATACGGCTCACCTGTTGGCCGAGCTCGATGATGACATTCTGAAGGACCCTCCTCGTTCTCCAAGGAATGTGGGCATTCCCATCGTAGTGGTGGACGGGCGGGACGAGGATGAAGACGAAGAGGAGGAGCCTGAGACTCCTATAGTACGCCGATCTTCCCGCTCTAGGTCGGAAGATATTTGTTCAGGGGAGAGAAGGGAGAAGAGGTATCGAGCTGTCACAGGACTAGCATCGGAGGACCGTGGTGTTGATGGATCTGGGTTTGACACGAAGAGGTCGGAGCCGATCCCTCCGCCTCGTATCATGCGGCCGACGAGGCACATGATTTCTCTCAGATGTCTCTCATGGAATTGACCGAAGCAGGCTTTGCGGCCATGAGACAGGTAATTCTATTTCGTCGCACATCCAGTACCTACCATGCCTTGTCTGAGGTATCTTGACCATATGTCGTATTTTCTTAGGGGTCAATCGTAGGGGAAGAGATCTTCTGCGTTTGGCGCGCTCGGCTGCCGATCAACAGAAGAGGACTCTTGACTCGAAGTTAAAAGATGACCGGATAAAAGAACTTGAAGAGCAATTACGGACACAAGCAGAACATACCAAGGATTTAAGGTCCGAGTACGAAGTTCGCCTTCAGGATTTTATGAGCGAACACCTAGAGAGAGAAGCCGAGCTAGGGGGTCATGTCTCAAGACTTCGGGGGAGCTTTTGTCCGCCGAGGCGGCTGTTCGAGATTTCTCTGCTCGTCTTCGGGAGGCTTCCGACCAAGCCGTTAGCGATTATAAATCTTCTCCTCAACTGGTCGAATATTTGAAGCGGTTGCTGAGTCCTGCCGTGAGGGCTAGTTACACGCAGGGAGTGGACGATTGTCGGGCCCCTCACTCAGACCTTACAATCGACAATTTAGCTCACCCCCTCCTCATGCGCTCTCCGTGCCCAATCGAATATACTGCTCGGGTGAAAGAGTTTCAAGCAGGGGTGGATCTTGAAGCGAAGTACCCTCTATGAGGATAATGCTTAATTATTGATTGTAGATTTTTTATTTTATGGCTGTCAAGTTTTTAATGAAAGATTTTTGGCTTGATTGTTTAGTTGATTTGCTTTTGTTTGTTCTTTCATTTTTGATTGTTTTTGATTGTTTGGTAATATGGTGGTAGCCCCTAGTACGTCATGCCTATTGATTATTTAGGGATGGCGTACTAGCGTGGTATGAAAATTGATTGCGCAATCGGGTTGTGTTGAAATGGTACGGGCAATGCCAGTTCGGACTGACTACTTGCCTAAAAAGGTGGGTGAGCAGGGCCAGGCTAGTGCTGACTTCTCAACAAGCAAGGCCAGATCGGACTGACGACTTGCACGACATGTGTAACGGGTCGTGTCAGGCTAGTGCTGACTTATCGACGGATTGGTAGCTCATAAAAAATAAAGAACATTACAAAATATGCTTTGTAAATGATAATAATGGCAATTTTATAGAGTAATACGAGAACGTAAATAACAGTTAAATAGAATCCGATCGCAGGACACCTTTCACGGGTAGAACCTTCGTAGGTTATTGGCGTGCCAGCTCCTGGGGATGGTTTTCCCCCGAGAGTCTGCTAACTGATAAGCGCCCTTTCCATGTGCCTTCACCACTTTGTATGGTCCCTCCCAGTTTGGGTCTAGCTTGCCTTCAGGACCTTGTTTGCTAACTGCGTTCTTTCGGAGGACCAGATCTCCCTCCTTGAAGTATGAGTGTTTCACCTAGCTGTCGTAGTATTGAGAGATTCTTTGCTTATATCTTGCCATTCGGATGAATGCTATTTCCCTATTTTCCTCTAGGTCGTCCTTTGCATGTCTGATTTCCGCTTCCATATCCATTTTTTTTATGAAGCTCGAGTCTTGGCGACGGCAGTCCGATCTCGGCAGGGATGACTGACTCGCTTCCATAAGTCGGGAAGAAAGGTGTTTCTCCTCTTGCCAAATTTGGGGTTGTTCGGTATGCCCAAAGAATGTTTGGCAGATACTCTAACCAACTTTCTCCTTCTTCTTCGAGCCTTTTCTTTAGGCCGAATTTGATCTGTCTATTTGTTTGTTCGACTTGCCCGTTAGCTTGTGGATAGCCTACTGAGGTAAAGTGCTGAGAAATTCCTAACTCTGCGCACCAGGATCGGACATCTTTATCCTCGAAATGTGTCCCATTGTCTGATATTAGAGCCTTTGGGATTCCATATCTACAGACAACATTCTTCCAGATGAATTTCTGAATAACCTTCGCGGTGATTGTGGTGAGGGGTTCAGCTTCGACCCACTTAGTGAAGTAGTCCACGGCCACTATAAGAAATTTGAAATTACCCGGCGCCCGGGGTAGGGGTCCGACCAGATCGATCCCCTATTGGTCGAAAGGCCATGCCGCGACTAGAGGTGTTATTTGTTGTGAGGCTAGACGAGGTATGTTGCTATGTACTTGACATGACTTACATCCGCGGACGAGGTCTTCGGCATCCTGCTGCATGGTCGGCCAAAAGTAGCCGAATAGCCTGCATTTGCGTGCTAGCGCTCGAGCCCCCGGATGGTTTTCACAAATCCCTAAATGAATCTCGCGGAGCAAGTAGTTTCCTTCATCCTCTGTTACGCATTACGCATTGATGCATTTCACGATGTTTTATCCTCATTTCTCATGCATTTATTGATGTTCTCGTATCAATTTGAGTCATTATTTGCTTTGTTTCATCCAGTTGTGTATATAGTAATTATTATATAAAATATCGTGTTTTGATTAGTTTTGTACCGGTTATAGTAACCGGAGCGTCGTGTCGGGTTTACGCTTGGTATTTTGTGTTATATTGCAGGATTATAGGTAACCAAGACCCCGAGTGACGCCACTTGTGAGCATAGCATGTCTTTTGAGGGCTAGGAGAGTGTGCCGGAAGCTTACGAGTTCAAACGGATCAATTGTCCTTAGTGTTTCTACCGTAGCCTATCTTCAACGGACATTTGATCCATATTAGAGGCATTTTATGGGGAAGACTTCTGAATTAGAGTTGTAGATAGAGAAATGAGCTTTCCAACGCATTTTGAATCACATCAATCGGAGCTCTACAACTCAAGTTATGGCGATTTTGCTGAGCTACTATGAAATTGGCGCACGCCAACTTATTGTGGCACGCGCCAAACGTCACTGTAGCTATTCAGAGAGTTTCAGGCTTTTTCATGACGCACGCCAAACTTTTGTGACGCACGCCAATGCGTCAGGAAAAGCAGAATTCAGCATATAAACCTAATTTTGGATCGAATTTATCAATTATTCAACCCCCAACTTCTTCTTCCCCAACTCCCCCTTTCTCTTGAAGGCACCCCACGCCCCTAGGGGCTCTCCTAGCCAAAAATTCACCATTTTAGCATTTCATCACAAGTGTAATTCTTAGAATGCTTGGCTTAGTCCTTGGATAGTTCAATTGGAGCAAGGAGAACACTTTATGTGCACCAACCTCCATTGATGTTCTTGGAAGATAAATGCAAGCTTCCCTTTGCAAATTCGTCACTTGTAATTGGTAAAATTCTAGTTTTATCTTTTTTTTACTTGTTCTTATGATTATGAATGTTAATCTTGACATGTTAATGTTTGTAGTTATGAGTGGCTAGGTTAACTAGCCAAGACTATGTTGTAGAATTAGTTAATCTCTTATGTTGATTGGGAATGGTTGTTTATGTTGTTTAGTTTCAATTGTTGTGAATCTTTTCCTACTTGCATTGTATGGCTTGCTTGTGTTGGAGTAATTAACTAATGCTTGCATTTACACATGTAATGGAGACCGAAAGGAGATATTAGGTGTGAGAAGAGGGTAGGAGAACCGGAAGGTAAAATCGACCTTTTGAGGCATTCGATTTCTTATCCGGGGATAGTTGACATTGTCATTGCATTCACGTGCGCAGCATACCGATTCATTAGGTTTAGGATGCCTAGACCAAGGAGGAGGTAGAGAGTAATTCCATACACTCGTATGAGGGGGAATTACTTGCTTAGGAATGCACCGTTTCACACTTTTGAACACCATTGGAAGGTTGGTAGGTAGTTCATTCCCATGATACTACAAGAGAGTTGCTAGTCTACACATTGTCTTGGCTTGGTCTTTTATATTTTATCACCCTTTTTAGTAGTAGTTTTTAGATACATTCACCTTCTTGAATTATTGCGACTTAGATCAAGATAATAATAGCTTTTCGGTGTTCAACCTCACAATCCTCGTGGATACGACCTTGACTCACCTTACTAGGCTACAATCGACCCGGTACACTGCCGGTTAGATTGGACACCTAGGAAAGTCCGATCACTGCTCCATCTTTGTTAGAGGCCCGTCAACGTATAACGTCCAAGACTCGTCCTCTCTTCTTGATTGGATTTGTTCGATAATGATGGCTGTTTCTTCGGCAAGAAAGTCTGCTAGTGCTTGTGCTTTGACGGCTGTTCGGGGGCGAAAGTCAAGATCATACTCGGCCAGTTCCACTACCCATTTTGCCAAGCGTCCCGACGTTTCCGGTCGGGATAGGATCTGTCGAAGAGGCTGGTCGGTGATCACTACTATTGGGTGTGCTTGAAAGTAAGATCTCAGCTTTCGGGAGGCGTGTACTAGGGATAGTGCTAGCCTTTCGGCATCAGAATATCTGACCTCTCGTCCACGAAGTGCCTTGCTAACATAAAAGATTGGTTTTTGAGTGCTATCCTGCTCCTTGACAAGGACTGCACTGATGGCTTCACCGCATGCGGCCATGTATATGAATAGGGTATCTCCCGGTTGTGGTGATGTTAATGTGGGAAGTTCGGCCAAATACGCTTTTAGGTCTTCAAAGGCTTGCTGGAAATTCTCATCCCACTTGAACGGGTTAACTTGCTTTAGAATCTTGAAAAAGGGCAACGCTCGCTGCGCTGATTTCGACAGGAAACGTCCAAGCGCAGCCATTCTTCCTGTTAATCTCTGTACTTCTTTTAGGCTTCTTGGTGCCGGCATAGTCCTTAATGCGTCTACTTTGTCTGGGTTGGCTCTGATACCTTCTTGTGATATCATGTAACCTAAAAACTTTCCGGTTCGAACTCCGAAGGTGCATTTTTTGGGATTAAGCTTCATCTGTGAGGCTTTAAGTACCTCAAAAACCTCTCTTACGTCTGCCAGATATTGCTCCAAGGACTTGCTTTTGATCAGCAGGTCATCCACATATACTTCCATACACTTCCCTATTTGGTCTTTAAATATTTTGTTGACAGCCCTTTGATAGGTCGCTCCATCATTTTTGAGGCCGAATGGCATGGTTCGGTAACAATATGTGCCGAACTCGGTGATAAACGAGGTTTTTTCAGCATCACGGGGATCCATAACAATCTGGTGATACCTCTCTGTAAGCATCCAAAAAGCCGAATATCCCAAAACCTATGTCGAGTCCACCATTCGATCTATATGGGGCAGGGGGTAACAATCCTTTGGACAAGCTTGGTTAAGGTCGGTGAAATCCACACACATTCTCCAGCTGCCGTTCGGTTTCTTTACTAGGATAGGGTTCGCCAGCCACTCGGGATAATTCACCTCTCGAATGATGTTGGCCTGGAGTAGCTTAGTCACCTCCTTCTGTATGGCGTCTACCCGCTCTTGGGCGAAGTGTCTCTTTTTTTGTCGGACAGGCTTCCGAGATGGGTCTGCGTTTAGTCGATGCATGGCCAAACTTGGGGATAATCCTGGCATCTCCTCCGTTGTCCAGGCGAATACATCCTTGAATTCTTTTAGTAAGGCTATTAACTGCTCTTTGTGCGAGTCGGGAATCCATATTCCCACCTCGATGACTCGGTCATCTCGTCCTTCCCACAGACAGACTGCTTCTGTTTTGTCATCTGAAGACCAGGTTTCCTCGCGTTCAGGCAATAGTTCTTCGATGGAAATCGGTGCCGTTATGATGTCCCCGTATGTTTCAGAAGAAAAGCAGCTGCTCATCGGACCCATGTCGCCTACGATCTCCACGGGGTTACCACTGGCTACAAATCTTAGACTATTATGCATGAGTGATACGACGGCTTGTAAGGCGATCAACGGAAGGCACCCTAATACTATATTATAAGGAGACGGAGCTTTCACCACCACATACTCAACTGGAAGGGTTCGGCCCAGCGGAGGCCGACCGAAGGTGGTTGAAAGGACGATGGTACCCTCGGGATACACAGGAGAATCGGCAAGGCCGAACAAGGGGGTACTTGTTGGAGTTAACTCAGCGCTATTCAAATGCATTAGAAGTAAAGTAAAGTGGTACATGATACTAACCGCACTTCCGGTGTCAATGCAGATGCGCCTTGCCAAGTTTTGTTCCACCATGGCTTCGATCACAAGATCATTGTTGTTAGCTTCCATAGGAATGAGATCAGTGGCGTTGTATACCACTTCCTTGACAAATCTTCGCTTCTTCCAGGGTGTTTGGGTGTAGCCGTCGTGTTCTCCGGGGATACTATTAACGCTCTTCATCTTCAGACAGATTCCACAGACTAGTTGTTCACTAGCAGAAGGCCCTCCTTCTAGCGCCAATTGACGATCCAAAAAAACGTCTCCTTCTAATTTAGGGTTCTTATTCTTGGTGATAGCCTGGAGAAACTCTCAGAATATGAAGATTAAAACGGAGGGGTTTATTGGGGGGTGATTTAGACTGCACTTGAGATATTACCCCTCAAGCTGCCTACGTATCCAATGATAGAATTGGAATCAAGTCTCCGTAGTTCCTTAGGGATTGTTTATATAGAGGGGCTTTAGGCCCTAGGGTTTGATGTGGCGTGTCAGTGGTAAACACCGATTAACGTATTCCCTAAGGAAAAGATTATGATTGATAAATCTTCTTGATTGTAGGAGATAAATATGGTATTCAAATATTTGTATTAAATGGTAAAGATTGGAGCTTTTATGACCCGGGATTCCTTCTGTAATTATCTGTTTATTACACACGTGGGAAATACAATCAAGGATTGACTCTGGCCGACCTAGAGGGCCTGAGCTGGGCTGATTAGAACGACCAATGGAGGTCGGGAGGAATAGTTGATCTACCCCGCACACAAAGGCGAGTGCAGAATAGTGGTTCCGAGAGACTTGTCCCAACCGATAAGGTTGGTCCGAAGTAGGTTAGTCGACAAGTGTTGTCCGATCCTCACAGATCGGGGCGGAATTCCGAACTGGCCTCAAGGAGTGGAGGCCGGTGCCAGGGACGGCCGAACCTGAGAGAAGAGGAGTAACCAGCCAGACCGGGCCGCTCGAGATCCTTACTCTTCCCCTGCTTAGTGTCGAGCCACTGAAAGGGTGCCACGTAGGTAGGTCCATTTTCTGACAGCATCATCATCAGACATATTCTTCAAATTAAAAAAATCTTACCAAAGACCACACACATTTCAGCCATTTGTCTACTGAATGCTTTAGCCTGCAACTTCCAATTATTTTTTTTTTTTTAAATTTTCTCTTCCTCAACGTCAAATAGAATAATCTAAATTTATGAATGATGCTTTCTTCTTCTAGCTCTGTCAAATTATAGAAAAAAAAACCTGCCAATATTGTAAAATTTGACATAAATGAAAAATCCCTGATCACACTATTATTTCCTTTGAAATTGTGTCATTAAATGAAAAATTCAAGATTCTTTGCATTTGTTGTTTGCTTCCTAAGTCTGTTCATCATTGTTGCCTTAGGAATCCCTTTAAATTCTACCAACAACTGTGTTCTTCAAATTGCTAATTCATCTTTAGGGACTAATCCAGAATGCAGTTTAAGCACCTGGGATGGATTTATCAACACCTGCTGTGGAACACCATTCATTGAATATTTGCAGGCATTATCATGGAGGACAAATCAAACAGGGCAGATTTTTCTTGATTCTACACAGCACTCTGATTGCTTATCATCTATGAAAAGTATTCATACAAATGTTTCTACTTGTGGCATTGAGAAGCTTACAAAAGGATCATCAAAATGCTCTGACTATTCAGCAAATGATGTGATTAACAAACTTGGAAACAGATTAAGAAGCTTAAATGATGATTGTCAACAGTTGGGTTTAGCTTCTGATACAGCAGATCAGGATTGCAATCGATGCTTACGAACCTGGGAAGGCATCAATGATTCCAAGAATGTAGAACCCGATATTTGTCGATTCGCGATACTGATCATCTTGATAAACCAAAGAGTTCATGATGAGAAATGGTTTAGGGCAGCTTCTAAATGTCTTGGAGACCATACCTTTCACCAAGGGATTAAAGATACTGTCTCTCCTGTGTCTTCCCCAAGTAGTCCAAAAATTAAGGAAGAACATAGACTCAGGGCAAAAGAAGGTACATATATGCTCATTCTTCTTTTAATAAAGGGAAACTTGAAAGTGTGTGCTTTTTGGAAAATGGTTTTGATTTGGTGAGTTTCTTGAAAATTGCAGGCGTCTATGCTATGGTAGCTGGTCTAGCTGTATTGACAATGACTATTATGGCCATATGCTGTTTCCTTTGTAGGAAAAAGAAGAAAAAAGTTCAAAAACCAGAAATAGGTGTAGCATTTTTGAGTTTCTTTTTACAGCAATTGGTTTCTTGGAATCAAAGCATGCAGTTTATTGTACTTTTTGTTTATGTTTTCATTTGACAGAGATATATAAATCATTTTATGACGATTCCACCTTTGAGACAATATCGCTTCGTGAAGTTTATTCTGCCACAGACAATCTCAGTCCAATCAACATAATTGGCCAAGGCATAGCTGGTGAGTAAAAGTATCACACTACAAATACGTAGGTCCGTTTGGACATGAATTGATTATCTTCTAGTTTCTTGTCTGACAAGAACCTGTTATATATGAAAAGGGAAGGTGTACAAAGGTGTTTTGTCAAATGGACAGCATATAGCAGTAAAGCACATAATCAATGATGGACAGATGGAATCATTTGTAAGGGAAGTTAAAAGCCTATCACATATTAAGCATCCTAATTTGGTGTCTCTGCTTGGTCACTGTGATGGAGATGATGAATGCTTTCTGGTTTACGAGCTTTGTCACAACGGAAACCTTTCTCAATGGCTTTTCGGTATGTCCCAAACCGAAATAAATCTGTTTTCTTCGACTTAAATGTTTTAGTAATGATGATATGATATATGATCAACAGGGAAAGACAAGAATCTCTCTTGGATTAAAAGGCTGGAAATTGCAATTGACTGTGCCAGAGGTCTTTGGTTTCTTCACACATATCCTGAAGGCTGCATTGTTCACCGTGATATCAAGGTAATAGATTCTCCCTTTCTTACTTATTTTCCCAACAGATTATGTTTTTCGGGAGACGTTAACTGTTTTTAACTGAAATGTGTACAGCCAACAAATATTCTCCTGTGCAATGACTTTCAAGGAAAACTATCTGATTTCGGGTTATCAAAGGTGATGAGCATGGGTCAATCCTTTGTAAGCTCAGAAGTAAGAGGAACATTTGGTTACGTGGATCCCGAATACCAAAAGAACCGTCACGTCAATTCATCTGGTGATGTCTATAGTTTTGGAATTGTGCTTCTACAAATTCTCTCAGGACAGAGGGTTATTAACATGGATATGCACAGACCAATGCATGTAAATAAGATGGTATGAACATAAACTACAATTGGTGCAATGATCCTTTTCATTTGCCCTATTTCAGCATGTAAAAACGCGAGTATGTGTTTTAAACATACGTGATAGGGCCACCGAAGGAATCATTGCATCAATTTGCACAGAAGATGTTCCAATCTCACATAAACTCCTATGCTTTATTCCTTCACTGTTTATTTCTTTGACTAAAATAACAGGCCAAGAGTTACACAAAAGACGGGAATATCATTGATTTTGCTGATCCAAAGCTCAATAGGGAATACTCAGTTGAAGCTTTTAAGCTTGTGTTGAAACTAGCTCTGTCATGTACAGGGCTTAAGCAGCAGAGACCCTCCATGGAGAAAGTGGTTGCTACACTAGAGAAGGCCCTTGAAATTTCAGACAGTTTCAAGTCAATCAGGCCTTCGTCGATTTACACCAGAGTTTGAAAACTAGAGCCAACTGAAATCTTGAGGAATGATTCAGATGAAAATTTATCGAAACGTGAATGCAAAATCAGAAACAAGAAGCTCAAATACTCATTGATATGTTATCAAGTAGGAAGACAACAGAAAATGAGAAAACAGCTGACAGTATTGCATATGATATGCTATTGTATAATTTCTCTTTATTGTATTACAATGTTACAAGCATGAATGAAAAGATCACGATACAACTTATTCGTCACACAGAAGCTTCATTTAAAAAGCAGAAGCTATTGGTGACTAGCTCTATTTTAAAAGAGAGCTAACATTACATGTATAATATACACAAGGTTTAAAGCAGATAAAAGAATAAACGAATCAACAGGCGAAACAAAAAAAGAACGCCCATTGTTACGACACATGAACAAATCTTTCATGTGGGAGATCTGGAGTTGAGAAGCCAAAGGATCTCTCAGTGAAATTGTGTATGATCTTGATGAGTGAACTAGCCTTTTTACTGGCTCGCGAATTGCCTACTGCAAGTTCAGAGTATAATGCTGCCATTAAAGATGTGCTTTTTGCTAAAACTGAAACCACATCTTTGCCTCCATGGATGCATACAGAGAGTAGCAAGGAAACACAATATTCTCTAGCTGTTCTTGAATTTGAAGAGCCAAGAATCTCCTCGATAATCGGAAAAGCCCCAGAAGATATAATTTCAATGGCTCCACCAGGTTTATCAGAAAGAGATGATAAAACTGCTAGAGCATCAGTTGTAATATCATCTGTATCATAAGATCTAAGCATATTTATTAGCAAAGGTACTATTCCAACTGCAAGTACTCTACTGTGATTTCCAGGATATACAAGGAGGCCGAATATCGTGATCAATGCGTTTTTCTTGGCACGATACGTTCCATCTTTTACGAGGTCAACAAGAGCAGGAATGCACCCTGGAATCTGACCAATCATTACTCGGTTCTTCTCTACTGAAGCAAGGTAGAACAATGTACCAGCTGCATGCTGTCTAGCTTCCATTCTTTGCCCTTCCATTAAGACATTAACTATCAATCTAAGCCCTCCATTCTCAGGAATAATACTCCTGCATCCGGAGAATTTCGAGAGATTTAACAGGGATGCAGCTGCATGCTCTTCTACTGAAGGATCTTTTGAAGCAAGAACATTTAACAGCGATGGGATCGCACCGGCTTCAAAAAAACAAGACCTACTAAAAATGCTTGTTTTGGTGATTGAACGGATCTCGTAAGCTGCTTTGATCTGATCTTCCTTGCTTCCAGTCTCAAGCCTGCTAACAAGAAATTTAGCAAGCAATTCAACTGCCTTTTCACCAACAACACTACCTGCCACACACATTCTAGAAATATTGCGGGATCTCCCTTCAGAATCAGCTAAAGGAATACCGATTTCTGTACAATATTGCCTGATTAGTTGCTTCAGGGCGAAATTGGGAACAAAATCTGTTGACAATAGCTTCTCACCTGTTTTAGGACAGGTGGGATAACCAGCTTTGAACCATTTCAGGATTGAGGCACGATCATAGGTGTGCCCTGTTGATATTGTAACCGGATCACTCATGATCTCTAATGTGATTGGACACCTGAAATCATCAACATTCAAGCATTTAAGTCTATGATCCATAAGACCACCATTAATCTGTTCCCCAACATCTTGATTTACTACTTCAAACAACGTGCAACGACTATATAACACTAAACCAATCAGGCTGCTTAGAAGCTGCACATATTTCTTGTCCCGAGTCTGGAATTCTAAACCAATTTCATCTTCCAAGAACTTGACTTCTTTATTGCAATCATTCCAGCTTCTGATGCACAAATAATCTAAAACCCTTCTCAGATCATTGGGTTCTGGGGAAATCCCACATTCAAAATGATTCAAGATTGAGAAAACCAACCTCAGATTCTTTTGATCCTCCCATTCCACCCTAAATTGAATCTGCATCGCTTGATCTTTCACTAATTCCACCATTTCTTTAATTTCATCATCAACATTCAATCCTTCCAATGGCAAAACATCCAAAGCTACCCCGAATGCCCTCATTAGCGTCTGAAATTCGCTGGCCACGAACTCTGATTTCATCAGCCCCCAAAGCCTGGCATCCTCTTTTGTACAGTCCTCCAGCAAAAAATGAATCTTTTGAAAGATAAAATGCAGCTCAGAAAAGCACAGAAGGAGAGATTTACAAACATCTAAGCCAGTCAATGGAAATTCTTGGAAAAAAAGAAGAAAACCATCAACCAAACGAATACAATTTTTTACATTTCTCTTGTTTACTAGGATAGCCCTCGTTTTGTAACTAGTAATTGTTCGACCTAAGGTTAACAACGAAGCAATAAGCGTCCTGAATGACACGGATTCACAAGGACGAATCGCCGGGGAACTGAACATCCGGCGAGTGCTTTCATTTGATCTAAAGCTCATTGACGAGCGAATAAACAAGATTGCTACTAAACTTTGTAATCTTTGATTTGAAAACTGAACAAGAAAATGGAATCTCTCGGCTAAATATGTGAGATTATGATTCGGAAAACCGAAAATGGAAGTGCGAGCTAAAAATGTACAAGAAAACAAAAGGGAAAGTGTTTAATTTTGGAGTTTCTGACAGAAATATTTAGATCAGATAAAGGTGGCAGCTTTATATTTATAGAAAAGTGGTGGATAGATTGACATAAGACAAGAACACGTGGGTGTTTCTTGGATCAGAGAACTAGAGGAGGAGGAGGCGGCTTCCCAGGTAGATTCATCAGCCAACGAAAGCTTAACACGTAGTGGTGTATTTATGTGGTCAATGATGAGAATGGAAGAGGAGGATGATTGGTGTAGCCGACATCGGTAGGCTCAATTATTATACTCCTTCCGACCCATTTTATTTGTCCTGTTTGACTTTTCACACAGATTAAATGATCTAATATTTTTACACTTATGCCCTTTAAGTTGTTGTTGGAGCATTTAATGCTACATATTTTTTATTGTAAATATTGTATAGAGAAAATGATATTTGAAGAAATTTAGCAATGAATGCATAAAATGGACACTTATTTTGGAATGAACCAAAAATAAACATGTAAACAAATAAAATGAGACGGAGAGAGTACTAAGGTAGCCATAGCCGCATGATTGTTGTTGTTATAAAGCGGATGGAGATAACTTGGATCTGAGAAATAAAGCGAAGCGAATCAAACATAAACAATCAAAGGAGAAATGTAAACAAGCAAGAACACAGATTTAACGTGGAAACCCTCGATGGGAGAGGTAAAAAACCACGGGCGAAAAGAGATATTTTATTATGCATCAATTTTACTGATTTCAACACACTCGGATAATGAGACAACAATCAGTATTTATAAGCACAAATCCCTAAACCCTAGCCGCCAGAATCTTTGTCTCGATCGCCATAAATACCCTTACACGTGTCCTCCTTTTAATGACATCAGATAGTTTGTCACATAATGTAATTAACGAGATGTGGGACCTGCAGATTCAGTACTCAGCAGATCACACCTGGCGATAGTCACCTGCTTTGAAGCCTCGATGAGACTCCACCCTACTTGATGCACAATGAATACACTTCTCACCGTCCATCACACACCGAGTCTTCGATTGGTTCCACCCAGATGCGAGTTTAAGTCACTTTACTTGACAAATCTCCACCTTGACTTCAACTCTCACTTTAGTCAAACAGATTGCATAACCAGATGTACTTGTACCGATGCATTCGTCAATGCCGGATGTACTTGTACCGGACTATCTCCACAAAGATCCACCCCACCGATCCGCCTCGGTAGAGTTTCCAAAAAGATTACAAGCTTTGAATATTCGGTAAGTCCAGGCAAAGTGGAACTTACTCTCTTGAATCGGTTTAGTGAACATATCGCAGGATTCTCCTTTGTGCCAATCTTCTTCACTACAACCCTCTTCATTTCTCGAAAAATGATACGACATCAATATGCTTGGTTCTCTCATGATGAACTCCGATCCTTGGCTAAACATATTGCACTTAGGATCATCACAATATATATCGGCTGATCCTGATGCAACCCCAAATCATTGACTAGCCCTTCAACCGGACACCTCCTTAACCGCTTCAAGAAAGAGCCATATATTACGCTTGGTGGTTGATAAGGCTCAGTAGCTTTGAAGAGTAGCTTTCGGTGACCACTTTGCATTTCCCAATGTAAACACATAACCACCATTGTGATTTTCTACTCATCAACATCACTGCGATAATCAAGCATCACAAGAACTCGTGATCGCACCGATATCACCACCATAAATGAGACCAACATCACCGTACCTCTCGGTACACGAATATCCTTTTAACAACTTTCCAGTTGTTCCTTTCCAGGTTGAGCCATAAACTCTGCTGACAACACCGATCGCTCGAGCGGTCGTGCCTAGTGCATACCATGGCATACATCGATCGCCAACCGCACTAGCATAGGGAACTTTGACATATACTCCTTCTCTTGGTGATCAGAAGCATAAATGACAAATGAACATTTGATGCCATAGAGAGTATCTATTGGTTTTGGCAAGAGACATCCCAAACTTGGCCAATATCTTCGCACATAACCTGCTTGAGACAAGAACAACTTCTTCGACTTCTATCTCTCCGGATCTCCATCCCCAAGATTTTCTTGGCAAAGACCCCAAATCCTTCATTTCAAATTCAAAGACTTTGAGAAGGTTCTTGATTTTGAACATCGACTTCCTTGTCGCAAATTATCGAAGATGTCATCCACATACAGACAAGATAGATATATGATCCATCTTTCAAAGTGATCAGTAGTAAACACAATGATCATATGGACTTCATTATAACCTGCTGCCAAGCATGAAATCACAAACCTTTTATACCACTTGTCTTGGAGCTTGCTTCAAACCATACAATGATTTCTTCAACTTGCAAACATAGTTTTCTTTGACAGAACTTGAAAACCCTCAGTGTGTCATGTATATCTCCTTATCCACCTCACCATGTAGTAAAAGCGCTACATCTAATTGCTCAAGTTCCAGATCTCGCTTTGTGCCACCATTGCTAGTAACACCACTGATTGAAGTGTGTCGACCACCGGTGAAAATATTTCATCAAAGTCAACCCTTCCTTTTGATCAATCCTCTTGCAACCAAACGTGCCTTATACGACCCTTCGCGCTTTGTTATTCCTTCCTTTTTCTTGAAGATCCATTTACAAGTCACAACCCCTTGTCGGAGGGTCGTTTGACCAATTCCCAAGTCCGATTCTTCAATAATGACTCCATTTCATCTCCCATGGTCGCATGCCACCGAGATGCTTCATACATGTCATCGCTTCCTGTAAGTAGTAGGTTCAAGAACCTCTACTTCTTCAAAGAACTTGGAGTGCATATCCACCAAATCATCATATCCATATCTCCTTGGAGTATCCCAACATTAGATCTTCTAGGCTGCTTTGCAACTAGACTCACGATCAATGTTTGTATGACGCCTCGCCGAGGTCTCAAAGTGAGGATCGGCTTGGATCGGATTCTCGGTTCATTATCCGGATCAAGATAGTGTTGATTTGGATCCACCGATTGTTGCATATCAAGAGACTCCACCTGAAGCTCCACCTGCTTCTCAACACTATCGATTCAAAGATCGTTTTGCACTCGATGAACCTCTCCACCGATGAGTTTAACATAGAATTTTCATCAAACACAACGTCCTGGCTGAGGATTACTCGACTCTGCTTGATGACCAAATTCTATATCCTTTTACTCCATCACCATACCCCACAAACACTCCTTCTTGGCTCTTGGCTCCAACTTCCCTTCACTAACATGATAGTAAGCTGTACTTCCAAAAACCCTTAGAACTGAGTAGTCAGCAGGCTTGCCTGACCACATCTCAAATGGTGTCTTGAGATTGATTCCTGTGTGAGGACTCCTGTTGATTAAGTAGCAAGCTGTCTTAACAGCTTCTGCCCAAAATCTCCTTGATAAACCAAATTTGAGAAAGCATACATCTTGCCTCTCTCCGTAAGAGTTTGATTCATCCTTTCAATACACCCATTCTCACGAGGTGTATTCCTTACAGTATGATGTCTGGCAATACCCTCAGCTGCACAAAATGAATCAAAATCCGTCCAGCAGAATTCCAGACCATTATCTGTACGAAGCTTCTTGATTTTCTTGCCTAACTGATTCTCCACTAGGGCCTTCCACTGCTTGAAGTTATTGAATGCATCACTTTTTCTTCATCATCACCACCACAAGTCATCCTTGAATAGTCATCTATGAATGACACAAAGTATCTGTGACCACCCAATGACTCAACTCTTGATGGACCCCAAAGATCTGAATGGATATAATCAAGTGTTGCCTTTGTATTGTGCAACCTGTTTGAGAATTTACTTCTATGCAACTTCCCAAACACACAATGTTCACAAAAGTCCAGATTCTTGACCTTATATCCCCAAGAAAACTCTTTGAAAGAACTCAGATACCCTTTTCACCCATGTGACCAAGTCTCATGTGCCACACAGTGAGTCTCATTGAGATCAGAATCAGCTGAGGATGCAACAAAGAAGAAGCAGATCTGATGAGATCCTTGTAATATATACAAGGTTCCTCTTGATGCCTTTGAGGACTACAATCAATCTTTAAAGACATTCAAATTGTCCACCTTCACCCTTGAAATTGAACCCTTTGTCATCCCAAAGAGATCGAGAGATACCAAATTCTTGGTCATCTGTGGAACATGTCTTACATCTTTCAAGTATGTACAAAATTTACCATCCTCTGTCCTTAACTTTATCGAGCCAATTCCCACAACTTTGCAAACCTTGTGTTGGCCATATAGATTTGACCACCATCTATCTCGCTCATAAGTAGAAAACCACTCTCTTTTGGACAAATATGGTAGGATGCTCCAGAATCAAGTATCCACACATCATTGTGGTGTGTAGAATCCCCTCGCAACTAGAACCGGATCCTCATCGATTGCTCAAGAGCCAAAGCCGCTGTGCTGCAGTGCCTTCCTGCTGCTTTCTTCTTCCTTGGACAATTGGACTTCCAATGTCCCCGCTCCTTCTGATAATTCTGCACATCGGTGAGACTTAGGACCTTTGGACCACGACTTCTTTTCTTCTTCTCGTCCATATCTTTTTCCACTATTGTTTGCTAGCTACTAGCCCAAAGACTGACTTGTCTGTGCAAGCAGCCTTGTGTCTAAGCTCCCGGCATGTAAGCGCGGACCTCACATCCTCTAAAGCTATCAGATCCTTTCCAACTATGAAAGATCGCACAAAGTTTTCATATGATGCCGTAATGACACCAACAGGATTAGGGTCGATCTTCATCTTCAATTTTAACATCAATATTCCTTAAATCAAGCAATATTGTGTTCACCGGGAATCAAGATGTTCCTCGAGTGGACTCCTTCATGCATCTTCAAACCGAACAACCTCTGCTTCAACAACAACTTGTTGGTCGCTGACTTGGTCATATCTGAAGCTTTCAAGCTTTTTCCACAACTTGGTCATGCGTGTCTTCCTCAAAGAACCTCGGTGATAACATCATCGAGATAAGCACAACATGATGGTTGAATGTGCTTTCTCTTCCAGATCGCATAATCTGCTTTGACTGTATTTGGTTTGTCGATAAAGGATTCCACAAACCCTGCTTGTTTCAACAATTGCACGATCTTGATTTGCCACGCACCAAAACTGTTCCTTCCTCAGAAATTTATCGATTTTTACGTTTCATCGCCGACATCTTTCCTTGCTAAAGATCACAACTTTGTCACGAGATCCTAGCACCTTGTCAAGGCCTTGGTGAAGACGAAGTTGATAGTGCATTGTTTTCCCGAAACCTTTCTCGATACCACTTGTTATAAAACGGATGGAGATAACTTCGGATGCAAGAAATAAAACGAAGCAATCAAACATAAACAATCAAAGGAGAAAATGAAAACAAGAAGAACACAGATTTAACGTGGAAAACCCCTCATGGGAGAGGTAAAAACCACGGGCGAGAAAGAGATATTTTATTATGCAATCGAATTTTACTGATTTCAACACACTCGGATAATGAGACAACAATCGTATTTATAGGCACAAATCCCTAAACCCTAGCCGCCAGAATCTTTATGTCGATCCGCCATAAATACCCTTACACGTGTCCTCCTTTTAATGACACCATATAGTCATCTACATAATGCAAATTAATGGATGTGGGACCTCGTTTGTATTCAGTACTCAAAGAGATGTCACCTGCCGATAGTCACCTCTTGAAGCCTCGATGACTCCACCCTACTTGATGCACAGAATTGAATACACTTCTCAGCTGTCCATCACACAGCTGAGTCTTCAGATTGGTTCCACCCAGATGCAGAGTTTAAGTCACTTTACTGACAGTTGTTCTCGTATCATTGCACATAATACAATGCTTTCCGATAATAGATAATTATGAGTGCCGGTGTATTTAACTTTATTTATGGTGCATATTTTAAAATTGTATAAGAAAAAAATGTTGAATCCCAATATTAAGGGTCCACACTCTCTCTGTTTCATGAGATGGATGAAGATGTTAATCTGATTTCTAGTGGCTCAGAGTCACAAGCTTGTCTTTCATTCCAAAGATCAGAAAGAAGTCCTCATTTACAGGGTTCGAATTTCCACCTTCCAGCTTAAGATCCAGGCAGCCTTAAGTACCCAAACTCATTACCAACTGTGCTATGTCCTGGGGACTTAAAATGGTATAAGGTACCTTGCAAAAAAAGAAAAGGTATAAGATCATATATTGCTTGAAGGTCATGTATAATTAGATTTAGGCGAGTTCTATTGGCACCACCAAATTACTATTGGCACTCTTTTTCTTTTTCATTTACATTTTGGCACCACCAAATCATTTTTGACAACACGTTACGGACGTCAGATCCACTGACTTTTTTTTTGCTCACAACGTCAGTGAGTCTGACGTCTTACATCAATGACACGTTTATAACTGTAAAATCAGTGTCACCGGCGTTGGGACTGAAAATAAACGTCAGTGCCAATGACGCCCGTATCGCAAACGGGCGTCACTGCCACTGACATTATGCTGTTCAAAATAATAAAAATATTCAATGAGCTGCCAAGAGTAATTTATAGGGTGCCAAAAGTGATCGTGGTGCCGTAAGCAGGTTCGTGGTGCAAATAGAAGCCGACTAGATTTAAGGCTGGGATTGTCGCATGCTAACTCCACATGGAAAGATTTGACACTTAATTAAATACAAATCATACAGTTTAACAACATACGGTATATATCGTACCACATCACACCTCCTCATATTTGGAGGGTGTATGCAAAAATATCCCGATTTAAGGATACTACGGTGGTCTTCTGTTATTAGAAAGAAAAAAAAACACCTTTTAAAACTTATGATTAAGTGAAAAATAATGATATGGTGGTCTCTTTATTGATCCTGGAATAGCGTAAAATCATTGTATTTACGGTAGTTGATTGGTTAATTATGCTACTTTATCTATAACATTGGGTGCAAATTCTTTTATGAAAATAAATGCGACGTTCTGTTTCCGGATGTCAGGTTTTTATCCGAAAAAAAAACGCTTGACACATTATACGTAAATCTTACATAATCGTTCAAAAGTAAAGCAACGCGAAAGCTAGATAGACTCGGGAAAACATGCCAAGATCCACAAAAGAGTAACTATGATGCCCAACTAAAGGTAGAAAGACATCTTACAACAACGATACACCTCTTACAACATAGGAGCTCCAAATCCAAAGGAAACTTATCTTACAAGCATATGTCATATATAGATTACAAACCAAACTGAAATGAAACAAGTCTTAACATGATAGAAGACTACAAAGTCTCAAACGCAAAACAATATAGTAAAAACATGAAATGATCTCCAACCATAGCCAATGCTCACTCAACATCTTCATAATCAACATCATCCTGCAAATCTTCTCGGGAAGGAAAAACATACAACCACATGCGAGCGGGGTAAGTACATGGAGTACTTAGTAAAATGTAGAAGCAGTTGAACAATATGTTTTATAATGTTAGGAAAGTAAATACATTATTAAGGATTATCTTTGTGAAATTGACAAAACATATAAGTGTCACTTCATGTCCATAACACATTGTGAGGTTTCTATTTGTTTCTAGCTTAGCTTATATTTGTTAAATCAAGCATTCAAGGGCAGTACGCTTAGTTATAGAGTACTAAGACTCATCTGAGGTGCAACCCTCTAAAGAACTGCTCTAGTAGTCCCGGGCTATGTGTGTTCGGCGGAGTTTGTCCACTTTTCCTGACCGCACAACACATCACGATATTGTCTTTTGCCTTACCAATAATTGACATGATGTTTATTTATTTTTAATTAGGCAAATATGTATGTTATTAATCATTAACTAGACACATAAGTTAGTTCAAGTAAAGGCTCAGTTAACAAGTCCCAGACTCTAGCCAAGTCCTAGCACATACACATCCAATGATAAGTCCTAACTCACCAAAGCACAAGGGAGATTCTAATCTTCTGACGGTCCCGTACAGTACTTCATCTCATCAAAGAATCCATTCGGTGCCGAAACTAAATGCATAATAAGTTTATTCATGGATTTGTCAAGTTATTTCAAGCTGTTTAGATCATATTAGAAAGGCTAAATATTAAGCCCAACATCTTAAACACAAATATAGGCAAAACAACACTTATGGACCATAGGCCCGTGCCTATGAAATCATAAGCAAACGCCTACAACTACTGCAACATTCTTGACCTCCCACCATTCATAGGCCCGCGCCCAGAGAGGCATTGGCGTGCACCTATCCTGCCTGGCAGCCTGCCTGTGAAAATTTCATTTCTGTTCGATTTCTAGGCTTTCTCATACCAATTTCAAGGCTTTAAAGCACCAAAACTGCAGTAAGAAATCACCAAAACAAGCTATACATTTCTATATATCAATTAACAATCACAAACATACCTAGTTCTCTTGCTAGTATAAGTGACTTACATACGAATAATTCCTTCCTCTGTAGCACCACCCGAGCCTTTTTCTTCCCCTATAGCCTCACCTGAGACCCTCCCCACACACTCTTCATCATCTGCCACCTCTTTATCCTCTCATTTATTGTCTTATTTAGCTCATTCTCTTTCCGCTCTTTCTCCTTGTGCCATACTCTCCTTCTCATCTCCGTCGTCACCTTCCGCTCCTCCCCTACTCATCTTATGGTTACTCGTGCTCAAAATAATATCCTTAAACCCCTCCAAGTTCTTAATCTTAACTCTTAGATGAATTCAAAGTTCTATGATACTGAACTCACTACTTATAAAAAAGCTCTTTAATCGCCTCATTGGCGCACTACTATGTCTGAGGAATTTAATGCTTTAGTTGCTAATAGTACTTGGTCATTGATTCTGCCTTTTTGCAGGTTAACTTGGTTGATTGTAAATGGGTGTTTCAGATTAAGCGTAAATATGATGACATTGTTGGTCGTTATAAAGCTCGTTTGGTTGCGAAAGTCTTTACTCATCTTCCTGGTCTGGATTACTTTGATTCATTTAGCCTTGTTGTTAAGACCAATATGATTTGGCGGGTTCTGAGTCTTGCTGTTACTTTTGGTTGGAATCTACGTCAGTTGGATGTTAATAATGCGTTTCTTCAGGGTAAGTTGTCTAAGGAGATGTACATGGCCCAACCTCCAGGTTTTGTGGATTTTGATCATCATGATTATGCCTGTCGACTTCACAAGGACATCTATGGCCTCAAGCAGGCACCTCGTGCTTGGGATCACAAACTCAATGTGTTTCTTTTGGTTCTTGGATTTTGCTATAATACAACGGTCTCATCTTTATTTCTCTTTATCACTTTGTCATCTATGCTTGTTGTTCTCGTCTACGTTGATGATATTGACGGGGACAAGTAATGACCTTGTTGTAGTTTCCTCTTTTGTTGACCACTTGGGCTCCCGGTTCTACATAAAAGATTTGGGTCCCTGTCTTATTATTTGGGGTTGAGGTTGTAGCTAATTCGTCTGGTCTTCTTCTCTTTCAACATATGTATATTGTTGATCTACTATGAAAGTTTATTATGAGAGATGGAAAAGTTGTTCTCACTCATTTTTTTCCAGATGCCTCTCAGCTTATGGTTCAGCCTGTTGCTGTGCATAATGGTCCCTCTGCTAATCGCCAAGTTCTTGTCTCAATATTTACTGTTCACTCGACATAAATTGTCGTTTGCAGTTAATAAACTATCTCAGTTCGTGCATGCTCCTACTGTTCAGCATTGGACCTTAGCCAAGCACCTTCGGTACTTTGATGGAACGTCTCATCCTGGTCTCCAGCTCTATAGTTCATCTACTTTAATTTGGCTCTTCATGCTTTCTCTGATGCTGATTGGGGAGGATAAGAATTATTATTCCTCTACCAGTTGTTACTTGGTCTTTCTTGGGTGTAATTGATGTAAGTCAACCGAATGATGCATTTTTATCCAAATTCTTAAGCTTTTAGTGGCGCTTTTATATCAAATCAATGAAATTATATAACGAATTAGATCAAGAATTGTAAATGTGTTTTAATTAATTAACCCCGTAATCTTGGGCTTTTATGCCAAATTTTGTTATCAGAATTACATGAGGTATCGTTTTTGGCTTTATTTTGTAGATACCCAGGTTAGATACGAGTTTTGGAAGATCTTGGAACAACCAATCGAGCTTTAGAGAGGTTTCTTGTTGAAGAAGTTAGAGAATCAAGCTAAGAGTAGAATGTCGGCCCACGCCGAGTGCACAGTTGGTGGACGTCGGATTTTGACAGTTGAGAGCCTGAGTAGCAGTTAATGAGTCTGACACATCCAACTACCTGTCAGAAGTCGGTGCATGCCGAGTGCACAGTCGGCGGACGCCGAAAGTACCGATTTTAAATTTTAAAGCTTATTCTTGACTTCATTTAGAAGGGGGGCGAAAAAAGAACAACTTTTTCTCTATCTTGAAGGCACTTCCACTTTCAAGGCTCATCTAGCCAAAATCATCATAACTTTAGCTCTTATATTACAAGTGTAAACATTAAAAATTCTTGTTTTGATTCCTTGGATGAATTCTAGTTGGAAAGATTTGTAGCTCTTGGGATACACTCACTCCATTGGAGCTTTTTGAAGGTTAAATGCAAGTTTTCCTTTTTCAAGTTGATAGCTTGTGATTGGTTTAATTCTTAGCCTTTACTTTGATTTAATTGTTCTTATGGTTATGAACTCTAACCTTGACATGTTTGAACTCATAACTATGAGTGGCTAGTTTCACACTAGCCAAGATAATGTGGAGTGAAGATGGATTCTTTTGATTGTGAATGAGTTGGTACTTTTACATTTGAGTCTCTTGTAGTGTTGAACCTTCTTTTACTTGATTTCGTTGATAGCAATCTAGGAAGTAATTAACCCTAGTTTGTACACACACACTTGATAGAAACCGAAAGGATATATTGTGTGTGGGAAAGAAGGAAAAGGATCGGAAGGTAAAACCGACCTTAAGTGGAATTCGGTTTCTTATCCGAGGGTAGCTTAGGCTTGTGTTCAAGTGCATATCATGTTGAATCATTAGACTTAGGGTGCCTAAGTCAAGGAGGAGACATAGAGTGATCTCATGCATTCGAAAGAAGGGAGATTGCTAGTCTAGGAACACACTGGTTCACACTCTTGAGCATTTTAGGAAGGAAGGTAGGTAACCAACTCTATCATAGTCAATTAAAGTCCGTTGGATCAAAGCATTGTCTTGGTTAGTTCCACATTTCAATTGAGTTTAGTTATTTGGAGCATCATTTATCTTATACAAAAATTGTGACTTGGATCGAGAATATGAACCTAATCGGTGGTTAACCAACACACTCCTTGTGGGATACGACCTTGACTCACCAACTAGGCTACAGTTGACCCGGTACACTGCCGGTTAGACTGAACACCCAGTAGGGACACGTCAGTAATCTTATTTATTGGAGCTCCCAAAAGCAACATTCCATTGCTGATTCTTCTGCGCAGGCTGAGTATCAATTTGTTGTTGCTACTGCTCCTGAGTAAATTGGATTACCTACTTACTGCTGGATCTCGATTACCCGTCCTCTCAGACTCCTGTCTTTTTCTATGATAATATTGGGGTAACTCAGCTTAGTGTCAATCCGGTATTTCACTCATGAATGAAGCACATTGCCGTTGTTTTCATTTTATTCGTTATCAAGTTCAGCAGAGTCATCTCCGTGTTGCTCATGTCTCTTGTGTTGATCCGTTGGTTGATGCTCTCACCAAACCCTTGTCTCGTCTTCCATTTCAGCAATTTTGTGTCAAGTTTGGACTCACATTTGACTGTCCAGCTTGAGGGAACGTGTTAGCCATATGTGTATACATATGTATTTATTTATTTGTGATATATTAATCATGTAAGTATATTGTTCACACCGTAGAGAAGTTCAAATTTTTTTTGGGGGTACTTTTATGCATATGTTGCAATCACATGATATTGTATCAATGAATCAATATTCTTTCTATTACAATTTGTCATTTTTTTCCCTCAAAGCCACACAACCTTTATTTATTGCTGGCAGTGTATAGTAATCAAAACATAAAGAAAAACACAAATTATAACACCGACATTACACAGAATACACGTAAAATAACGTTACGTTACGTATATTTCGTGTGAATTCGATACAATACAAAACATATTTAAAAATCAGGGTTGGCAATGAGGTAGGCTTCAAGAACCTTATACAAACCACTTGCCTTTTCTATACTAGTTTTAAGCTCATCTTCATTGATTTTAGCATCTTCTTATTAACGGTCATGCACAAATCATACACACATTATGCGGAGACTATGATCAAATGAGTAATAAGGTGTTGATTGGAGTAATAAGGTGTTTGATCATATCATTAGTGGTTACGAGTCGAATGGTGACTCGGTCTTTGATATAGTGATAAGATTAGTTGAATATGTTTGTTTTAATTTATTTTATATGTAAAGGGCATGTATGGTTTTACACAAAATATACACAAAAACCTAACCTAGGTCGACCTAGCCCTAGGTTGAATTCAAGCAGCAGCCGACTTCAAAAAGGAATAGCAGCAGCCGACTTTATTCATGAGAGCAGCCGTCTTCCCTCTTATATATAGCTGTGTATTTGCTTTGTACAAGAACAAGTCGAAAAAATAAATGAAATAGTTTCTCAAATATCTTGCACATTGTGTTTTTCTTCATGGTATCAGAGACAATTGGTGTCTGATCACCACATTATCAAATTTTTTCTTTTTCCAACATCAATATATTCGACTCAGCAAACTTTCAGAAGCCAAATATTAAGCCAACCAAACCATCACCAGCAAAAGAAACACACCAACATCCGATTCAGCATCAATTTTTTGCTTCCTGCTGTCCTTCAATGTCGACAACCATCAATGTCAGCAGCATTATCTCACTCAAACTATCATCCAAAAATTACCCTCTATGGCAAGAACAAGCTATGGCCTTTGCCGACAGTCAAGATTTATTAGGGCACCTAACTGGCGAAGATTCTCCACCTCCGCAAACAAGGCAAGCAGCAGCCGCAGATAAAGTCCCTGCATCACAAACTTCAACCCAAGAACCCAATCCAGATTATCTCACATGGAAAAAGGCGGACCGACTTCTACGGGCCTGGATAATCGGCTCTCTAACTGAAGAATCGCTCGGCATCGTACTCGGAATGGACACAGCAAAGGCCGTGTGGGATGCGCTGAAACGAGCATATGCTCAGGATTCTCAAGAGCGTGAATTTAATCTTAAACAGCAGGTAACCTATATGCGAAAAGATGATTCCAAATCAATTACTGATCATATCAACTATTTTAAAGGTTTATGTGATAGCTTGGCGGCCATTGGTAAGCCCATCCCCGACAACGAGAAGGTCTACTTTCTTCTTACTAGCCTAGGGTCCCAATATGAAACGTTTACGACTACTATGTTGATGCACAAGCCTACGTATGATGAGCTTGTTGGCGACTTCAAAATCTTGATCAATGCGAAATTGGCTTGTCGCCAAGGAACAAGACAACTCGGCTATTGCCTTTTATGGACAAATGGATCGCAACTCGTCCTAATTCACCGGCAGCAGGCGATACCGCGAAGATTATCGGCGCGGCCAGCCCACCGCGTGCACCACGTTTTTTTTTCTTCTTCAGGCCGTGGATTTCGAGCACGGCAGCCCGTGTGCGCTCCCCCTCCGATAAGGTGTTTCGACGCATGTCTCGGGCTGAACGCGACAGGTATAGAGCTGAAACCTGCGATTTTTGTGGTGTGCAGGGTCATGTGTCTACGATTTGTTGGTGGAACAGCAAGGCCAAGGAGGATATTCTGCCGCAAGCCCTCTCCGCTCTTACTCTAGATAACACCGTCGCCGACACCGAGTGGTTAATGGATACAGGCGCTACTAATCATATGACAGGTAATCATAAATTATTACATAATTTTCAGCCGACTTCAAAAACTGATTTTGTTATCGTTGGTAATGGAACTGCTCTTCCCATTAGTGGTATCGGTGAGGTACATATTAATTATGGAAATATACCTGTCATAGTTTCCGATGTGTTATTGGTTCCCAATATGACTAAGAATTTAATTTCTGTTCGGCAACTCACTCACCAATATAATGCACACTGTTTGTTTACTAATCATGATTTTACTCTTAAGGAAAACGTCACAGACAGGATTATTCTGACGGGCGAATGTAGAGGAAATCTATATGCCCTCACTGGTGATCATCAAGCTCATCTTGCTCATGCGACTAAGCCCAGTACTTTGGAGATTTGGCATCAACGTCTTGGCCATGTTCAGTTCCCAACTGTTCAGGCCTTAAAAAATAAAGGTTTTATAAATTTTTTAGATTCTAATAAACAGGAGCATGTCTGTGAAAGTTGTCAGTTGGGCAAGCTTTCCAAGCTCCCCTTTTCTAGTTCTGAACATGTCTCCTCTGCTATTTTTGAACTCATACACTGTGATCTTTGGGGTCCGGCCCCTGTTGAGTCAATAGGCAAATTTCATTATTATGTCAGTTTTGTTGATGATTTCTCTAAGTATGTTTGGCTTGTCCCGTTGAAGCATAAATCTGATTTCTATAATGTTTTTTTTATATTTTGAGCAGTATGCTAAAAATCAGTTTAATATGTCTATTAAGCAGTTGCACACGGATGGAGGGGGAGAATTTATTAGTACCCCTCTTATCAATCACTTACTTGCTCACGGTATCACCCACCTAATCACTTGCCCACACACGCCACAACAAAATGGCATTGTTGAACGACGTCATCGTACCATACGTGAACTTGGTCTTACTATGCTCTTTCATAGTCGTTTGCCTCTATTTTTGTGGGTTGAAGCTTTTTCAACTGCTGTGTACGTGATGAATAGAGTCCCCTCCCTCACCAATAAAACCGAGTCCCCGTTTTCCCTATTGCACAACAAGCACCCGGATTACGCTACTCTTAAAATTTTTGGGTCTAAGTGCTATCCTTATACTTGGGATACTAAGCGTCATAAATTCACTCCTAAAACCCTTCCGTGTGTTTTTGTCGGTTATAGCAACCAACATAAAGGTTACAAATGTTTTCATCCCTCCTCCCGGAAATTTTTCTTATCTCGCCACGTTGTCTTTGATGAAACCATTCTACCCTATAAAACTATGCCCAATATTAATCGTCCTTATGTTTTAAATATTTTTGATTCTTGGCTAGGTTCCTCCGTTGCCCCCCCACCTTCCCCCATGCATATCGACCCAGCCCCCATCATTCCCCCCATGCAGCCGCCTGATATTTATATCCCCCCTTAGATTCCCCCGCCACCCTACCCACAAATGATGTTCCTTCCCCCCCACCACTGAAGCTTCCCCGCCATCCACTCCCCCTGTCCATGTTGATATCCCCACTGATGAACCGTCTCCCTCTCCCATACCCCCCCACCATCTCCACCTTCCCGTATCACTCGTGCTCAACGTGGTATTTTTAAACCCAACCCTAAGTATGCCCTAAATGCCGCCTACACTACTATCCCCACTGAACCAAAAACGGTCAAAAGTGCGTTAAAACATGAAGGTTGGCAGTCCGCCATGATTGATGAGTTGAATGCTTTATCTGATAATAATACTTGGTGTTTAGTTCCACGTACTCCTGATATGCATGTCATAGGTTCCAAATGGGTGTTTAAAGCTAAACTTAAAGCTGATGGCTCGCTTGATCGTCTCAAAGCTCGCTTAGTTGCCAAGGGTTATGCCCAAGTCGATGGTTTGGACTATGTTGAGACCTACTCTCCGGTGGTTAAGCCTAGCACCATTCGTGTCGTCCTCTCTCTTGCTCTTTCTCGTCAGTGGCCTCTCCGACAACTCGACGTCAAAAACGCCTTCCTGCATGGTCATATTTCCGAAACGATTTACATGGAACAACCCCCAGGTATGTGTGATCCACATTTTCCTAATCATGTCTGTCAACTCAAAAAGGCTCTCTACGGGTTAAAACAAGCTCCTCGGGCTTGGTGTCACGGATTTTATCTATGCAAAACAAACAAGTAATATAATTTATAAATCCGGTATTCCCCAAGTGCAGGGATCGTAGTATAGCGATTGATACCGGAGTCGATCTCAGGGAATCGAGGTTGTTTAATCTAGTTTTATTAATTCTTCCTAAGAACGTCACAACACAAAACAAAACTAAAAACGAAAACAAACAAATAAAGCTCGACAGAGGATCAACAATCCAAAGCCGGAAAGATCGCTATAACCAAACTAACTAAACTAATTGTAATCTATAAACTAAGGAAACAACTCAATTAATTTAACGAAGAACAAGCAATGATCCACCTATCTCACAACTCTCAACTTCTACCCTAGATCGTTTGGTGAAGATTAAATAAAGGTTGTGGTTCACCTATCAAAGGTATGAACTTCTACTCTCGTAGATAATCCGCCTATCAATCTCTCATCTCTCGATCTATAAGATTGATGCTATCAAAACAAGGTGTAAGATCTCTCAATCTAGCAACCTAGAAATTCAACCTATCAACTCTCGTTATATATAGGTTAAAAGTCTAATCTTTCTATGGTGATCTAGGTTTAAATCGATTTTCATCATATAGTAAACATCAACATGCAATTTATCTCTCGATTTCAATTGCAACATAACAAATAAACATCGAAAAGAAACAACTTTAATTTAAATACTCACAAACATCCAAAGATTGAAATTGAAAACGCTATGGAGATTGGCTTCACATGCTTGTTCAAGGAAGCCTTAGCTTCTAATCATCACCAAATCGATCAACAAAATAAAAGGAATAAAAGATGTTTTTGACTGAAAAGAAACAACAAAAGTCGCCCCCCAAGGGGCTTGTGGGTCGCCTAGGGTCGAAATATGGTGATTAGGGTTGGAGAAATCGCGCTATTTATAGATTTTTAGGTCGGTTTCACTGAGTCGGTGCCGTGGGCGCCCGTCCCACTATCTTGGACGCCGTCCAGCCTCTATGAACGGAGAATGAACGCCGCTCGTTCGATGCGGCGTCTGAACTCTCTGAATGTAAAAATACGATTCGGACGCCAGTTCACTTTTATGGACGCCCGTCCACTACTCAGCTCCAGTATTTTGCTCATAACTTCACTTCTAGGGCTCCGAATGAGGTGATTCAAAATGCGTTGGAAAGCTATTTCAATCCTCTACAACTTTCATCAAGACGACTTTCCTGAAAGTGCCTACAAGTGTGGACAAAATCCCCATGAAGTGCCTGGTTCCGGTTTCTTGATCATTATCTCTTCCTTCTTCAATCTTTATCTTGATTTAGCTCGAATTATATCAACATTTGATCATCAATTTAGCCTCCAACATGTACCTACATGACATCAAAAACACCGCAAAACGTAACACAATCCAAATACTCGTAAAACCATAATTAAAACACATACACAACCTCATTTTGCGAATAAACTAATTAAAAACTCACTTGCTTAATAAATCATTTAAACACTCGTTTTCTATGCAAATTATACAAATACGGAGGAAATCATTATCAAATATAACGTTAAAAACCGTACAAAATCACCCTTAACAACTCCCCCACACTTAAACTTTGCTCGTCCCGAGCAAAACAAAACAAGATAAAGGCTCGGAAAGAATATAGACATCTCAACGCATATACCATATAGTCAATAAACTAGAAGTTCACCGTCGTGTGTGTGCATAGCCATAGAGAACTTCCACTAAATCCAAACTTGAGGAACTCAAAGTAAAACTAGCTAATACCCCCTCGTGGACTAGCAATAAATGACACTCATAAGATGCACCCTACAAACGTGACATATCCCGAAAAGAATGATCGAATGAATCTAGGGCCTTTCTGAAATACTCAGAGGATAATCCCTACAACATATCCATCGGTTTATACTGAGGATAAGATTAACGACAACTAAGTCTTATATTCATTCCATACCAATTATTAAGTTGATTTAACTCTTTCACTTTAAACACACATTAGAAGAAGCTATTGCCCTCATAGCAGAATAGGACATTTCGAGATAATACCCTACCTTACTCCAATCATAAGGCAGCTTTTTCTAACTGTCGTGAGCTTTTAGTCATCATAGTGGAATAGGACATACGTGGTACACCCTATCTCACTCAAATCATCGACTAGCTTTCGACACACCCTTTTTAATCAACTATTAACTTATCCTTTTAATTGACATTAGCCCCGTGTTACTTATCACATTCAAACGTCTAGATATTCACGAAAGATAACGTACTCACGGAACTAAATACAAACTATCATAAATCTCAAGATATATACGTAGCACTAAGCACATGACTTATAAGGAAATCAAAACTACTAATCCAAAACGGGGTATAACTTTATAAATTAGCTCATCATTCACTATGGCTTGTGAAATATAATTCGGGTGAATCAACTAACTTATCAAACATATGACATAAAGCATAGATGACTATAAAGATAACGAACATTAACATGTATTGCCTACTCGACAAAACAAAATTTTTAAAAATTAGCCTATTTTGCATAGAAAATAATATCATGTAAGCAAATGCATAGATATATACCGACTAATCCCTCCCCACACTTAAATTACAACATGTCCTCATGTTGTGCGCGAAATAAAGAAAAAGAAAACTTAGCCGATTGTCGCTTGAATGGGAGCAACTCGGAATGATGCGCAAAGACACCAGAATGCTCGAGGATATCGATGATTGTGGACCATCCACGTAAAAACCGACACCGTCTGAAACTCACAAACGCTTTCAAGACTATCCTGCGCACACCGACAAACACGAAAAAGTATCTCGGGACAGGGGAATTATATCATATGAAACGAGAAGAGATAATCGTTTAGATGGAAAAATCACCGTCCAAGGAAAAGTGCGTAACATCCAACCGTCAACCACAAATACGGAGCATTCACACAATACCCTAACTAGACTAAAACTAAACTAAGACACACAAAGGAAGAACCAAAGAAAATAAAGAAAAAAAAAGCAGATATCTAGGGTGCCCCAAGTAGCGCTTTTTGGTTTATGTCGTTAGCTCGACACCATTAAAGCTCACTGGATCGTGGCCATTTGACTTTTCTTCCACCCACTACATCGTGTAAGCTCGATCGATGGTGTGGCTGCAGAAACAACATCTAACGCATGGGGTTAAATCCTTTATAGCTTTCCAAGCACGTTTAATTTTCCCCATTGTAGACTTCTTCTTCTTCGCCTTCTCTTTAACCGTGCCTCCTTTTAAGCTCTTCCATATCCCAACTACCAGCCGAACTTCCTCTCTCGGACCACCGCCGTCACTCTCGGGAAACAAATCGGGCGAAAACTCACAAAGCTGTTGACTTCAAGGGTACCACACCCGAGGATATCGAGGAAATGAACCGTCAAAGGTTTCTCTTTGGGTTCACCAATGTAATGCTTGCACCTCGACCATTCACTCTGAACGGCTGGTCATCATAACCTCTTAGCTCTAAAACACCTCCAGGAATGATTTGCAAAATCTCAAAGGGCCGGACCATCGTGTCCTCAACTTTCCAGAAAAGCAGATGTAACTGGAATTGTACAAAGAAAACTTGCTCCCGACTTGAAATTCTCGATGCTTGATCTTTTCATCATGAAGGAGTTTCATTCTCCCCCATCGATCCTGGCACTCTCGTAGGCTTGGAGTCTAAACTGCGTAACTCATGCAATCATTTGCAATCGATGTTTTCCACAAGATTGGGCATCGAAGTTTAAGAATTTAATGGCCCAATACGCTCTATGCTCTAATTCGATTGGCAAGTGGCATGATTTTCCATAAACCATCTGATAGGGTGATGTACCCATGGGGGTCTTATAGGCAGTTCTGTATGCCCATAGTACATCATCCAACTTTAGACTCAGAATCCTTTCTATGACTGCTCACCTGCTTTCTCCAGATCTTCTTCAAACTCGGTTGCTTCTTTCAACCTCGACCACTAGTCATCGGATGATATGGTGTGCCAGTTTTATGACGAACACCATACTTTTCAAGTACTTTTTCTAGTGGCCGGTTGCAGAAATGTGTCCCTTCATCACTGATCAAGGCACGTGGACATCCAAACCTCACAAAGATATTCTTCTTCAGAAAATTCATGACCGTTTTATGATCATTGCGAGGAGTGGCTATTGCCTCCACCCATTTCGATACATAGTCTCTCACGCAGACTAAGATGTACTTATTACCACAAGAAGATGGGAATGGACCCATAAAATCGATGCCCCATACATCAAAGACTTCGCATTCTAGGATGGGTTTCAAAGGCATGTCGAACGCCTTGTTAGAGTACCGGTTCTTTGGCATCTATCGCAAGCTTTACAGAAAGCTTCCGTGTCCTTAAAGATCGTGGGCCAATAAAAACCGGATTGGAAGATCTTAGCAACGGTTTTCCAAGGACCAAAGTGACCACCGGTGGGTCCACTGTGGCATTGCTCAATAATATCGCGTTGCTCAGATTCTGGAACACACCTCCTTAGCAAACCATCTTTACAGATTTTGAAGAGGTAAGGCTCATCCCAAACAAAGTATTTCATATCAGAGAAGAACTTCTTCTTCTCTTGATATGACAATTTTGGATCAAGATATTGGGAATGAAGGTAGTTTACGATGGAAGCATACCAAGGAATCTTAGGAGTGCACTTATCTAGATGCATAACATTCTTGAGACGAGAGGAAAGGTCTAAATCTTCAGGTTCTTCCTCTTCTTCATCCTTCATTCTCTTATCCACAACCACTTCAACACTGTGTGGCTTCAACGGCTCCTCTAATGTGACTTCCGCCGGGTGATTTATCTCTAATTCAGGCGCAGTGTCCTCTGTATTCTCCAACACCGGGTGATTAACATCTTCAACTATCTCATCAATCGTCCCTTGTTGCCAACGGCTTTGATCTTGACCCAACGGAGAACAAGGATAATTACTGCTCCCACCATTGTATGCTGGTGCATAGTTGTGGTCATATTGGAATGGATTCTCATGACTTGCACCATCATTGGTGTAAGTACCCTCTCCATCATAAGGGGAGTGTGGGAGTTAGGTCAATGCCTTGGTCTTGAGCCATTTGCCTAATATCCATAAGCCTACCAAAAGGCGTTGGATAGCATCCTTTTGCTCCTTAAAACTAGCTTCAAGATCGCCGATTGAGAGGGTCCGATAATTACGAAAGTGTTGTGGAAAAGATTGGTCGAGACCAACTTTGATTTTGATCGGAAAAATTGATATCTTGATCATGATCAAAGTTCGGTTTTGATAAAATTTACGATTTGGATTGAAACCACGATTTTGAAAATTGCTATGGCCAGAGAACTGATTGTCAAATGTCTGATTGTTCTGGCCAATGAAAGAACGCTGTCCACTATTAGGACAAAAACGAGCAGTATGTCCCACGTTGTCACAATTCTGACATGTGACTGGACTGAAATTTCCCTGATTATGGAAAGAATTGACTTGATATCCAAATAGGGGAATATATCGACACCGCCAACAAAGATGGCCAGGTCGACAACATCTTCCACAGAACAGAACAGGAGAGTTCTGTGGACAAGACTGGGTCTGATTCATAGGATTAAGCGACATTTGAAGAGATGCCATCTGCTGTTTCAGCATGGCGATCTTACTTTGCTCATCCATGTCCTCAATCCTAGATGGAAGATTGTATGAAACACAAACAGAAACCTAAACTACGAAAAATTTAAAACAGAAAAACATAAAACACTAAAAAGGGGAAAAAAAAAACGTGTTGAAATCTTCTGAGCCCAAAATGGAAGGGAAAACAGTGGATTTTGACCTCAAAACGGTGTCGGCCGGCCTCCGCGCGCCCGCCACGTCGTCGGCGTCCGAACGAGCTTTCCGAATTGGGGTCCTGCGCGCCAATCCGACACTCGAGCCGAAAGTTATGGCCAAAATACTAACGAGTGCTAAAACGAACCCTTTTATCCAAAAATTTGATCGTTGAAAACTTGGAGTCAGATAAATCAACCCTAGATGTCCCCAAATCAATGTAGGAACAAGAAAAGATGGAGACAAAAAGATAGATACAAGAAAAGACACTGAAACAGGAATACAGACGGGCGTTCACTTTACTGGACGAACGTCCTCCTGGCCATCGAACTAGACGGGCGCCGGAAATCCGACGCTCGTCTTAAAGGTCAAGAATCGGACGGGCGTCCGAGATAAAATGGGCGCTCTCGTCATTTGCGAAAACGGGAACAGAAACGAGAAAAAAACACCAGGGAAAACGGGTGGGAAAACTAATGAGATAACTATAAAAGAAAAACTATGAAAAACCACAAATCCTAAACTCTAATCTACCTAAAACCGAGAAATAAAAATAAATTAAAACAAGAAAATCGAACAACTTAGAAAAACTAAAAAAACTAGACAACCGTGCATCGATTCCCGGCAACGGCGCCAAAAACTTGTCACGGATTTTATCTATGCAAAACAAACAAGTAATATAATTTATAAATCCGGTATTCCCAAGTGCGAGGATCGTAGTATAGCGATTGATACCGGAGTCGATCTCGGGAATCGAGGTTGTTTAATCTAGTTTTATTAATTCTTCCTAAGAACGTCACAACACAAAACAAAACTAAAAACGAAAACAAACAAATAAATCGGACAGAGGATCAACAATCCAAAGCCGGGAAAGATCGTTATAACCAAACTAACTAAACTAATTGTAATCTATAAACTAAGGAAACAACTCAATTAATTTAACGAAGAACAAGCAATGATCCACCTATCTCACAACTCTCAACTTCTACCCTAGATCGTTTGGTGAAGATTAAATAAAGGTTGTGGTTCACCTATCAAAGGTATGAACTTCTACTCTCGTAGATAATCCGCCTATCAATCTCTCATCTCTCGATCTATAAGATTGATGCTATCAAAACAAGGTGTAAGATCTCTCAATCTAGCAACCTAGAAATTCAACCTATCAACTCTCGTTATATATAGGTTAAAAGTCTAATCTTTCCTATGGTGATCTAGGTTTACATCGATTTTCATCATATAGTAAACATCAACATGCAATTTATCTCTCGATTTCAATTGCAACATAACAAATAAACATCGAAAAGAAACAACTTTAATTTAAATACTCACAAACATCCAAAGATTGAAATTGAAAACGTTGCGGAGATTGGCTTCACATGCTTGTTCAAGGAAGCCTTAGCTTCTAATCATCACCGAAATCGATCAACAAAATAAAAGGAATAAAAAGATGTTTTTGACTGAAAAGAAACAACAAAAGTCGCCCCCAAGGGGCTTGTGGCCGCCTAGGGTCGAAATATGGTGATTAGGGTTGGAGAAATCGCGCCTATTTATAGATTTTTAGGTCGGTTTCGCTGAGTCGGTGCCGTGGACGCCCGTCCACTATCTTGGACGCTCGTCCAGCCTCTATGAACGGAGAATGAACGCTCGTTCAGTACGCGTCTGAACTCTCTGAATGTAAAATACGATTACGGACGCTTGCTTCTTTTATGGACGCCCGTCCACTACTCAGCTCCAGTATTTTGCTCATAACTTCACTTCTAGGGCTCCGAATGAGGTGATTCAAAATGCGTTGGAAAGCTATTTCAATCCTCTACAACTTTCATCAAGACGACTTTCCCTGAAAGTGCCTACAAGTGTGGACAAAATCCCCATGAAGTGCCTGGTTCCGGTTTCTTGATCATTATCTCTTCCTTCTTCAATCTTTATCTTGATTTAGCTCGAATTATATCAACATTTGATCATCAATTTAGCCTCCAACATGTACCTACATGACATCAAAAACACCGCAAAACGTAACACAATCCAAATACTCGTAAAACCATAATTAAAACACATACACAACCTCATTTTGCGAATAAACTAATTAAAAACTCACTTGCTTAATAAATCATTTAAACACTCGTTTTCTATGCAAATTATACAAATACGGAGGAAATCATTATCAAATATAACGTTAAAAACCGTACAAAATCACCCTTAACACTTGGTTTGATCGGTTCAGTTCCTTTCTGCTCTCATTCGGCTTTCATTGCAGTTTATCGGATCCTTCCCTCTTTTACTACCATGCTAATCAAAGCACTCTAGTGCTTTTGTTGTATGTCGATGATATGCTTCTTACAGGGTCCAATCCACACTTACTGCGTTCATTTCTCGGCATACTCCATAACGAATTTGCAATGAAGGATCTTGGTACAATTCATCATTTTCTTGGGGTTCAAATCAATGTTACGCCCCAAGGACTACACCTTCATCAAGCTCATTATGCTACTACGATTCTTCAACGAGCCTCCATGCAAGATTGTAAACCGGCTAACACTCCTATTGCCGTCAAGCCTCTTGTTCCCGAAACGTCTTCTCTGGCAGATGCAACTTATTTTCGAAGTCTTATTGGCGCTCTCCAGTACTTGACCTTTACTCGCCCTGATATCACATATACAGTCAATCATTTGTCCCAGTTTATGCAAGCTCCGACTCAGTTCCATATGCAGCAAGTCCAACGCCTCCTGCGTTATGTTAAGTCTACATTGTCTCTTGGTATCTCTCTTCAAGCTGTGCCTCAACTTCGCCTCTATGCTTTTTCTGATGCTGATTGGGCCGGTTGTCCCACTACACGCCGTTCTGTCATTGGTTATTGTTCCTTTCTTGGTCCTAATCTCATCTCTTGGTGTTCCAAGAAGCAACCCACTGTCTCCCGTTCCAGCACTGAAGCCGAATATCGTGCCATGGCTCATACCGCTGCCGAAATTACTTGGCTCACGTCTCTCATGCACGAACTACACATGCCCCTGCCGCATACTCCTCTACTCCTCTGCGACAATTTAAGTGCTTTATATATGACTGTCAACCCTGTCTTTCATGCCCGAAGCAAACATATTGAACTTGATTATCACTATGTCAGAGAACAAGTTGCCAGAAAACTCTTGATCACCCGACACGTCTCCGCCACTGACCAGCTGGCTGACATTTTCACCAAGTCATTGCCCAAGCATCTTTTTTCAACCTACGCGCGCAAACTCGGTCCGCTCCCGGTCCCAAATTCGTTTGAGGGGGAGTATTAACGGTCATGCACAAATCAATACGCACATTATGCGGAGACTATGATCAAAGGAGTAATAAGGTGTTGATTGGAGTAATAAGGTGTTTGATCATATCATTAGTGGTTACGAGTCGAATGGTGACTCGGTCTTTGATATAGTGATAAGATTAGTTGAATATGTTTGTTTTAATTTATTTTATATGTAAAGGGCATGTATGGTTTTACACAAAATATACACAAAAACCTAACCTAGGTCGACCTAGCCCTAGGTTGAATTCAAGCAGCAGCCGACTTCAAAAAGGAATAGCAGCAGCCGACTTTATTCATGAGAGCAGCCGTCTTCCCTCTTATATATAGCTGTGTATTTGCTTTGTACAAGAACAAGTCGAAAAAATAAATGAAATAGTTTCTCAAATATCTTGCACATTGTGTTTTTCTTCACTTCTTTGGTATTATAAATGCTAAATAGAACCACCATTTTCAGATTCTTCAACCTTAATAGTGTTTGAAATTGATTCAAGCACATCACCCAATGCATCTCCTTTAATTATGCTGTACTTGTACAAGAAGTTGTCTTTGTCTACCTCATCAACTCTTTGCTTCATGTTCTTGTAATGACTTGCATCACCAAAAGTGATCAACTTGATAGTACCAACACCCTCAAGAAATTCAACACCTTTAATGGCCTCTGGCAAAACTTTGGGGATAAGGGTATCACCTTCAAGAACAAATGCCTTGAATATTTTTGCAGGTGGGAGTAAGGAGAGGATCTCAATTTCATAAGTGATTGAACCCATAACTTACAATTTAATTTTTGGGAAAATAAGAATATTAAGAAATAAAAGATACTCCATCTGTTTCTTATTATCTGTCGCATTTGAGAAAAACACACAAATTAAAAAATTGAGTAATTGCATTGACTTTCATTATAAAATATTAAAAAAATCTTGAAAAGTGTAGTGGTGTATTGAATATGAAAAATTGATTGGTTGAATGAGCCTAGAAATTAAAAAGTAATATTGAAAAACGGAAAGAATATTAAAATATGTATTGAAAATATAACTATAACAGATAAAAATGAATTTTTGATTTTGACAACTACGACCGTTAAATAAGACAGATGGAGTATATAAATTGTTTTGGTGATTACAATTTGTCATATTTCATGCCTTTATATTTCATTACTTTCTATCCAAACTAGCCAAGATTATATAACACCCGAAAGCCTTTGCTTATTATTTTGTACATACAAGAATATCTTAACAAGTGAAGCATTTGACTTTACAGAAAAATGGGAAAGACATTGATTTGAAAAAGCCTGAGAACACCACCGGCTTTACGCTTGAATCACTGCTTCGTTAATTTCAAGCACATACACCCATGCGACAGGCCGTATGAATCTTTGGGTAAATTATTGTTAATGGCGGGAATAGGTTATTACACAAAAAGTCGGTAACACAAGGCCATGTGCCATGGTTGACATAACAAAAGAAGCACCCGAGAACGTGGAATTATAAAATATTGATGTACAGATCTGTATTTATTTTCAAGTTATATCAGAACTGACATATTTTTAGGTAGTACGTGTAATTTTTAAGGGAGAGCTCGTGTAAATTTACACGGGCCACACAAGCTAAGTGCAAAAGTTCATTGTGCTTCTTCTCTTTTTTATTTTGTTTTGTTAAGTTAACAGTGTATAACACATGCACCCTCGTGCAATTTCCAACGTGCTTTGGTGTTCAGCCCGTGCAAATTTGCTCGGGCCCGTGTAATTTTACACGGGATACCTAACAAAAATATCAAATCTAACACCACCTGAAAATATATACGGATCTCTAAATCAACCTGATTTTATAATTTCTCCCCGAGAACCGCATAGGGCTTACCTTACACTATATCATGATCCCTACTCCCTACACAGTGAGGTTGTTTTCTATTCTTAGTTTTTTTTTTTCTTTTCAAATGCAATACATTGTTACATTCATTTATTTTTATAATTCTAAACAACACAAGGCTGTTTTCTATTCTTAGTTTTTTTTTTTTTTTTTTTCCCTCTTTCAAATGCAATACATTGTTACTTTCGTTTTTTTATTTATTTATAATTCTAAACAACACAACTGTTATGTCCCACGTAGTTAAAGTAGTTGAATTATCATCCTCATATAAATATGAGACATAAAAGTATTGTCAACTCGGGTTAGCTCTTTTAGGCCAAGCGATGACGACGGTCTAAGCAGTTAACCGGATTCTTTATGCATCACTTAGCGCTACTATACACGGGGTTTGGGGGTGTTACAATTGGTATTAGAACCGACTACCAGAGGTTTGGGGGCGTTACAATTATTATCAGAGCCGACTATCATATGAGACTAAGTGCCACACCATGAGAGACGGTGGGGGCCACCTCTGAATTCCTCTGGTAGGGGCGAGTACGGGACAAATCCTGGTGATCAGACGGGACTAAGTACCACACCATGAGAGACTTTAAGGGCCATCTCTAGATTCTTTTGGTAGGGACGAGTCTGGAACGAATCCTGGCAAGGGAGAATGTAATGTCCTTGGGTTTAGAGGTATGATAATTGGTCTCAGGGCCGACTACTAGACCCGGGGTTTGGGGGCAAAGGTTTGGAGGTGTTACAATTGGTATTAGAGTCGACTACCAGACATGGGGTTTGGGGGCGTTACAATTAGTATTAGAGCCGACTATCAGACGGGACTAAATGCCACACCGTGAAAGACTGTGTTGGCCACCTCTAAATGGCTTATATGTGGTCAGATTTAAAAGAAAAGAGGATTATGAGGTGGCCCTGGAAAATGGCCCGTGGGTGATTATAGGGCAATATCTAGCAGTGAGAAAGTGGAAGCCATTTTTTCAACCAGAACTAGAGAAGGCTACAACCACCATGGCATGGGTAAGATTTACGAGTCTATCTTTGGAGTACTTTCGTACACCCTTGCTTATTGGACTAGGTAATACTGTAGAAGAAACAGTTAAAATTGATCCACTACTGTTAAAAATGTGAGAGGTCGTTTTTATAGGGTTTGTGTTGAAATAGACATGGAACAGAGACTGGAGTCGTCAGTAGCAATTAATGGTAGACGCTACAAAGGGGAATATGATGGATTGAGGCAGATCTATTATGTGTGTGCAAGTTTGGTCATAGTAGGGAAGAATGCGCTATTATGCCCAATGTAGAGCAAGCAAATGCAGAGACATCTTCTGTGCCTAGACAGAAACAGCAGTAGCAGGGCCCTACTCTAGAAAATCTGTATGGACACTGAATGATTGCAGCTAGACGTCGTTAGTGGAATCCAGCCAAGAACACACCAAAAGAGACTCATGAGACCCACAGAGTAGAAGAGGTCCCACAACAAAATACTAGGGAAAAGTCAAGAGGCTCAAGATTTGAGATTTCGGAGGAGGAAGTGGGAGAAATGGAAGACATACCAAATGTGGTAAGGGAGCTAAGAGAAAGTGTTAAATATGTGGAATCCCAAAGGGACAGACTATTGTGAAAGAAGTGCATAAAAATGCAAATCCAAGGCCAACAAACCAGAATCATGTGATGGGATGACGCATACCTCCTCTGATACGGGCAAAGGAAAGGAACAAGTAACTGACCTTAGTGCACAAAGGCAACATATGAAAAGAGTTGCAAAAAACAGATTGAAATCAACACCAAGAATGACACTTTCAGATTTGACAAATGAGCCTAAGAGACCCTTTAACCCAGGGGTACATGGGGATCGCTTAGAATTACCAAAAAGAGACATTCAGACTACAATGAAGCATTTTGGGGAAAATGTCAAGACTCATCCTCTTGACAATGAGAAGGGTGATAAAACACAATATATGGAGATGGAGATATCTGGTGTTAATCCGTTGGTTGAAGTGGGTGTGGATTAGAACTATGCCTTGGTAACTCCTCATAATCTATTTTTATGTTGATTCTATCTTGGAATTTCCGAGGAGCTAGCTCTGGTGAGTTCTTCAGGCATCTCAAGTATGTTCTAGCACAGACAAACCTAATATTCTTTTCTGAATGGAGACTATATACTTCAGTGAAAAGGCAGTTGATATCCTCAACAGAACTCAATTCACAAATATTTTTGTTGTTGAAGTAAGAGGTTTTGCAAGGCGTCTTTAGTGGTTTTGGAAAGAAGAAGAGTCTCACTATAGTATATTATATGTTCAAACCAGTGTCTTACAATGGCAGTGTTGAATGAAATATAGATTGATTGGATCCAGACTTTGGTGTATGCCTCTCTAATTGCAAGTGCAAGAAATGAGATATGAGACTACTTTGAACTGTTTAGAAGGGTTTGCAATCTGCCTTGATGCCTCATAGGGATTTCAACCTGGTTGTGTATCAGAGAGACAAGAAAGATGGCAGAGCAGTGGGGAGTCTCAATAGAGTGAAAATGTGGTCCTTGATCTAACACTGTGACCTTATGGAAGTCCCTTTCCAAGGTCCTAGGTTCTGATGCAGGAGAATCCGGGATTTATTTTTTTATTTATGTTATGAATCATAATATTTTAAATTAATTAAATAAGAGGTGTTTAAATTTGAAATTAACACATGCCGTAATCATATCCTTGATTTACGCATCAGTTTATTTCATAGTTAATTCATGATTTGTCTATTTTAGGTAGATTTTGATAATCGAGGGGCATGATTTCCGCTTGATTAATGTTTTCAATAAATTTTGATTTATTTATTTTTATTAAATTTTATTTCCGACGGCTATATAAGTCCAGCTTGTGGACTTAGTTAAGTAGCTGAATTTGATATAATATAAAACATTTCAGAGATTTTTCTCTGTTTCTATGGCTTTATTCTCTTGCGTTCTTCCCTGCGTTATTCTCTGATACGCCTCCGGTGTCAATTGGTATCAGAGCATCCCTACGTTCTTGGGTCGAGAGTTATCATCAGTTTCTAATGGCTGGTGGTTATGGTGGTCGTGTTTGTGGATAGGTTTCGGCTGAGAAAGTTTACAAGAATCGTGATCTCGTCGACCAACGTTGGATGAAAAAATATCTGCAGTGGCAAATAGCAGAGTTAAACCAAGAGCTTACGGAACTCCGCAATCGAAAAAGGAATCATCCTAATTTCGGTTCAAGTTCCGAAAACTCGTATCACGATCATGCTTGATATCCGAAGCATTGTGATCGAGAAAATTGTCATAGAGATTTCGATGTCAAAGTGGATTTGACCGACGTTTCTACTGATGATGTTGTCATTGAAAAAGATCTTGTCTTTTTTGATGAATTTGATTATCACGACAACCCACCCATCTATGATGATGATGGATGTGTTGTTGAAGAAAAAATTAAATGTGATTGTGATGTTGATTTTTTCGAAGAAAAAGTTAAATGTGATGATGAGTGTGTTGAAAACACAACACCTATCTTTGATCAAGATAGAGAGGTTACCGATGAACAAATTATATGGGATGATATTCATGGTTCTATTGAACAATATGATGTTGACGTTCATAATAATAAGATTTTCCAATTTATAGATGATGATGAATGTCACGGTTCTCATCCAACTTATGATGAGTATCCAGATGATGTTGATTTTTGTACGAATGAAAGTCTTATTTTTGATTCATCTAACAACATTTGTCATGTTGAGAATTCATCAATCGACGATCTGAATTATTATGGAACGGCTTTGGAAAATGACGACATCTTGCTTGAAGAACGAGTGTGTTTCGATGATGAGGATGATATTTTTGTCAAAGAAGTAATCCTAAAGAAGCATTGTGTTGGTAATCAATATGTTGTGGAAATTTTATACAGAGAGGAAAATAAGAGATATGAAAATGTGAAGAAGATGCTTTATAATTCTTATAAAGATGGAGATGATGGATATTGTGTTGATTTGACTTTGAAACAAAAGAGCAATACTTCTTTGGAAAATATATTCGTGGATATGGAAATTAATCTAATTTTTCATGAATATAATTTAAAGATGATATTTGCTGGAGATATGATTTATTATGTACGTATTATCAATTATATGACTCGCTATGGGTATAAAGATGATGCACCCACATTATGCTATGACACGTGTAAAATTCTGATTGGACAACCATTTGACCGTGGAAAGATGCATATGAACTCGAGGACGAGTTCTTTCCAATCCGGGAAGACTGATGCAGGAGGATCCGACACTTATTCTGATTTATGTTATTTATGGCAGTTTTTTTTAATTTTCAGTAGAAAAATCAAGGAATGTTTAAATTTGCTTTTTAGCACATGTCATAATAATGTGGCTTGATTTCCACGCTAATTTATTGCGGGGAATAAATGATGATTTATTTTATTTTAGGTAACTTTTTATTTTATACAGTTATATAAGTTCGGGTTGTGGACTTAGTTTTGAAAAGTTGAATTTTGATAATAAAAAATATATATTTCAGAGATTTTTCTCTATTTCTATGGTTTATTTCTCTTGCGTTAATCCCTGCGTTATTCTATGATATGCCTCCGTCGTCAATTGGTATCAGAGCATCTCAACGTTCTTGGGTCGAGAGTTATCATCAGTTTCTAATGGCTGGTGGTTATGGTGGTCGTGTTTGTGGACATGTTTCGGCTGAGAAAGTTTACAAGAATCGCGATCTCGTCGACCAACATTGGATGAAAAAAATCTGCAGTGGCAAATAGCAGAGTTAAACCAAGAGCTTACGGAACTCCGCAATCGAAAAAGGAATCATCCTCATTTCGGTTCAAGTTCCGAAAACTCGTATCACGGTCATGCTTGATATCCGAAGCATTGTGATCGAGAAAATCGTCATAGAGATTTCGATGTCAAAGTGGATTTGACCGACGTTTCTACTGATGATGTTGTCATTGAAAAAGATTCCGCCTTCAATGATTTCGAAGATTTTATTGAAGATGAAATTTTTTTGGATAATCAAATATATGAATCTAATCCAATATATGATGATTATCCAATCAATGAAAATGATGAAATGGTTGAAAATGAGATCATCTGAGATGATCCGGTTTATGATTCTAATCCAGTTTTCAATGAATATCCAATTTTTTATGATGATGGAGCGTTTGATGTCGAAAAAAATAAATGGGGTGATGATTGTGTTGAACACACAAACCCAGTCTATGATGATGGTGGTGATATCTTTGAAGATGAGATTATATGGGATGATTGTGGTAATGTTTTAGATGTAAAAAATATGGTGCATGATGTTAATGATGTTGATTCAACAAGTGTCTCAAGATGGAATTAAACATTTCAGCAAATCACTGTGTAATTACCGAGAAGAAGAAGTTGCGAAAATCAGAGCACAAGTTATTGATTCGGTTGATTTTGTGTGTGGAGATTTGTTTGATGGTGGTAAAATATTTTCAGTATCCGCAATTTCTTGTGAACATTCATTTGTGTCAAATTTTAAATTAAAGAAGAAGACTCTCGTCCAAGTTTCAGATGTACACATTTATAATGTCATCATTCACGTGTTATTTGGATCTTGGCATGAATTGATTGGGCAACCATTCGACCGTGGAAAGATGCATGTGAACTCGAGGACGAGTTCTTCCCAACCCGGGGAGACTGATGCAGGAGAATCCGGGATTTATTTTTTTATTTATGTTATGAATCATAATATTTTAAATTAATTAAATAACAGGTGTTTAAATTTGAAATAAACACATGCCGTAATCATATCCTTGATTTACGCATCAGTTTATTTCATAGTTAATTCATGATTTGTCTATTTTAGGTAGATTTTGATAATCGAGGGGCTTGATTTCCGCTTGATTAATGTTTGCAATAAATTGTGATTTATTTATTTTTAGTAAATTTTATTTCCGACGGCTATATAAGTCCAGCTTGTGGACTTAGTTAAGTAGCTGAATTTGATATAATATAAAATATTTCAGAGATTTTTCTCTATTTCTATGGTTTTATTCTCTTGCGTTCTTCCCTGCTTTATTCTCTGATACGTCTCCGGCGTCAGGTTCACTTGTACTGGGGCAACCCATGGTAACCAAAGGATTCAGCAGAGGTTGGATCAGGTTTGGTGCAGTGGACTGTTGGGATATTGTTGTGCCCACAATAATCCATACATGGTTTGATTAATTTTACAGTATCTAAAATTATGTGTCATATATATTTTTTTCTGTCACTAACACTGTCATGAAGTCGTATGACTTACAAAGGCATTTATTTGTTTTTGCAGGTACCATGAAATATACACCATAAATGAGTAAAACACATGTGTGTATGATATATATATTTTATCATCACCTTTTATATGATATGGTGTGACACTATGTGATGGATAATACATCTAAATGACTATTGGGCTAAGCAGTTCCAAAATACATGGTCCAGCATCTTCAATTTTAGCCCACATCACTTAAGAATTGTTAAATCAATATCTTGGGCTCTATTTTTTATTACTATACCCAAAACTCATAAACTCACCTTAGATATAAACATCTAACCCTAAAACCAAATCCCTCGTTCAGACAAACCTTATGCCGCCTCCCTAATTTCTCATTCTTCATCTCCCCAACTTCTCCGACAATAAGCTTCCCTCGATTTCTGTCTAAAATCCTTGTCCAAACTCCATCCATGGATGCTTCAATCACCTAATCATTTGAGAGATCTAAATCTTCATCATTCGAAGCCTATATCTAAACCGAATTAAGTTTTCTGTTAAATAATCTAATGAATCAAAAGCCTGGTGCTCTATTAAAGAAAAGATGATATCTTTCACCCTCTCCGTAGCTCGATAATAAAAGAAGCTATTTCATCTAATGAAGCTTCGAAATAAGAAAAGTTGCATCCTTTTCTTTTGCTCGGGTAAACTTTCCGGCCGACATATGCATACATGTAAAGTCCAGATCGTTGATAATCTGGGTCACATATTATATGGCTAAAACTTTATTCTTGTTCCTTCTTTTTGAGTCAATGTCTTGGTGAAATCGAATTTCGTTAAACTTGACAAGATTGATAAGATTATGTTATTGGATTGATGAAGTCAGGTTCTGTGTTTCACGATTGATGACTCAATATATGTATTTTGCTAAGATGATCTTTCTGAATCGAGGATAAGGCATTATACTAAAAATTGAAGAATTTTTTTTAAAAAAAAATCCTGATTTATGATTCACAATCACTTGCATGTCCTTCTCGGTTAAGTGGTTTGATGAAATTCCAAATTTATGAATCAAACCTAACTGTGTTGATCTACTTTTGAAATGATGCACACTCTATGTTGATCTGTTAAACACTATTTGGAACAATGGTGATTTAACAGAAATGATACCCCCTTTCGGTTGCCTGTGCCTCGGAGAGTGTGGTATGAATTTATCTCTATGTTCATATCACAACTCGCCTCTTGTTCTTTTCTGCCTCACTGGGAACTCTTTGCATCTATATATACATTTTTATATAAACTCATCTTCTGTGTAATATATATAAAAATATATGTTATTCCTTTCTCTTTACTGATTACACTCGCCTATATATATATACTAGTCAATAACCCGTGCATTGCACGGGCACGTTTGAGGTAGGATAAAGGCGAAGGGGTGGGGTAGCCCTACGCCATACCCCATTGCACCCTACTTCTCTTCCCGCCCACAAATTCACCTTACCTTACCAAACCCTTCCCACCCCTACCCTACCCTACCCATCATTCCACTCTACCATATCTTACCCACCACACCACCCTACCTTAACTTACGCACTACCCCTACCTATCTTACCCTACCCTACCAACGCTACCAAAGTATTTGAAAGCTGATTGATGATCATGGTTTAAAAAATTCAAAAGGAGTGAGAGATATGCGGGAGCGGTTACAAAGGAATATGATAAGCAATAAAATATGTTTACCTTGAAGGGATTTTTTGTGATGTAATATACTGAATGGCGTGATTTTAGGAACCGGTTGTGGAGATTAATTTGAATAAAAGATTTGAATTTTATGAGTAATATTAGGGAGCTAGTATTAAAATAGAGTTAATGCTGGATTTTGAAAATATATTTGTTTTTTTTTTGGGTCTTTTGCGGGTTTGAAGCGGGTCAATCGGGTAATTGGGTTAAATCCCTTCGTCTATATAAATGTAAAACAAATCTATTTATATCGAAACCAGAATACCTAACTAAAAATAACTCAACTACTTCATATCAAGGGCAAAGGGATATTATACTAATTGGGATCCACGAACCCTATAAAAAACTCTATAAATATCCTATAGAGAATACTCTGGACTGTGAAACAAAAAAAAAATTGACTAAAAAATTTATGAACCACCATAAAAAATTTGGATTCGCCAGTGCATCCTATTATAACTTGTTCATAGTAACACGATGATATTAGTGGGAAAATGCTTGAAGCGCCGATTCCCCATAATGAGATATACTCGATTCTTCCTTACACGTGAAGTGACATGATGAAGTTAGTGAAGAGAAAAAAATAAAACTATGCATTACATGTAAACTATGGTAAAGGCCATTCCACTTCTTGATATATATTGACCGGGGTTCGAATCCCCATCCCTACCCCTGATAAAAAAATCCCCACCCCCCTCCCCCCAAAACAATAATATAAAATAAACTATGCAAAAAAAAAAATGGAAAAAAATGAAAACATGGTATATCAATCAACCATCTAGCCAGAATAATTCTTAATTAATGTGGAAATGTGTAGTTCAGGAAAAATGATTTGGAACCAAAACAATGCAAAATAAAATTTCACACTTCGCCTGAGATTTGCAAATGACCCCCATAACATCTACTATTGAGAAACAGAAAATTTTACAATACAATCGTTGTATGAAAGTTATACCAAATGACATATATTACCGCCTTTCATTTCTTACGTCTCGCATATGATAAAAATGTATCATGTCAAAGAGAGTAAAAATAAAAAGCTATAATATATACCACTTGGTTGATTGATGAAAGAATTTATAATAAAATAATAGAATTAATAAAATAATAATAAATAAGTTAGTGGGGTGAATAAAATATTGGTTTGGGATCCAAATGGATCAACCTAGTCCCAAACCAAACAAGGGCGGGTTTAAGTCTTGAATTTTTCTCACTAACCTCAAATTTGTTACTTCATGTTGATACATCGAACAATGTAACATTGTCCTGCCAATACAAAGAAAAAGGTAGGCATCAACAAAAGTTAACCCTATATCACCAAATGGGTATGGTCAATTACCCTCTTAAGTAGTTAATAGCTTGCTTTATTATTATATTTGGAGATGTAACAAAAATAAAGATAAGCAACATGAGAAAAGATAGTAGATTCAAGATTTCGATTTTTCCTTCCAGAGTCTCTTCAAACTCCCTCCAAAAGGCAAATCTAGTTAACCGAAATGTCAAGACAACTTATTAATGATAACACCACAGAATTTGTAATCAGAATTTGTAATGCAGTAGTTTAAAATTATGTATGAATGAAAATGTAAGTACGAAAATTACAAACAACCACATGAAAGCATTCTCATGTGGCAACGTATTCACCGTTTTCATACCATGCTCGTCTTATTTTTAGAGTGTAACTTCTCCCTTACTAAGTGAGTTGACGTGAGAGTACTCTAGTCGGCTTTCCAAATTCCTAGATTATATTGTATCAAAAAAGAAAAGGAAAGTTCATGTATTATAAAACAACAAATGAGAGAGGAAATCATTTATGATTTAGTTGCCGTTATTGAATCCATCTTTTGTGGGGTGCTAAAAAAATCTTCTTTATATCTAGCTAATAGGGAATAATATATATTTATTGTGTAATATACTCATTCATTATGTACACACACGGTATATATTTACCATATACACTTAGATAGACACAATCAATATATTTTTTTTTGACCAAGCAATCAATATATACCACGTGTGTAGCAATATATAATCAATATATATTATCCTGTGATTGTGTCTAGCAAAGTATAGTAGATAACTATATACCACGTGCACGTGTATGCAATAAATATATATTATTCCCTATTAATATCTAGTTAGTCTTCGTAACCGTAAGAAATGTAGTAAATATGACAAAAATCATAGTAGTAAAGATAATATCATCCAAAGGTAAATACACCATCAAATAAAGCAATTGGCACAATGGAATGAATACATAGTACCAATACAAACCTGAGACACATAAAGATTGAAATTGATTCCAAAAGTTCTTCCGAAATCTTCAGCCTTTAGAATTCTGCTGTAAAATTTAGAATGATTATTGAGATTAAAGCAATCTATCAAAACCAAGGGCATGTGATATATGAAGAAATAACGAAATGTATAAGATCTTCCCACTTGTAATACCCATAAGAAAAATAAATTTATACCGAAAAACTAAACTGAAAAAAGAAAAGGAAAGAAACATATATGATAAGGAATAACGATTTACCGACTTGCAATTATCATTGAATCCACAAAAAAGGCCGGAGATTCAGGATTTACATACTCTCGATTTGCATTAAATCTGCAACAAATTCTGAAGATCATTGGAAAATGGTGCCAAATCATCGGGTTGACAAAATAAAATGGCTTTTTATATGAGTTAACGAATTGAATAAATTTACAAAAAAAAATAAAAATAAAAATTGCACATGCTGAAAAAAGTGAGATAAAACTTCAGAATAACCTTGGTTTTTTAGTATCCCACAACCATAGTATATCCGAATATTGAGATTGAATTATGAAGAGGAAACTATCGGTGAATGAGGAAGTCACATATCAGCAAATTTCTGAATTTTAAATGAATCAAAACATCAAAGAATATGAAAGGAACTAATATTCTGTTTTCTCACTTAACAGATGGGGTGATTCATCAATGTATCATGGTTGTACGAAAGATAGAAAACAAAAATAAATTGAAAATATGAAAGAAGAACTCCAAAATAAATTTGAGAGATGGCTCCTAGACTATCGGAGGTAGCGGATCCTTCTATCACCCTTCCATATTTGAATCAAAAAATGACACAAAACATTCACCTCTCAATATGAAATCAACTAAAAAAATTACAGAAAAAAAGTTGAAAGGTTTTACACCATACCGCAGATCTCTTCAAAATGAAAAGAGCTAAAAAATTACAGAAAAAAATTGAAAGGTTTTAGACCACACCGCAGATCGCTTCAAAATAAAAAGAACTAAAAAATTACAGAAAAAAATTGAAAGGTTTTACACCACACCGCAGATCTCTTCAAAATAAAAAGAACTAAAAAATTACAGAAAAAATTGAGAGGACTAAATGTAGGTTAGAAGGAGTAGATGAGTGAAGATCGAGCAAATAAGGCAATTTGAAACGTGGAGCAAATGAGACTATTTAAAATAAATAATATAAAAATAAAAAAACTAAAAAACATACAAAAATAAAAACGTGTAGTATGGCATTCAAAAAAACAAACGTAGAGTGAGGAGTTGCTGATATAGTTTGCATGATTTAAGGGTGTATAAATGTTGTGGTCTTTACTGTTTTTTTTTTTTTCTTCTGTTGTTGTGAAAACCCGGGTTTGGGTCGGGTAATTAAGGAAATATGGGTTAAATCCTTCGTGCATATATTATATATATATATATATATATATATATATATATATATATATATATATATATATAGATATCTGTCATACATAAATATGTTGCTGTATTTCTAAAATCAAAATAAATAATTTGTGTCAAGAAAACTGTTGGTCTTTTCCATACACTGCATTAATAATAATTTATTGTATCAATGTTGACTGCTTGCATCTGAAAAGCTTTCTATCTTAAACAACTAAACTGTCTTTTGAATACAGCAACTATACTCTATTTTCAACTCAATGGAAGTCTTTTCCATAATCATTCATTGCATTACATATTTCGAAAATGACCATGTAAATGCTTCTCACATTTACCTGCATATATATTCCCGGTGACACTAAACTGATCTAGCAACAAGCTGATCAAACATTTTCTTATTTACTTAAAATTTCCTTGTATTTACGAAATTGTTTAAGTGTTCTTACTTCTCAGTTTATCTCCAATCTGAGTTGTAAGTTCGTGTTTTGATTCAGATTTATCTGAGTAATCTGAATTAAAACTGGGTTATGGTGAAATAAACTGGGAATCCAGCTTGAGCTTTGGGATTGCACCAAGTCTTGTCTCTGGCACCAGTTCATCTCACAGCTTGAACTTTGTGTTCATATCAGTAAGTTCTCGCATTTTCTTTTTGCTTTCAAGTTGCTAATTTTCTCTGTGTGTCTGATTTATAGAACTTGGTTAGAAAAAGAAAAGCGAAGGTTGTATTGTGTTCTATTGTATTGAATTTTCAGAAATAGAACTGTGTCTGAGTCCTAGTGATTATATCACTGTTGAAATCAGGATTCATACACTATAGTGTGATCTGAAAAAGTTCAATAAGTTAGAACAAGTTTATCCATCTTGTATCTTACTTTCAGTATTAAAAATCAGTTCTAATCTGTAAACTGCATATAGTGAAATATGTGAATGTGTGCTTGATATTGACACATAGGATTTTATGATAGTTTAACCAACTATTTAAAATCAGTATATGTGCTTTGGAAATTAATTAGAAACACACTTAAAATGCTAAATTGATTAGGCTTTAACTCGTTAAAATCTTTAATCAAATTGATCACAAGAACATTAACCTATACACGTTGATCTTAGCTAGATCTTCTTCCTAGTTTATTATCAATATTAGGTTAATTAAATTGGAAACTCTTAAAAGGCTAATTAAAATTTAAAAAGCCGTAATATCCTATTCACCCCCTCTAGGATATATATATTACGCATACTCGATCCAACATGGACTGGATAGAGAAATTTGAAAATAACTTGGTATGATATCTTCCTAGGGAACATTCAGATCACAACACCATTTGTCTAGACACTGAATTCTTAGTGCCCAAACACACGAGAGATAAAATCCTTTTGATTTCAAAAGGCATGTCTGGAACATAGAGAGTTTGAAGACTTTGCATCAGCAACGTGGAACTTAGACTCCGATTTGTTTAGCACCATTGAAAAGTTTGGTAAGGCAGCTGGAAAGTGGAACCATACTGTTTTGGGGAATATCTTCCAAAGAAAGAATGAGTGCTTGTCTAGATTGGATGGGGTAGAAAATGGTTAGGAAAGAGCCACATATATCTTCCTAACCAACCCTCATAAAACCCTAAATGAAGACTTAAATGATATCCTTTTTCGGGAAGAGATCTATTGGCATCAGAGGTCTCAGATTAAATGTGTAACTTCCACATCTCAGCCATTATAAGGCAATATAAGAGGAAGGTCACAAGCCTAAGAGATAGACATGAAAACTGGATACATGATTTAACCAAAGTGGAAGAACTGAATAGAAAGTTCTATGTCGATCTGTACAAGTCTGAACCCATCCAGATATGCCCTGAGTTTGAGATTCAGCTACCGAATCTAGGTGAATCAGTCATCCGCTTTTTAAAGAGGCAAGTGTCTGAAAAAGAGGTGGAAGAAGCCCTCTTTGATAAGGGAGATTATAAGGCCCTAAGCCCGGATGGCATCCCTGCAATGTTCAACAAGAAATATTGTTACGGTATAGAAGCTGATAGGAATGCTGAGTGCACTCTGCTGATCATTCGAAGACATCAAAGACTCTGGCGACAAGATAAAGATCGCCACTGGCTTGACAATATGAAGACTCGAAGAACCTCTTGATCGCTTTGATACGATTGTATAATGTAGAAGGCGGTTATTTAGTTGTAATCTGTTATAACCATTTCTAACTTACTTCTAACTGATTCATGAGGTGTATGATGTTATAAATACCCCATGATCAGCCACATTGAAAACATATTGTAACTTTTACATGATCAATAATAATTCTACATTTTATTTTGTTTGTTTGTAATTCTACAAACTTCATCATGGTATTAGAGCAGAAATTTGAGAATTTCTGAAAGCTTTCCTGCGTTTTTTGAAGAAACTTTAGAGCGTTCTTCATTTCTTTTCTAAGTTATCAGTTTCTTGAGAGTAAACTGTTATTATTTTCTTGTTTTTGGTTTGTTCTTGATCAGATTTTATCCGTCATTGTTGATTTGAGAATCAATTCTGAAATTCTTGATAGCCATGGCAGCTAAGACACAAGAAATAAATCCTTCCAGTCGTTTCTATGTTCATTCTAATGAGAATCCGTCTTTGGTTCTTGTTCAGCCATTGATGAATGGCAACAACTACAATCCCGGGAAAATGTCCATGGAGATGGTGTTGATCACCAAAAACAAAATTGGCTTCATAGACGGCACAATTAAGAGGCCAGAAGCAGATTCAGCAGAATTCCATGCGTGGAGACAATGTGATACAATGGTGAGATCATGGATCTTAAATTTTGTTGAAAACACCATTGCACAAAGTTTGATGTACTTCAAGAATGCACATGCAGTATGGAAGAATCTTGCAGCAAGGTTTCCAAATGTTGATGCATTAAGACTTTCAGGTCTTCTTGAAGAAATGCATCTACTGAAACAAGGCACAGATTCTGTCAATCAATACTTTACAAAATTGATGATTCTTTGGGAAGAAATCAAGACCATCCAGCCTGTAACAATCTGTTCTTGTGATCCTCAATGTCACTGCAATGCAATCAGCAATCTAATGGATTATATGGAAGCTGAACATGTCATGAAATTCCTTAAAGGTTTAAGGCATGAATTTGAACCAATGGTCTCACATGCAATGTTGATGGTGCCTTTTCCAGAAATTCATGATGCCTTTGCAATGGCAATCACGTTTGAGAGACATAAGTCATATGTGGCTAACAAGGCCAAGAATCAAGATACCATGGTCATATTGTCACAAAAGAATGGACATGGACAAAATCAAACTGTCAGCAGACCTAACTCTGCTGCAAATCTCAGGCCCAAAAATCCCAAAAAGGTGCAATGTAGCTTTTGTGGATTCAATGGTTATACTGAGGAGACCTGTTACAAGAAGCATGGTTTTCCCCCAGGTTTTAAATCAAAAAGGGCAAATATGGTAGAAGAGGAGCATATAGTCAGCAGAAGAAGATCAGGTACCAAGCAGGTCTGCTGGACCAGGGTTTCCCAATCTCACTGCACAACAACTTGACAAGTTGATGGCTCTGCTGAATGACCCTCCAAGACATGCAGGATTTGTTGTTGGCCAACCTGCTGACATTGTTACACATTACTCACCTGCCACATGAACAACTAACCTAAATTTAGTAAGATCAATACAAATGGATCTTGGACTCTAGTGCCACAGATCACAATGTAGGATCATAAGATCTATTAAGTAATCCTAAACCTTCATCTGGTATAAAAATGGGATTACCTAATGGAAATAATGTCTCTGTCACACACACAGGCCAAGTGAGGATCAATACTCAACTGGTCTTACATGATGTGTTTTGTATTCCTGGTTTTAAGTATAACCTTTTATCTTTACCTTCTTTTATTAATCATACAAAATGTGCAGCTATTTTTTCTGCTAACAAGTGTGTTTTGCAGGACAAGAACAAGAACATGATTGGTTCAGCTGAGTTACAAAGAGGACTTTATGTCATGGATCAGCTGATAAAACTTTCTGTTACCAATGCTGTAGAGAATCACACTTTATCTGATATATTAGATGATGCACTTTTATGGCATTACAGACTTGGACACTTGCCTGATAAGAGACTGCAAGTCATCAGTTCACAGTCTGCTGATGTCCATTTTTGTAGTCATAATCTTTGATATGTTTGTCCTATGGCAAAAATGTTGAATAGGTGTCCTAAACCCAACCGGGTTGGACCGGATCCGATCGGGTCGGGTCGTTTACAGTCTATTTTAGTTCATGTAATAACTTTATTATGATTAATAAAAGCACTTATGTTATTATATATTGTTTATCTTCATATTATTTGTTGTATATATATAGTAACGTCCCTAGTGTCAAACTGTGATAGAGAATACATGATAGTGATTATGGTTGATGAGATCTCTAATCACTTTAATAAGTTTGATACTTAAATGTCTCTAGTCTTATGTACTGTCAAGTGGGACATTGATAGTATAATTAGACTAGCACGTATTGAATGTCTTCTATCTTATAGAAGGTAAGGATAGATCTTGTCTATCGAAGTGTAGAGACACTTGGACTGTACGTGGACGTGTATTAGAGAATGCGCACATTAGACTGACCCACTTACATTAAGTGTCACACTATGTGGCGGTTGTGTAATTATCCTTTAGATCGGAGTCTTCATGGCATCACGGTGTGGATTGTCATGCTTTGACACTATTGAGGTTTCCCTTAACCACAGGGTGATCATGCGGTAGTGATTGGGTATGTTATTGAAGCATGCGAAGTATGCATGATTGGTCGTCCGGGAATTGCGTGTCCTATGATTGGGATTGAATATCCGACATGGCCTTCTTATAAGGAATGTCTAGATCTCGAGAATCTTTGCAAAGTGGGAGTAAATGTGTTATTCCGAGAGAGAGCATGATATCCAGATTATAAGATACGATCGTTAATGTATTGACACTCGAGATATGGTCGTATGGATATTATTACAGCGATAGGATTGTAAGTTACACGGTAACTATTTCACATGAAAGGTAGTAGTCATATCTTTTGACTCTACTGATGATTGGGGGTCACGGTGTGTTGCTAGACGCTATCCCGTAATCGTTAAGCATGAAGGGCATTTTCGTAAATTGCACTTTATGTCTACGGCCAACATATTCGGAAGCCTATCGGGTCACACACATATGAACATCGAGTCGGATTAAAATGCGGTTATAGTTGATAACCAAATAAGGAAAGTTTAACTCTAGACTATAAAGGTTATAGTGGTAAATTAATATGGTGGTATTTATTTATTATGAATAAATAAAATACAAGATATTAATTATACACAAATTATATTAATTAAAGAATGTTCCGGAAGCCAATTAATTGGCATTTGAGGCGCAAGTCATTAGGGTATAAGATACACTTGGATTGTGCACTTTAATTAATAAGATTATCATAAAATTAATATTGGATATTAATTGATTTTGGAAAAATAGATTTATGGTAATAAGATAAATATAATCAATATAAGATATTGGCAATATTTAGATTTTATTTGATATGAGATATAATAATAAAAGAGATAAATCAATCTAATTGATTTTCCTTATTTTATTGGGAAAATGCTTTCTTCTCCTCCACACCAAGATGGGGCGCCGCTTCTACTATGAAAAAGAGGTGGTGTCAAGCTCTTTTGTACATCACAATTGCAAGATCTTATAGTTCATGTGTAAAATAGAGAGCATCCTATAGAGATTTTGGGAGAGAGGAAAAAGGCCGGTCTAGCAACTGGAGTTTTCCAATAGCAATCCAAGGAGGATTCTGGCGAGGAGTTCGTGTGGATCAACGATAGAGGCCGGACACGTGGACGGCTTGCGCACTGTACTACTCTCCGTTGACGGTCAAAGCGACGATCTTATATATCATCCAAGGTATAGCCGTCGAACTACTTAACGTGTTTATTGCATTAAACGAAGAAAGATCTAGAAAAGGAAATTCAAATTTTAAATTCCGCTGCGTTAAACTAGTGATTTCCTGACAAAAATGAAGAAAAGTCCTTTTCCTTTAAGTACCACTACTGTAAACACTTTTTTTTGACCTTGTTCACATGGATATTTAGGGTCTTTTGAGACACCCTACTATGAAGGGACATCAATATTTCTTACTGTTGTAGATGATTTTTCTAGGTTTACTTGGGGTTTTCTTATGAGGCATAAATCTGAAGCTTCTGACCTTGTAAAATCTTTTGTTAAATATGCTTCTACTCAGTTTCATAAAATTATTAAAGTGATTAGATCTGACAATGGTGCAGAGTTTCAGCTTACTGAATTTTTTGATCAGCCGGGTATCATACATCAGGCTTCATGTGTCAGTACACCTGAGCAAAATGGTATTGTTGAAAGAAAACATCAGCATCTGCTGAATGTTGCAAGAGGTTTGAGGTTCCAGAGTAATCTACCATTGAATATTGGGGATTTTGTCTCTTACATGCTGTTAAACTAATTAATGCCATGCCTACACCACTGCTAAAAGAAACTCCACATGAAATTATTTATGGCACCAAACCAGATTATTCCGTGTTTAAAGTTTTTGGTTGCGTAGTCTTTTAATGCACACTTCAACAGTATAGAACCAAATTTGACTTAAGATGTAGAACCTGTGTCTATCTTGGGAACTCAACCACCTCCAAGGGTGCTATTCTCTTAGATATTACCAACAAAGATATCTTTATTGCTAGGAATACTCAATTGCATGAAACTTACTTTCCTCTTTTTCAGCAGGTCTTGGGAAAGCCTAGATATCTTGCTGGCATGCATGTTCCTTTGCCAGTAATGGACAGTTTTGATGACCTGCTGAATGAGTCAGCAGACCAACCAGCAATGAGATCAATAGAAGCTGATGCATCCAATACAAGGCATGAACCAATGAATCAGGCACCTGAATCCACACAACCAAGAAGGTCCACAAGAACAAGGAAATCACCAATCTTTTACCAAGGGGGTGCTCATAATGTTCAATAAACTCCACATCTGTTGAGTGCAGTAATGAGTCTGGACAACCTCTCAGCAGACTATGCCAGATTCATTAATGCTATTGATGCTGTTAAAGAGCCTAAGACCTACAATCAAGCCATCAAGCATGATGAATGGAAGGAGGTAATGAACAAAGAAATTGAAGCTTTACAAAAGACTCACACATGGGACATAGTTGATCTGCCCCCAGGCAAGAAACTTATTGGATGCAAATGGGTGTACAGAATCAAATATAACCCTGATGGATCAGTAGAGAGATATAAAGCACGATTAGTAGCAAAAGGCTATACTCAGACATATGGGATTGATTATCAAGAAACCTTTTCCCCTGTTGTCAAAATCACCACAGTCAGAACTTACTTGTAGCAGCAGCAACCAAAAATTGGCATTTACATCAAATGGATGTCAATACTGCCTTTCTACATGGAGATCTACATGAAGAAGTATACATGCAGTTACCACCAGGCTGTACAGCAACTAAACCAAACTAAGTTTGCAAACTTACCAAATCTTTATATGGCCTCAAACAAGCCAGCAGACAAGGGAATTGCAAGTTGACTGAATCATTGGAGGCTCAAGGCTTCATTCAATCCAAACATGACCACAGTCTGTTCACAAAAGGGCCAAGACAGTCATTTATTGCCTTATTGGTATATGTAGATGACATCATAGTTGCCAATCCTAGTGAAGAGTTGATTCAGCAAGTTAAGGATGCTTTACATCAGCAGTTCACCATCAAAGATCTTGGAAAATTGAGATACTTCCTAGGCATTGAGGCTGCTAGATGTCCCAAAGGTGTATCCATTTCACAGAGAAAGTACACACTTAACCTCCTAGAAGAATATGAGTTTTTAGGAGCCAAACCTGCTAAGACACCTATGGAGTCCAAGAAGACTTTGCAACATGGAGATTCACCACTTTTAGAAGATAACACTGCATACAGATCCCTAGTAGGTAAATTGATTTACCTCACTTTTACCAGACCAGATATTGCTTTTGCAGTGCAACAACTACGTCAGTTTTTAGACACTCCTACTGAAAATCATATGAAGGCAGCTTATAGACTGCTAAGGTACTTGAAGACCAATCCTGGCCAAGGAATCTTCTTTCCACCAGACAATAATCTTGTACTTAAGGGTTTTACAGATAGTGATTGGGATGGTTGTCCTGAAACAAGAAGATCAATCTCAGGTTATATGATGTTCCTAGGAGATGCTCCAATCTCTTGAAAGGCAAAGAAACAAACAAAAATTGCTAGAAGCTTATCTGAAGCTGAGTACAGGGCCATGGCAAATGCAGTCTATGAAATTCAGTGGCTTATCTATATACTACATGACTTACAAATTCCAGTTCAATTTCCTACTGTGTTATTTTGTGACAAAGCCAGTGCAATGCACATTGCCCACAATCCTGTTTTCCATGAGAGAACCAAACATATTGAAATTGACTGTCATGTTGTGAGAGCCAAGATCAAATCAGGACTCTTCAAGCTTCTTCCAGTCAATACCAAAGAACAAATAGCTGGCATCCTCACCAAAGCCTTAGATGCACCTATTTTCTCTTATCTACTAGAAAAATTGGGAGTTTCAAAGATCTTTCAGAAGTAGCTGATGGGAATGCTGAGTGCAAGCTGTTCATGAACCACTCACAGCTTGAGGTGGTGTTACAGTATAGAAGCTGATGGGAATGTTGAGTGCACTCTGCTGATCAATCGAAGACATCAAGAACTCTCTTGACAAGATGAAGATCGGCTGACTGCCGACAATACGAAGACTCAAAGAACTCTCTTGATCGCTTTGATACTGATGTATAATGTAGAAAACGGTTATTTAGTTGTAATCTGTTATAACCGTTTCTAACTTACTTCTAACTGATTCATGAGGTGTATGATGTTACAAATACCCCATGATCAGCCACATTGAAAACATATTGTAACTTTTACATGATCAATAATAATTCCGCATTTTATTTTGTTTGTTTGTAATTCTACAAACTTCATCAAATATCGGCCAATCAATTGTAAGTTACTTATCGAGGTTGTTTTCAAAGCTTTTGAGGAAGGGAATTTTGATGCTAGACTAAACCAAACTATAGTTTCCTTAATACCAAAGGTGAACCCCCTGCTGCTCAGTTTAGACCCATTTCCATGACCAATGTCTGTGTAATGATAATCTCTAAGGTGATTGCCAACAGGCTTTAGACAGTCATTGGAAAACTAGTTAGCAACACTCAATCAACTTTCATCCCTAGAAGAGGTAGCACTGCAACCATTATCCTTGCTCAAGAGATTCTTCACTATTTCAAGAGCAAGCAAGGGAAAAAAGAGATGTGATGTTGAAGATTGACTTAGAAAAGGCTTATGACAGGGTGGACTGGATTATTTTGGAAAAAATTCTGAACAAGATAGGCCTTGCCCCCACGATCATAAACCTGATTAAGTTATCCTTAAAAGCTTCCCAATTTAAGTTTTTGTGGAATAGGAATATATTACAGCTTATACAGCATGAGAGAGGACTTAGACAAGGAGACCCCTTGGTCATTTATCTATTTGTTCTTTGTATGGAGGTTTTGAGCAGGGAAATTGAGGATGCTATCAAAGAGAGGGACTAGAAACGTATGAAACTAGGGAGGCAAACTCCATTCATGTCTCATATGTTTATTGTAGATGACCTTTTAATTTTTGGGGGAGGCTGCTTTGCAGCAAGCCTATATCATTAAGCAGGTTCTTGACAAAATCTGCCACCTATCTGGAAGAAGATTAGTGTCAGCAAATCCAGATTTCATGTGTCCAAGAATACCTCTATGCAGATGAAGATGCTAATCAATGGAGAACTACAAATACAACATTCAGAGGACTTCGGTCATTACCTGGGAGATCCTATGGTACATGACGAGCGTTTATTTCACCAAACAAAATTTATAATATTCTCAAGACAACGGTGACTAAACAAGCTCTCTAACCGGCAGTGTACCGGGTCGATTGCGAGTAAAAGCTCACGAGGAGTCCGAGGTCGATCCCACGAGAAGATGATGTGCTTGTAAGTACCAAAGTGAACTTATTGCTTAGTCTAGGCAAACAAGTTGTTGGAATGTTTGTACACTTCAATTAAACTAAAGTAAATTAAACTAACAAGTCTAAAGGGGGAAAGGGACATAGCCGAACCATGATCAAAATGACTAATTTCAACCCCAAGGATAGACAAAACCGGGAGTGTGCAATATAATAAACGAACTCTTGCATTCAATTTCACGGGTGCGAACTCCTAAACCCGGTGCTAGCGTCTGAACAACTCTCTTCTAACACATTATGCCATGTTAAGGTCTGAACAACTCTCTCCTAACAAGTCATGTTTTGCACTCGAGCAGCTTAAACGTATAAACGAGTAACCTCACGATGAGCTCGGTTTAACAACTAAACCGAGACTACACCACGATCCTAAAACCCTTTTCCCACACCCTCTCTCTCGAACAACTCTCAAGAGTGATGTGTGTGATATTTGACCTAGGTAGCTAATCTAGCTCAAATCCGTTATAACAAGTTCTAAGACGTGAAACATGCAAGAAACAACAATAAAACACACTACCCACTCCCAATTTCATCACCCAAAGGGTGATTTCATCACATATCACATGACCCGGCTATGGGGAGGAATTAACTACTCATTATACTAATTAAAACATGAAAGAAACAATGAATTAAAGACATAATAAGTAAAAGAGAGAAGAAATGTACCATTAAAGTGTAGAAATTCGAGTTTGGAGAAGAAGAGCACAAAAGTTGAATACAAAAGATCGAATTTTGCCCAATGAAATGTTATAAATCGAAGCTAAGAGTTAGAGAACCAAAGAGAGGATTGAAAGAGCTTTCTAACGGTATATTACACTAATTCTAACTCCTAAAAACGAAGGAAATCGCCCAAATTGATCTTAAACTACTTCCATTCGCGTCTACCCCTTTTTTTCCTGTTCTGGTGTGTTTTTATAGGTCAAAATCTGCAGAAAACGACCCAAACGCACATTTGGAAGGTTCCCAAACGCGCGTTTCAGCATTTAACTCACTGTACGTAAAAAAACAGTTCCAAACGCGCGTTTGAAAGTTCCAAACGCGCGTTTGAGATTCAGCAGTTTTCTGGCTGCAGTAAAACCATCATAACTTCTTCGTCCGAGCTCCGATTGGGGTGATTCAAGATGCGTTGGAAAGATCTTTCAATTATCTACAACTTTCATGAAGAAGTCATGACCAGAAAATGCCTCCATCATGGGTCAAAATGCTTCTGAATCAGAACAGTCACTCGGGCACCAACTCTTTCTCTTCCTTTTCCTATTCTTTCTTCTTTCTTGGCTCATTCTTGCACCTTGATCACACTTATCATCATAAATCTTCGCCTTCCGGGTTCTCGAGACACCAATACCCTACATCATCACAACAACCAAAAACAACCAAAACATTCCGGAGGGTAAAAGTGCTCGGAATAGGGTCAATATCAATAAAAGGAGGTAGTAAACCATCAAAGTGACGGATTTACTCCCCGTGCTATAAACTCACGATATTACCCCTAAAACGGTCTAAATTACCAAGAAACATGCTAAAAGTGTGGTAAACGGGGGTAGAAAATGCACCGGAATCACGTAAAGTTGACTCCCATCACCACCCCACACTTAGCCTTTGCTCGTCCTCGAGTAAAATAGGCGTTTTAAAACAAACCAAGGGATTCAACTTTATGATGTAGGTGCTACTACTCACACTCTCGAGGTGGCCCCAAAGTAAGAAACACGAACATAAACACATTGGTACAACATTATCAAGAAAATGGAGTGTGTGTGGTGCCAAGCTAAAACCAAATGCTCAAAATGATTGTCGGGCTTGAATCCCAACCAAAAATCTACCAACCGTTTCATAATCACGAGCCTCTCCACTAATCTAGTTTACTAAGTTTGGACACGATCGGGCAGGACTTGAGCGGTTATAACGTTAGGCTAGGGTGATTCCGGTTAGTCGAAAGGGGTATTTTGGGAACTGGAGAAAAAGAAGTACGAGTGAACCTAATCAAACAAGTACCAACTCATCTTTATCATGCAAACCACCCAAAACTCCTTTTGATCAACTTTGACATTTTGGGAACCATAGGTTACCAAAGGCACCCGAACTCATTGCCAAACTCGACTATGTTTCAAGTGTCGTGAGGTGAGTTCAAGCACACTAGCACCTATCTCACTATCCCAACTCTAACATCATAAAAATTTATCATTGAGCTCCTTACTTTGACTCCACGCCTTTATTTCTATGTACATCCTCTCTTTTTTTTTTTTTTTTTTTTTTTTTTTTTAAGGAAGAGATAGAAGAAGAGATTTTCTTTTCTTTTGGCCCAAGAGCCGAACACCAAGCCCAAACGAGGCTCCTCAACACTTTATAGCTCAAAACGAGAAACAACAACCCAATCAAAAACATCATCTCTCCACCCCACACTTCGCCTTAGCAAGTGTGGTCTAACGAAGACTAAGTCCACTCGTAGGGTATAAAATGAAGGAAATGTGACCATAATAAGGCTCAAGGGTAGGTTTACGACCAAGTAACAAAACGGCTATAAGCGAATGGTGGTCGAGACCATTCTATCAAGGCCGAGAGAGGGGGCTACTGAAGGAAAATGTTCGGTTAAGGCTTATTTGGCTATGGTAGGGTCAAGAGAACGCCAAAACCGTCATCCCATGTCCTACTTAGGTAAACCTATGACATTTCGTCTCAAGGCTAGTGATATGAAAGGTGGTAGCAATCAAATTGTGCACAAAGTGTAGCTTTCGTGAAAGTAATAAACTTCATTCTCAAGATAATATCAAACCGCAATGCACATGTTCGGGGTCCCGACTAAGGTGATCACCACTCAAATGTGAAAATAACACATACAACACGGTGTTAAGACCCTTGAAATTTTTTAAAAATTACCCAAAAATCGACTCGAGCCCGATCATAGGCTAAGCATACCACATTTATAGCACATTTAACAACGAAAACAAGAAAACAGCTAAGTCTCCCACCCCACACTTAAACGAAACACTGTCCTCAGTGTGTGAGAGATAAAAAGAGTAAAAAGACTTAGCTGTTTGACCAAAACCCGGCAGAAAGGCGCACTTTAGCCCACGTGACATCTTCTAGTAAGCTCCATCTCGAGTACCTGAACACCATGTAGACAAAAACAAGGCAAACACATGCACGGGAAAAAATCCACGTGCCAAAAGATGGTGATAGATACGAGATATATAAAAATAGAAGCCATGCCACAATCAAGGTATCAAAGCATATCAACCATACTAGACGGGAAGTGCACTGGATGTAAAGATAATCAAAAGACACAGGAGGCATCCATGCATAAAATAAAGCCACAGAGGCTCACATAAAAACATCCCGTCTACGTGCAAAAGCAAGAATCAAAAGAAAATCTCACCCCAAACTCTCTTGTGAGACAAAACTCTCCCTCTTGCACCCAAAACCACTTCAAAAACAAAATTATTACCAAAAGTTGGGTTGCCTCCCACAAAGCGCCTTTGTTTTACGTCGTTGGCTCGACCAAGTGGCACCAAAACGGACTCAAACCATAAAGGACTCAAACCAACTCAAGACAACATTTTTAATTCAATCAAAAATCACCAAAACCATCAACCGAAATCCGAACTCAAGAATATCAACAATTCAAGGAGAATGAGCATAGCAAGCATAGGGAAAACGAGTTCACTAGGAACTTACCGCACATGGCTCTTGGGAATCCCTTTCGTTGAAATCCGCCATCATCCTCTTCTTGAAATTACCATCCCATGGTAGTTGTTCCACTTTCATAAATCTTGTGAGCTTCATCTACCGGGGAGTAAAGAGTGTAGTAGTCCGGGACCGGTATGCTAATCACCTCCAACTCTTCCGGTAGCTCTACCATGGATGTCATATCAAGCTCATGAGATTTCATCACACACTCCAAAATTGCATCATCATACAATTCAATCGGGAGTGATGGTGAAATGGGCGATCCGTCTTCTCTTCAAACTCGAAATCCGGTTCTTCAAAAAGTGTGCTCAAATCTATCATACACTCCTCCAAGTCATCGTCTTGCATTTCTTGGGGGCGGTGTAATAGACAAACATTGCACCTCTTCCATCTCTTCTTCATCCCAAAACGAGCTACTTTCATCACCAAAGATTTCATGTTGAGTCTTAACAATGGTTGGTTCCACCATACATTCCACCAAGGCATCATCAATGTTCACATCAGGAAGTGAGGGTGTAATCGGAAGAATGTGAAACTTACCACAGTCAAACTCCACGAGAGGAACCTCTAGTGATATGGGCGATCCCAACTCAATCTCTAGCTCGGAAAACGCTTCATCTAGATAAAAATCATCATCCTCTCTCTCCGTTTTCCTTGAATGAGCCTCTTCTCGCTCTTTTCCCACGGCTTCTAGCTCCTTTCTTGTTTCTTCTTCTTTCTCAAACATCCTCTTTTCATTTAGTTGCACTACTCGATCTTCAAGATTTTGCAAAGATTCCTCTTGTTGGTCCAACAATTTCTCATGGTGTGCATCTTCAATCTTTTCCCTACCGACTTCATCTCACTCGGTTTCTTGCGTCTTGGCCCTCTTCTTGTCTCGGAAACATAAAGTCTTGAAGTTTCCATAATCCGTTCAATTTGGTCAAACGCTTGATCAGTCGTAACATCATTATATCACCACCGCTTGAAGCATGAAGTCGGTTTTGCATATCTTGATCAAGTCCCCAAGCAAGAAACAATGGACTTGGTCCCCAAGAGTGACTCCATGTATGCGGGACATTGGCGCAACAAGGCCTTATACCGTTCTCATGCCTCGAGTAGTGACTCGTCTTCATAAGCATCAAAGGTCATGATTGCCTCTTTCAAATCAAAAACTTTTCCCGTGGATAGTATTTAAGCAAAAATGTGCGCACCACCTCGGTCCAAGTGTGTAGAGTCATGCCTTAAGAGAGTCATACCACGCCCTTGCTTGGTCTTTTAGAGTGAATGGGAACAAAAGTAGCTTGATTGCCTCTTCACTAACACCGTCCATCCTTATAGTCCGACACACCTCGAGATAATGATCCAAGAAGAAGTAAGGATTTTCGATTGCCGTCCTCTAAAGGTTGAGTTGTCCCTAATCATATTGATAATATTTTGCCCAATACTCATAGTGTTGGCGGTGATTGAGAGCAACCTTATCGGACTATGCCCCACCAAATCGGGCCGTGGCATGACCAAATCTCTACAAGTCCGCACGTCTCCTTGATTCGGTGCGGATTGGGAGTTTGCATATGAGCTTGCATTAATGCTTGAAATTGCTCTTGTACTTGATTCATGAGCCAATTCATAGCATTCGGGTCCATCGGTGGCATTGCTCCACCTTGTCCTTTCCATTGACGGTTTGCTCCTTTTTGAACATTGTTACATAAGGATTGGTCTTGAGCTCGATTAGTAACTCATTGACCTCCCCCGATAGAAGGGTGTTCCACAAAAACTTGGCCTCCACGACCAACTTGATTAGTGTCTCGGTCCATTCCCGTTTGTTCCGGACTCAAACCTTCAAATCTAGCAATCAAATTCCCAACTAGAAGGCCCCTTCCTCTTTGTTTAGCAAAGGTCTCCATTCTAGCAATGTAAGGTTCAAGAGGTTCTCAAAAACTCCGGGCAATGCACTACAAAACACCAAACAACAAGAAAACAATAAAATAAAACCTAGGCCCAAGCCTTCGGTTCACTTGCAAGATATCACAAATAGCACACATCTTCCCGACAACGGCGCCATTTTGATGAGCGTTTATTTCACCAAACAAAATTTATAATATTCTCAAGACAACGGTGACTAAACAAGCTCTCTAACCGGTAGTGTACCGGGTCGATTGCGAGTAAAGCTATAGGAGTCCGAGGTCGATCCCACAGAGAAGATGTGCTTGTAAGTACCAAAGTGAACTTATTGCTTAGTCTAGGCAAACAAGTTGTTGGAATGTTTGTACACTTCAATTAAACTAAAGTAAATTAAACTAACAAGTCTAAAGGGGGAAAGGGACATAGCCGAACCATGATCAAAATGACTAATTTCAACCCCAAGGATAGACAAAACCGGGAGTGTGCAATATAATAAACGAACTCTTGCATTCAATTTCACGGGTGCGAACTCCTAAACCCGGTGCTAGCGTCTGAACAACTCTCTTCTAACACCTTATGCCATGTTAAGGTCTGAACAACTCTCTCCTAACAAGTCATGTTTTGCACTCGAGCCGCTTAAACGTATAAACGAGTAACCTCACGATGAGCTCGGTTTAACAACTAAACCGAGACTACACCACGATCCTAAAACCCTTTTCCCACACCCTCTCTCTCGAACAACTCTCAAGAGTGATGTGTGTGATATTTGACCTAGGTAGCTAATCTAGCTCAAATCCGTTATAATAAGTTCTAAGGCGTGAAACATGCAAGAAACAACAATAAAACACACTACCCACTCCCAATTTCATCACCCAAAGGGTGATTTCATCACATATCACATGACCCGGCTATGGGGAGGAATTAACTACTCATTATACTAATTAAAACATGAAAGAAACAATGAATTAAAGACATAATAAGTAAAAGAGAGAAGAAATGTACCATTAAAGTGTAGAAATTCGAGTTTGGAGAAGAAGAGCACAAAAGTTGAATACAAAGATCGAATTTTGCCCAATGAAATGTTATAAATCGAAGCTAAGAGTTAGAGAACCAAAGAGAGGATTGAAAGAGCTTTCTAACGGTATATTACACTAATTCTAACTCCTAAAAACGAAGGAAATCGCCCAAATTGATCTTAAACTACTTCCATTCGCGTCTACCCCTTTTTTTCCTGTTCTGGTGTGTTTTTATAGGTCAAAATCTGCGAAAACGACCCAAATGCACGTTTGGAAGGTTCCCAAACAGCGTTTCAGCATTTAACTCACTGTGTGTAAAAAAAAGCGATTCCAAACGCGCGTTTGAAAGTTCCAAACGCGCGTTTGAGATTCAACAGATTTTCTGGCTGCAGTAAAACCATCATAACTTCTTCGTCCGAGCTCCGATTGGGGTGATTCAAGATGCGTTGGAAAGCTCTTTCAATTATCTACAACTTTCATGAAGAAGTCATGACCAGAAAATGCCTCCATCATGGGTCAAAATGCTTCTGAATCAGAACAGTCACTCGGGCACCAACTCTTTCTCTTCCTTTTCCTATTCTTTCTTCTTTCTTGGCTCATTCTTGCACCTTGATCACACTTATCATCATAAATCTTCGCCTTCCGGGTTCTCGAAACACCAATACCCTACATCATCACAACAACCAAAAACAACCAAAACATTCCGGAGGGTAAAAGTGCTCGGAATAGGGTCAATATCAATAAAAGGAGGTAGTAAACCATCAAAGTGACGGATTTACTCCCCGTGCTATAAACTCACGATATTACCCCTAAAACGGTCTAAATTACCAAGAAACATGCTAAAAGTGTGGTAAACGGGGGTAGAAAATGCACCGGAATCACGTAAAGTTGACTCCCATCAGTACACTTTAGAGCCATAAAAAACAAATACAGCTACATTGTTGATAAGATGAAAAAGAAACTCTCTAGTTGGAAGACCAAATGCCTCTCTAGAGCAAGTAGGTTGATATTGATCAAGAGCTCTCTTGACCCTCATCCGTTTTATGCAATGCAGAACATAATGTTGCCACAAGGATGCCTACATGAAATGGAGAAGGTGTGTAGGCAGCTTTTATAGGGATAAGATGATAGGGTTAGAAAGATGCATTATATCTCTAAGGACAAAATTTGTGAAACTAAAGACAAAAGGGGACTGTGGTTTAAGAATCTGCAGATTGTGAACTTGGCCCTGCTTGGTAAACTGGTTTCACAGCTTCTGAAAAATGGGCTCTATTGGTGCTCGTCCTAATCCAGAAGTATGGCAGCCCCTTTGAGAGGCCAAAATCCTCTAGCTCTCCAACTTGGAAGAGTATCTGCAAAGTAGCAGCAACAATGAAGAATGTGTTAAATGTAGAGAATAAGAATGTCATATGGAAAGAAGATAGCTGCAAGAAGTATTCGGTTGCAAGTGGTTATGCATTTCTTTCACATGTAGAAGAAACCCAAGTAGACCAAAAGTGGAGAGAGATTTGGAAGCACAAAGGTCCAGCCAGGCTGAACTTTCTCTTGTGGCAGGCTGCACATAATGCCTTACCATCCATGGTTGTTCTGTGTAGATGACATGTTGCCCATACTGCCATCTGCACCATCTGCAACTGTGTTGAAGAGACTAATCTCCACTCATTGAGAGACTGTAGAACTTCCAGCATCTTGTGGAAAACATTCTACCTAGGCAACATGAAACTCTTCTTCCTTTCATAGTGACATTAAGGATTGGATTTAATAAATTATTATCATTAATTTCAGTGAAAAAAACTCTGCCAGGACGTTACACTAACTCTGCCATGGCCACCCTTTCAGCCATGGAAATGGACGGAGGAGGCCAATCCTCTGAAGAATCGGACCTGCTACGGCGAAGTGAAAACAAATGGAAAGACCCCGATTCGGATCGGAATACAGAGCCATCGGCATGGATGCTCAAGGGAGGAGCCGATCTCCTCCGGGAACCGAAAAGACACTCGAGATTCTATATGGGAGATGGAGAAGATGAGGACAATATTGCAGAGTTTATTACAATTGCTGAAAATTGGAGAGGCACCGATACAGATGAAGACCCTATAGAGATCCCGGTGGAAGACTGCATTGATTTATGGCATCCGTGGCGGAGAGCATTGATTGTAAAGGTTCTTGGTCGTAGCGTCTCCTTCAAGATCCTAGAACAACGACTAAACAGTATGTGGGCACGTTCAGGTGAACTCGATATAGTGGATTTGGAAATGGATTATTACGTGATCAGATTTGCTAGCAAAGAAGACTATGACACGGCCCTATCGATGGGACCATAGACAATTCAAGGGCACTACTTGACAGTTATGAAATGGAGGCCTTTCTTCCAACCTTCGAGACAGAAAATACTCTCAACTTTGGTGTGGGTGCGCTTCCCAGGTATGCCCTTAGAAATTTTTGAAGATGAACAATTTCTCCTACAGTTGGCTAGGAGAATTGGAAAACCAGGTAAGGTAGACATAGTGACATCACAAACGACCAGGGCCAAGTTTTAAGGGTCTGTGTGGAAATGAATCTTCAGCGTGTTTTGAGGACAAAGGTTGTGTTGAATGGTAATACATTTGCTGTTGAGTATGAGGGCCTACAACAAATTTGTTTTGAATGTGGTAGATTGGGACATAAAACTCAGAATTGCCCTTCTGTTCACCCCCCCCCCACAACACCCCAACCGGGACAAAACAATAATACATGTGGCCCCCCACCACCACCGCCTGGCCCCACCCCAGGGAGACCCTTTGGACCATGGATGATTGCTACTACCCGGAGATGACGACCAGCTACGGGACAAAGAACCAGAGGAGAAAGACCAACAACAAGGAATCAAAATGGAGAGGAACAGACCGAAGCTAGATCTAGAATGGATGTGGCATCAGGTTCCAGATTTAATGTATTAGTAGAAGAGAAAAATATGGTGGATCCTGGTGATCAAATGGAATATCCAGATAAAGTGCAAGACTTGCAATAACGTATGAAAGAAGCTGCTACAAGTTTCAAGGAACCAATTGTGTCCCTACTAGGAAAAGATGGAGGGGGTAGGAAAGAACACCAAGTAAGTTCCATGGATTTGGACATGGGCGCTGTCAATAATGGAAATACTATCCAGGAGTCAAGTAAAAGGAAAGAGCCCACCATGGGAGATAGATCTCACACCATTCCTACCAAAAGGTCAACAACAACATCAAATGCAACAAAAGCTACAGGTACAGCTAATACACCACTCTATGACATATCCAACAGAAAGGATGACCAACATCCTAGAAGGGAAAAGGGAGGGGAAGTATATGTCCAGAAAAACCAAAATGTACTGGCAGAATCTCCAGGAGATGACGCACACATTAAAGCAAAACCACCGGATGAACATAGCAGTCACCAAATCAGTTCTGATAATAGAAATGTGGGCGTGTGGAGGCTACGTGATGAACCTCCTGATAATGAGGGAGGGATGGAAAAGAGTGCCCCATCTCAACACCAATAAACTTGTCCAATGAAGATCATAACCTGGAATTGCAGGGTGGCGGGCTCAACTGCTTTTATCAGAGAGTTGAAATATATGTTGTCAGAACATAAACCTGATGTCCTATGTTTACTAGAAACGAGAGTAACTAGTTCACATGCTTGGCGTATTTTCCAGCCATCTTATTTTACGAAATGCATATGTGTTGAAGCAAGAGGGTTTGCGGGAGGAATTTGGTGCTTCTGGAACGACAACTCAGTGACCCTTGTAAACCTGGCTACTACGAATTATTGTGTTACGTTTGCAGTTATCAAATATGGGGAAATTAATTGGGTCCTCTCCATTGTTTATGCTTCTCTTATTCCTGCGACAAGAACAGAATGTTGGGCGTATTTTGAGAAACTCTCCTCGATAATCAACCACCCCTGGTGTCTATTAAGAGATTTTAATCAAGTCATTGACCAGGCAGACAAGAAAGGGGGGCGTCCTATTGAAGGAAGGAATGTAGAGAGCATGAGAAATATGATAAATGTGTGCGAACTAGTAGGAATTCAGTTCCAAGGCCCCATATTCACTTGGATGGGACCTTTATATAAGGGTAACACATTCAGGAAAGACTAGATCAAGCATGGTGTAATGTGCAGTGGCTATCTATGTTCCCAGATGCCACCCTCACTCACCTCGCAAGAAATGAGTCAGACCACAATCCCCTTCTCCTGCAACTAGATAAGAAACAGAAGTTCCCAGGACCTCCTCCTATAATATTCCAAAATGCTTGGTTTTAACATACTGAGTTTGACACCTTTGTCGAAGATAATTGGGATCAACTAGAAACTAATTTTGGAGTGGCTGCAAAGAAATTCATGATACGAGCAAGTCAGTGGAACAAAGCAGTTTTTGGCAACATTTTTAGCAGAAAAAAGACCTGTCTCAGGAGATTAACATGAGCATAGGAAGCTTTGGCCAAGCATCCATCCACCATCCTTACAGATCTGGAAAAGAAACTTAAAGAAGAGTATGGAGTTATACTAGTACAAGAAGAACAATACTGGCATCAGAAATCCAACCTGACATGGATTGTCGAAGGGGAGAGGAATACCCATTTCTATCACCTCACCTCACTCAAGAAAAAGCAGAGAAGTAAAGTGACCACCCTTATAAGACCTGACGGGACTTGGAGTACAGATGAGATAGAAGTGCAGAACATGATGAGGAATTTCTATATGAACCTTTACTCTAGAGAAGACGAACACCACCCATGTGCTTGTACGCTGCCAATACCGACCCTAAGTCACTCTGACCAACGACACTTGAATAGGCAAATCAGTGAAAAAGAAATCGAAGATGCATGTTTTGATATGGGTACATACAAGGTTGCAGGACCTGATGGACTTCCTCCAATCTTTTTCAAGAAATGTTGGGGTACGGTGGGCAAATCTGTTGTAAGCTTTGTCTTCAAATCATTTGAGATGGCCTGGTTCCCTCCTTATATGAATGAAGTCCTCATAACTCTCATACCTAAAGTGGATCATCCAGAGACACCTAGTCAGTTCAGACCCATTGCTCTTGTCAATGTCATTATCAAGATTATTACCAAAGTGCAGGGAAATCGTTTGCAGAATGTTGTTGGTAAATTGGCGAACACCACACATAGTGTTTTCATACCAGGCAGAGGAAGCTCAGCAAACATCATTTTAGCACAGGAAATCATTCATACGTTTGGGACAAAAAAGAAGGGAAAGAAAGATTACATGGCTATCAAGGTTGATCTGGAGAAAGCATATGACCGTGTGAGTTGGACATTCCTCAAAAACATTCTTAAGACTATAGGACTGTCTAATCATCTCCAACAGCTGCTCATGCATTGCATCACCTCTTCAAAATTATCAGTACTTTGGAATGGGAATAAACTAGAATCCTTCAGTCGCAGCAGAGGTTTGAGGCAATGAGACCCTATTGCCCCCTACCTTTTTGTTCTATGCATGGAAGTTCTAAGTGCAAAAATTAACATGGCAGTGGAACAAGGAAAGTGGAAAGCAGTAAAGATTTCAAGAAATGGTCCCCAAGTATCTCACATCTTCTTTGCAGATGACCTGATACTATTTGGAGAAGCAAGTGAGCAACAAGCCAGGGTCATCGAGGAGGTACTTGGAGAATTCAGTCACTGTTCTGGCCAGAAGATTGGTACATCCAAGTCCATATTCTACACTTCTAGCAACGTAAGAGGGCAAACAATATTATCTATTGCTCAAAGACTTGGAATGACCTATACCACTGACCTTGGCAAATACCTTAGAGTCCCGCTTCCCCATGGCCGAATGAAAGTGTCTCACTTTAGATATTTGGAAGATAAGATGAGGCCAAGTCAAGCACTGAAGTCCAAAACCTTATCCAAAGCAGGGAAATGTGTGCTTATTAATAGTTCTTTATCAACACAACCCTACTATGTCATGCAGACAACCATCATTCCATCCACCATTCTGCAAGGCATGGAGAAAATATGCAGATCCTTTTTCTGGGGAAATGATGAAGATGGCAGAAAGCTTCATACGATCAAGTGGGACACTCTTTGTACACCTAAACAGGAAGGCGACCTGGGCTTAATAAAATGAAGAATATGAATATTGCTCTGTTGGGAAAAGTTGTTTGGACCTCATTCAAAGAAAATATATGCTATGGGTACAGGTCCTTGCTCATAAATATAAAGAACTGTCATCCACTCCTAAAAGAGGGTGTTCACCGACATGGAGGGGAATATGCAAAGCTTACGCACATCTTTGGGAGAGATTTACAGTCAACCCTAATGGTATAGAATGGAAGGGAGATTCAAAAGGCCAATATACGGTTTCATCTGCATATGCTTGGCAACATATCCCTCATAACCAACCGGATAATTCAAGCTGTGGAATACATTATGGGAGTTGAAGGGGCCTACTAGAGGTAATTTTTTGCTTTGGACAGTGGCACACGAAGCTCTACCTGTAAGTAAATTTCTTCACTCTAGACATATTAGTGATGCTTTGGTACCTCTTCGGTGGTGGATTGGTTACAAACGAACTTGAATGTAGAGCCCAGATCTTTTGGCAATGCCCAGAACTGGAAATATATTTGGAAGGAAGCGGTCTATGGGATATGGATGTGGAGAAATAAGCTTACACACGGTCAAGGGGAGGAGAGACCCCCGGCGTATGTGTTCTTATCAAAAGTGGTTGAACGCGCGAAGAACATTAGACTAGCATGGTGTATAGAATAAACCCATAGGATTAGAATTGTTTTTGAAATATCTGTGTTTTGAGTTCCTGTAAAGCTACATTTTGTTTGCCCTTTTGGTGCCCAAAATCTAATAAAATGATCTACTTTGAAAAGAAAAGAAAAAAGATTGGATTTTCACCAACCTTTCAAGCCCCTTGCATATTAGGCAATGGCCATACCAGTTTAGAGATATGACTTTCAGCATTTGGCATTGGAGAAACTAATTTCACCATGGAGTCAGTGAGTCTGCCCCACCAATTCAGATGTTAATTTCGGAGATGGAAGAAAGCGTCAGAAATCTTAGAGTAGCATGGAACATTGATCATTTGTAGTTTTTTTTTTTTTTTTTTGTGAACATTATTTTTTTTGTGGTTTCCATTTGTTCTAGTAAAAGAAAGCTCGTTTTTTGGAAGGAAAAAAAGAGGACTGAAAATAAATGAGCATATATACTTACTATTACTGATGTTCAAACATCTCATGCAGTTTGTTCAGGCAAAGAAAATAAATAGACAACATATGAAGGCAGTTGTCAATTTGGAGAAGAGAAAGCGGCTGGTGATCGATCTGCATAATCGGGCAGAAGGATATTTTGATTTAAACAAAAAAGGGATTAATTGTATGATGCATTTTTTTTTCCATTTCTAATCTAAATTTACACATGATAGTCAGGGAATATTTTGTTAAACAAACAGAGCCGCTCACAAACTAGCTCGTGTTTCACTCTTAGTATCTGTGATTGTTCGTTTGTTTAGCTTAACGAACCAAGCTTGAACAACATTTTAAGCTCGTTTCCTAAACGACGAACACGAACTTACTCATGAACGTTCGATTATGTTCGCGAACATTTTATAAAGATAAACAATGAACAAGCTAACTTTAACTCATAAGAGGATAAGACATTTATTAATCTAATAGATACTTTAGAGTAATTTTATAAAATATTGACAGACTTGTCATAATCTTTTTATTGCTGAAATATTTGAATATTGCTTTTTATTTTGTTAATTATTCATTTGGAATTAATTTTTACACCTTAACAAGCCAAACCCAAATTAAGAGGTTAAAATACATGTAGCATGTCAAACTCGAACACGAGTTCGAATACAATTTCTTTATAACTAAGCTGAGTTTGAACATAATTTTATGTACATTTATTAAGCAAACGTTCGCGAACAGACTCGTTACCTTAACGAACCAAGATTGATCATATTTTTATGTTCGTTTATTAAACGCACGAACATGAACAAGCCCGTGACTTAAACGAAAAGAGCTTGAACAATTGATACTCGGTTCGGCTCGGCTCGTTAACAGCACTATGGATGAGGTTTGGAGAACTTCTTTTCTTTATATGTCAGAATAGATATGTTCTCTCCGCCAAAAGTAAAACAATGAAAGCAATGTAGACGTGCCCAGGACATGCCATAGTGGTAACGAGTTTGGGTGTCTTAAAAAGCAGCTGAACCTGAAGATGAAGTGTGGAGATTCGAATCTCGTAAAGGGACAACTTCTTTCAATCTGTTTGGTATAATAGCATGCTCATGACTCTGAGTCACTAGATAACCTGATTAGCCTCTCTACTCATCATGTGGGATATGGGGAGTGGAGACCCTCAAGGTTAGAGTTTAAACTTTTTATGAAAGCAATGTAGACTCTCCATTTCATTATCCACACAGGGAAATGTCAGTCCAGAATTAATTTGATGAAAATTTTGTACTTAAAAAAATGAATTGGGCTGTGGATCTGCTCATGGAAAAGCGGAGAAAAAAAAATGGAATAAAAGAAATTGAAAGGTTGAGATGGAGTAGAGGAATATGAGATTATGTTCCAAATACTTGATGGTGGATAGGAATTTGATTGTAAAAAGTCGGAGTTGAGCCTGATATACAGATTTATATATATATATATAATATATACTACAAGAAACAGCAGGCAGGGGTGGACGCACAGCATAGGATGGGGGCACTTGCTCCTTTCGGATTCGGAAATTACACTACTATGTATATGTTATGTATTTTTTTCGCCTCCCACAAAATTTATGTTCGCCACTATTATCTATAATAATCCAACAATTTAACATAAAACTTTTATCGGGCAAATTAAAATACATAGTTATTACCAAAGTGATACATTTAAAAAATAAATTAATCGGTTTCGAAATATTGGTTTTTTTCAAAAACATTGTTTGTAATATTTTAAATCTTTATTGATAGAAGTATAATGGTTAATTAATGTGTTCGGATCCTGCGATATATAGTACTGTCATTTTTTTATCATATAAAATGAAATGTATAGTCGTGTTTTTTTTACGATGTATAGTAGTGTCTTTTTTATTAAATCGCAAGAGACACAAAAAAAAGCACTTTTAGTCTGTAGCGCGGGATGTTGATTGCAAGAGGTCTTTAGAAATATTTAGCCTCATTAATGTTGATTGCAAAAAGTCTTTAGAAATATCATCCCCGTCGTCCGGGATCATGCGTCCGCCCCTGACAGCAGATCAGCAAAGCTCAGTAAACACAAGCACTTGGTATTTCCAAGTTGGTTGGGAGTGGATCGAAGATGCTGAAATTCAATCCATGCAAATCAACAATCAACAAAGAAAGAAAAAGATGATCGAGAAGCTGACGCTTGCCTTATTTCTTCACTTTCATGAACAAGATTTATGTGAAATTTAGGACAATGGAGAAGGAGGAGGGGGAGGGTAGCAAACTGGGGGTGGGGTGAGGGGCGGGTCAAAGTGTTGTAATTTGAGGGTGTGAAGATTGATCACCAATGTCTTGAATTTCTGCAGATATAGAAGATGTTCGGATCCTCGTAGTTTCACGATAAATCGTTGTCCTTCTTAAATTATTCGACCCTATACTTTGTCCCGGGTATCACGAATATTTAAGTGAGATATAAACTGAGAGTTTTACCTTTAAGTCTGGACAAAGATCTTAAAGAGCACTTAGAAGTATTAAGTTATATGGAATGTTTAACAAGGATGCTTACAATTGTTATTCTTTTTTATTTTTTAACAATGTAAACTTGCTAATATATAGCACTTAGATTTGAAAAAGAGCAAAGGAATACGTCCTTCAAGTGATTGAAACCAAAGGAAAAATCGCATTTATTTGGTTGCACCACTTAAAAAGGCCAAAAGACACCAAAAATCAGTTTTTCCGACCACAGGTGCCCATCCGTACGGATGCAGTTATCATCCGGACGGATAAGTTACAGTATCAAAATTTTACCGTTTCAGCCTTTCATCCGTACGGATAGATTCTTATCCGTACGAATAACACTTATCCGTACGGATAGATTCCTATCCGTACGGATAGCTCTCAATCAGAAAATTTTGGATTTTCATTTCACATCCGTACACTCGTAAACACTTATATAAGCGCGCACTCCGCACCTCAATACTTATATTTTAGCTTTACGAGCATAATCACCCTTATACTAAACCCCGATAACCTCAATGGCTTGTGATTATACTTAAATCACCAACACAAAGTACATGACCATTTACAATTGGGTTTAAATTAATTGATAAATAAATTGAGTATTTATATTTTACCATTACCGCATCTTATCAATACAACAACTTCAATTAAATCTATCAATAATGTCAAACTTATAAAAAAAAGAGAAATTGGAAAATCAGGCCCTTTTAACCTCTGACATTTTTTTTTAGGTCGGACAGATTCTGACATTATTTTTCAGGTTCACCGTCCAAATTTGGAGGAAATCGTCCATATTCAGTCAAAACCCTCCAAATTTGGATTAATTTCGTCCAAATAATTTGAATGGACTAAATGGACGAAAACCGTCCGAATTTTGGATGCACCGTCTATTTTTGGGGGGCGAATACCGTCCATTTTTGGACGGTGCGTCCAACATTTGGAGGGTTTACGTCCATTTTGTCCAAAGCTCTAAAACCGTCCAAATTGGGACGGTGCCATCTGGTCTCTCCGTCCAAAAAGAGGACGCACCGTCCAAATTTGGAGGGATACATCCAATTTGGACGGAAACGTCCATTTTCAAACCCTTATCAGCCCTTCTTCCTCATTTCAACCATTTCACCGCCGTTTGAAGAAAAAACCGCAAAAGCGAGCAAATTTGGACGATTTACACATTTCAATTCTTCCATTTCTCGAGCAAATTTGGACGATTACAATGGCTAATCCTTCGCCTTCTCGAGTCAAGCACCTAATGTGAGTGTTTATGGTATTATTTTTTTTTCTGATTTTTCCAATTCCGTTTTCATTTTGTATTTTGTTTTTGTTATTTGATTTTGTTGGGTAATCATACAATTGTAGATTTGAATTCATATCCTATTTAATTTTGTTATTTGATTCAATTTAATTCATATCCTATTTATTTTTGTTATTTGATTCGAATTAATCCTATTAAATTTTGTTATTTGATTGTGACAGATTTTTACGGTTTATGTCACTATGAATATCATGTTATTTGTTCGATTGGGATTCAACGGTGTTATAGGGTTTAGGGTTTAGATTCAAATTCATATATTGTATGATTATATGTATGTTTGATGAAGTGATTTTAGAAATCGAAATGACATAGATATAATTCGAATGGATATGTATGAAAATTAGTAATATGTAATTAATAGCTTAGGGTTTATGTATTCTCTATGTTCATGTAAAATTCAAAATTCATGTATAATTTAGAGATCGTCATGTAAACTCAACAATAGTGTGTTATTTTATTGTTGAGTTTGAATACAATTCATGTATGGTATGATTAAATGTATGATGGGGCATTTAAAGTAATTTATGATAGTGTAAGAATATGTATGATAGTGTTATGATTTTTATTTGATGTTCTAGTGTAATTTATGATAGTATAATGTTAGATTCTATGATAGTAGTATTGCTAATTATTTAAATTTGACAATGAGTATGATGATCACAGGAGTAAAAGGCCAAAAGACACCAAAATCAGTTTTTCCGACCACAGTGCCCATCCGTGACGGATGCAGTTATCATCCGGACGGAAAAGTTACCATATCAAAATTTTACCGGTTTCAGCCTTTCATCCGTACGGATAGATTCTTATCCGTCGAATAACACTTATCCGTACGGATAGATTCCTATCCGTACGGATAGCTCTCAATCAGAAAATTTTGGATTTTCATTTCACATCCGTACACTCGTAAACACTTATATAAGCGCGCACTCCGCACCTCAATACTTATATTTTAGCTTTACGAGCATAATCACCCTTATACTAAACCCCGATAACCTCAATGGCTTGTGATTATACTTAAATCACCAACACAAAGTACATGACCATTTACAATTGGGTTTAAATTAATTGATAAATAAATTGAGTATTTATATTTTACCATTACCGCATCTTATCAATACAACAACTTCAATTAAATCTATCAATAATGTCAAACTTATAAAAAAAAGAGAAATTGGAAAATCAGGCCCTTTTAACCTCTGACATTTTTTTTTAGGTCGGACAGATTCTGACATTATTTTTCAGGTTCACCGTCCAAATTTGGAGGAAATCGTCCATATTCAGTCAAAACCCTCCAAATTTGGATTAATTTCGTCCAAATAATTTGAATGGACTAAATGGACGAAAACCGTCCGAATTTTGGATGCACCGTCTATTTTTGGGGGGCGAATACCGTCCATTTTTGGACGGTGCGTCCAACATTTGGAGGGTTTACGTCCATTTTGTCCAAAGCTCTAAAACCGTCCAAATTGGGACGGTGCCATCTGGTCTCTCCGTCTAAAAGAGGACGCACCGTCCCAAATTTGGAGGGATACATCCAATTTGGACGGAAACGTCCATTTTCAAACCCTTATCAGCCCTTCTTCCTCATTTCAACCATTTCACCGCCGTTTGAAGAAAAAAACCGCAGAAAAGCAGAGCAAATTTGGACGATTTACAGCATTTCAATTCTTCCATTTCTCAGAGCAAATTTGGACGATTACAATGGCTAATCCTTCGTCTTCTCAGAGTCAAGAAGCACCTAATGTGAGTGTTTATGGTATTATTTTTTTTTACAGATTTTTCCAATTCCGTTTTCATTTTGTATTTTGTTTTTGTTATTTGATTTTGTTGGGTAATCATACAAAGGTAGATTTGAATTCATATCCTATTTAATTTTGTTATTTGATTCAATTTAATTCATATCCTATTTATTTTGGTTATTTGATTCGAATTAATCCTATTAAATTTTGTTATTTGATTGTGACAGATTTTTACGGTTTATGTCACTATGAATATCATGTTATTTGTTCGATTGGGATTCAACGGTGTTATAGGGTTTAGGGTTTAGATTCAAATTCATATATTGTATGATTATATGTATGTTTGATGAAGTGATTTTAGAAATCGAAATGACATAGATATAATTCGAATGGATATGTATGAAAATTAGTAATATGTAATTAATAGCTTAGGGTTTATGTATTCTCTATGTTCATGTAAAATTCAAAATTCATGTATAATTTAGAGATCGTCATGTAAACTCAACAATAGTGTGTTATTTTATTGTTGAGTTTGAATACAATTCATGTATGGTATGATTAAATGTATGATGGGGCATTTAAGTAATTTATGATAGTGTAAGAATATGTATGATAGTGTTATGATTTTTTATTTGATGTTCTAGTGTAATTTATGATAGTATAATGTTAGATTCTATGATAGTAGTATTGCTAATTATTTAAATTTGACAATGAGTATGACTGATCACAGGGGAGTATAAATGCCCTTGAAATTATCGGTAACAAGAATGTGATTTAAAATTGAAACAAACGACAAATTAATGTCGTTTGAAAATACAAAACGAATATCTCGAATCAATTCCATGGTACGCCTCGGCCTGATGAGGTTCTTAGAATTGCATGCTTTCCTAGGTGTTTTCGATTCCTTCGATCCATTGTGTCATGCCTAATCTCCAGGCTTTGTATTGGGGCTCTTGGTAGGTAGCTCGTAGAAAATTTCATTAGAGTCCTCCAACAGAGCATCTTTCCTGTCTCCAAAGCACTGGTAAATCCTCAGCCGGAAGTGAGGCACCCCTTAGATTGAAAATATAAGTTCTGTTCTGCCGGCTCCGTCCGGCATCCGTTCTCCCTCGTCATCATCAAGTACTCTATGACGTTGGTAAAAACACTACTCTCTTCTTCTCTTACCCCCCTCTAACGTTACAACACAACACAACACCACAACACAACAACACAAAACAACGATGTTCCGAATAACAAAAAGAAAAGATGATAAGACATTTCTTTATATATATATATATATATATATATATATATATATGTATATTTATTTATTTATTTATATGTGTGTGTGTGTGTCTATATATATATATATATATATATATATATATATATATATATATATATATATATATATATATATATATATATATATATTTGTTTGTGTATGTGTGTGTGTGTATATATATATATATATATATAAATACTCATGCATAAAATCTATTTATTATTATTTTGGAAACAATAATTTACTTGAGATAGATATATGTATATAAAGTGAATTAATATAAATGTATTTACTATTTTCCTGAAAATAATCTTATTTACTTTATATATATATATTGCTTGATATATATATATATATATATATATATATATATATATATATATATATATATATATATATATATATATATATATATATATATATATATATATATCAAGCAATATATATATATAAAGTAAATAAGATTATTTTCAGAAAAATAGTAAATACGATTTGTATTAATTCACTTTATATACATATATCTATCTCAAGTAAATTATTGTTTCCAAAAATAAGAAATATAGGATTTGTACGTGTGAAGATATATATATATATTATATATATACACACACACACATTCACAAACAAATATATATATATATATAAAAATAAATATATATATATATATATATATATATATATATTTATTTATTTATTTATTTATTTATATATATTGCAATATATTTTTTTGCAATGAAATAAGCATGTGTATTTATAATCACTCATGACTTTTCCACATCCTGGGACACACGGGAATATATTCATCCGCGCGTCTTAAGGTGTTTGATACCAAATTGAGGTTCCATTCGGAAAGAAGAATCTATGAAAACTACAATCCGAGTTGGTGCCAGATCCCGACGGCAATAATCGTACCTTGTTAACTAGATTGGAAGAATCGGTGTTTGGTCAATTTATTACTTGGTATCGTGATAATTGGGCGCTTCAAAGGGCGGCTAATAGCATTCTTGTATTTCCAAATGGTTTATCCCGACTGTGACGATGAACTTCATTTTAAGATTGGCGAGAATAGAGTGAAGTTCGGCAAAAGAGAGTTTGCAATGACAATGGGGTATAGATTTGGAGATGAAAACCTTCAGATTCAGCCAATATCAAGGTGTTTTGTGGAGCCTTGTGACCTCGGAAGCGTGCGCCGGACTGTGACTATGGCAAAAATCTTAGCGGCCCGATGAGGACAAGGCAATGCGACATCAAAACCGCTTTATCGGATGGCTTTAGTGTATGTTATATATGGGTTATTAATCGGACAAGACCCGGAACCGCATACGAATCATATATTTTATATCGCCGAGACCTAGAACGGGTTAGAACTTATCCGTGAAGGCGATGTCGCTTAACAATTTCATGTGGAACTGGCGTAAACAAGTACAACACCTACGGTTACTTGAGCCGAAAAATGATGAGAAGGCCTGTCAGCCAACGATATCCGGTTGTCTATATGCCTTACATGTGTGGGCTTTTCATGCCATTCCAGCCATCGCTCTGAAGGGGAAATTCGCAATTGTGAGAGAGGGACATGAGAACGATCGTCCTACCATATTGAGGTGGAAGTTCTCGAACGGCGGGGTGTATTCCAGTAGTTTGGCATCCTCACAGTTTGCTGTATCGGTAAGTATCGTATTTTCATTTTTATCAATCCATATTTTAAATATATTGTATGTAAAATCGTGTTTTATTCATGTATTCAGGACGGAATGCCCGGTGATGTTCTGAGAACCCCCGAAGATAGGGATTACGTAATTTCACTAGGGTTGCCGGCGGCGTATGTTACGGCTGTACCTCGTCAATTACCGGTCCCTCCCGTCAGAAACACACCACCGGTCTCTCCCGTGGGAAACACACCGTCCCGTGCCTCTGGTCAACGCATAGAACGTGAGCGTCCCGAAATTGCTGAAGAGGACGCTCGACGTAGACAATCGAGGCGTACAGATTATGCGTCTACCTCCGCGAACCTGCAAGGCGATGACACGATATCCCTAAATGTGTCTGCTGAAGAACTGAGGCCAGTAATTACTCAAATCATCCAACAAGAGCTGGATAAAACTAACTCGGAGTTGAGTGTTGCGAAGACTGAGTTGGAAAAAACCAACTCCGAGTTAAGAAATGCAAATACCGAGCTTCAAAAGACTAACTCCGAGCTAGGAGCTGTGAAGGCTCAGTTAAGTGAAACGATGCGTGGGTTAGCTGAAGTTAAGGGTGATTTGGCATTTTTTAAAGATCAGCATTCAAAATTTGTCAAATGGGTGGAACTGCAGGCAGCTAGACAGCGACAGGTATGAATTATCTTGCACATACGAATTTGACAAAATTGTATTTATATTGTTAACACACGAATCTGAATTATTAATAGGGTGGTAATCAGTCACCCCAGTCCCAGCCTCCGCAACACTTCGACCCCGACGATCTAATAGGTAATTTGTATTATTAACATAGGTATTTTATTGTATGTTATCGTTAATTGATGATCTCGATTTTATTTGGTATAGCTACTCCCGAGGGTATGACAGGGGCCGGTACTGACAACAGTCAGGCCGCTACATTTGGTAAGTTATTTGATTTTTCATTTTGAACCTAGAAATTACATTGTGAAAAAATATCTAATGTTATTGCTGTCGTTAATTGATTATCTCGGTTATATTTGGTATAGACACTCCCAATGGAATATTAAATATATCTATTACAATCGTGATGACTTACAAAATTATAAAATCAACACATGCTGAAGTAGAGATTTATTCAATTAGGAACAAGCTGCACGAGTCGGACATCTATTCCTTCGTGTCCGGGTTACCGATTTCGAGCAATTCCTACCGGAACCTGGGGTTTGTCCTCTCGGTAGGCATCCCGCTAGTCCTAGCACCGGGAGGCTCACCTTGAGAAGGAATCCTCGTGGTCCCGGGTCGGCCCCGCCTAGCTCCCGTGCTCTGTGTTTCTCCTCCTTCCTAACCCTAGCTCAGCGGATTGAGGGAGAGTTTAGTTCTAATCCATTCAGAAGAATCCAATCATCCTCGACTGGAACAGGGAAAACGCGTCCTTCATATATACGTTGGAAACATGCTGCTTTGTAGTAATGAGAACAATAAGTGTACGCACTCTCGCAGCGGTGACTTATAGCAGCGCAAGCATGTACGCAAGGTAATCAAGTCCTCAAATCGCCCCATAATAACATTTCTTCGTAAGCATATTTATTTTCTCACTAGTATCGATGTCCCCAACTTGAAATCGGTCCCGGTCGATCCTTAGCGATGTGAAAACTCCTTCGCCCACGCGAAACACCATTCAAGAACTTTTCAGGTTCAGGGGCTAACACGGTGCGACACGAGTCCGCAAGTTCTCTCCTCTCACAATGCCAACGCTGCAACACTCCCCTAATGTGGTCAAAGAGATTCACGATACTCATCTTACGCGCATCTCTCGATGACGTTGTTAAAGCTTTCAAATGGTTGCTTGTCATTATTGCGTAACGTGTACTTGGAAATTCTCGATCGTGCCCATTTGTCGATTCCAATCTCCTTTAGTAACGCTAAACCGGTTTGGTTGGGTCTCTATCCATCTCTATTATCTTCTCGAAATAATATTTTGAATCGCGTTTACGAAAATGTATAAGCGGCTTCCCGAAAGTGTACGGACAATATCCCGTGCTCCCGAATTTTTATTCAGGTTCATAACGATGTGGTGGTAGCGATAACCATGGTAAGCGTCTGGAAATACATTTCTAACGGCTCCAATGATGCCTGGCCCTCATGCGATATGAAAACCAAGTCACTACGTTCCCGATTATCGACTTGACGCTTACCATGAAATACTTCCACGCATCAAGGCTCTCTCCGCCGGTCACGGCAAAAGCTAACGGAAAGATATGGTCGCCCGCGCCTACACCGATCGCTACTAACAATGTCCCTCGCATTTTGTTTTTAGATGTGTACCGTCCACAACTAAGATAGGCCGACAATACTTAAACCCTCGATACTAGAACCCAAAGCCATGAAACAATATTTGAACACCTAAGCGCGCCGTGAACAATGTCTCGTGATGGTTCCAAAATTTTCTACCGTCAACATGTAAAAGTAGGCGTGTAATTTAGAATACGACATTTCTACGCTTTCACGATCAATTCCAAGGCTTTCGCCTACATTGATAGGCACTTTGATAATTAAGGTCTATGTTGAATGTTTTTGACCTCGACTTGTAAAACTTTTGTCGTGAAACCACCGCCGAGTTTTATGAGGCTATCCTCACTTAAACGACCTATAGGTCCGGGCTTGGCTTGTCTATGATTGTCGAGTCAATTGCTCCAATCCACAAGTGTGGGTTTCATTGTACGCGTTATCTCAAAGTTCATGCAACGTCGTCCGTCCCTTGCGTCCACATCCGAATCAACAACCTTCCTACCGACAACCTTCCATTCGCATCGTTCTGAAGTATAACATCGTAATTTTAACTTTTCCTTGTCAGACCTAACGAGTTTCCACATGTAGTCATGTTTCAATGCGTGGTAACTCATTTTATCCTTCATATCCTCCTTGTCTCTATACTTTTTACCAATAAACAATACATCTGGATTATCGGTCTGAAACGTCCCAGCACGTGGACATGGAGGAATTTGGGACGGGTCCATTCCAGACCCGAAATGAGCACCTCTATGGCGATTAATACTTGCCATACTAAATGTGTGACCAGTGTTAGGGTTACATTGCAAAGATGTCACAAATAACTCATGAAAGATCCCCCGATATTGAGGCCCGTTTGCATCGGTGCTTGCATCGCTGTTTGCATAAACTGCTGGCTGGTTCCATCTATGTGGATATTATGACTAGTCTGACCAAAATTATCCCAACATGTCCTTGCTTCAATCACCGGTTCACGCCTCTACCACTACTTTGTCGCTTATACGGTATGTGGGTCGTCTGATCTAAATTCGCCGCCGAGACGTTCCAACTTCATTCATAGATGCACACATTCTAGCCATAGGTTGTTCATCGTAAGGTATGTGCAATGGCCGACTAATCATATTTGCAATAAATCCCCAATCGTAGCCACGCTCACTTGACAAGTCAATTACTTGATCACCGAAAGTTGTATTCGGTTGGATGACAATTTCATGAGGGGTCGAGACTTGTGGAGTACGTGCACAACATGCTCACCGAATTCGATTATAATAAAGTTCGGTGTAAAATCCTCAATCCCTCTATCATTTTCTTCAACTATCGGTTGTTCATTTAAGTCAAATTCGTTGTCGCTTATGTCTTCCGAGTCATCATCAAGAATAACCGGTTCAAATAAACACAAAGTTTGACGGTTTCTAGTCTAAGCAGATCATCAATGTACCCTAGCCATGTCTCATCATCCAAAACATCAATCGCCCTCGTATTTTGCGTACAAAAAGTTTCATGACCAATGTATTTTTGATACATCAATTCCTACTTTCCCACACACTTTCTTCGCTTCACTTCATCCAATGTCATATCGGTTTTACACGAATCAAATAAAATTTTCCTTTTCTATAAGACCATTTGTCGCATTCTTCGTTGTATTTCCACTCTCCACCAAATTCAAACTTAACGGACACAATGTTGTTATCTGTGGAAGAATTATAAATTTACATCGATTATACAATGGAGATATGAATATAAAATAATATATAAACAATGAATATATAAAATGTTTGTATATATGTCATCATACTCATCAATGTGATATACATATATATATGTAATATGTACAAGTGCATATACTCACACACACACACACATATAAATATATATTTATATATTTATATTTACACACACACACATACACACACATATAAATATATATATATATATATATATATATATATATATATATATATATATATATATATATATATATATATATATATATATATATACACACACACATATAAATAAATAAATAAAGATATATATATATATATATAACCAATTGTCTTATCATCTTTTTTTTTTTGTTTATCGGACCATCTTTGTTTTGTGTTGTGTTGTGTTGTAACGTTAGAGGGGGGTAAGAGAAGAAGAGAGTAGTGTTTTTACCAACGTCATAGAGTACTTGATGATGACGAGGGAGAACGGATGCCGGACGGAGCCGGCAGAACAGAACTTATATTTTCAATCTAAGGGGTGCCTCACTTCCGGCCGAGGATTTACCAGTCACTGAGACAGAAAAGATGCTCTGCTTTGAGCGGACTCTAATGAAATTTTCTACGAGCTACCTACCAGAGCCCCAATACAAAGCCTCGGAGATTAGGCGTGACACAAATGGATCGGAAGGATTCAAAACACCTAGGGAAAGCATGCAATTCTAAGAACCTCATCAGCCGAGGCGCACTCATGGAATTCGATTCGAAATATTCGTTTTGTATTTTCAAACGACATTAATTTGTCGTTTGTTTCAATTTTTTAAATCACATTCTTGTTACCAATAATTTCAAGGATGTTCTCATACTATCACAAAATACGTAATTCAAAACCATATATTTGAATTGAATTTTCATCTTCCACTACAACAACAACATAATCAACTTTGTACCAAACCAATAAAACACATTCGGTAAAACAAGTTTCGTTTATTACTACAAGCGATCACATTGACATCAACCAAAATATATTTGTATCGTTATCCAAATATTTCATCATAATATATCAATCAAAATAAAATGTATCATTGACTACCCTAATTATCCAACGAATGTCAATTCCATTATCGAAATATATAATCAAAATTAATCATTTCTCTACCCTAAAAATGTACATACTACACTACGCTTACAATCGAAAATTTATAACATTAACAATATTAATAAAAAAATCGAAAAATCATAACATTAATAAAAATAGAAAATTTATAACATTAATAAAAATCAAAACATTAACAATCGAAAATGCACATACTACACTACGCTAAAAATCGAAAATTTATAACATTAATAAAAATCGAAAATTCATGTGAACACATAACAATAAAAACAAACACAATAAATAAATTTATTCAAACTTAAGTAAATGCTTACCCATTTTGTTTGAAAATACAACTCTCAGGTGAAATAAAACAACCCAAAATTTCAAAAGGACAAAAATATGGTTTGTTTTTTTTTTTTTTTTGGGTATCAATGGTGAATTTTTGGTGTAGCAATGGTGATTTTTTTGTGTCATGAAACGTGAAGACAAGTAGAGTGAAGAGAGTAAATAAGGCGTTGATAAGGGTTTCAAAATGGATGAATCCGTCTCCATATGGGATGAAACCGTCCCAAATTTAGACGGTCGTCCTCTTTTTGGACGGAGAGACCATATGGCTCCGTCCCCAATGTGGACGGTTTTAGAGCTTTGGACAAAATGGGATGAAACCGTCCCAAATGTTGGACGACACCCAAAAAAATGGACGGAATTCTTCCCAATTTGGACGGATCGTCCAACATTTGGACGGTTTCATCCATATTCCCCATTCAATTTATTTAGACGAAATTAATCCAAATTTGGAGGTTTTGATCGAATATGACGATTTCTCCAAATTTGGACGGTGAACACTGAAAAATAATGTCGAATCATCCACCTAAAAAAATGCCGAGATGCTAAAAGGCTACCGATTTTCCAATTTCTCTAAAAAAAAATGTCACCTGGAAAAATGTGTCATAATTGAGTCTCTCAATTGGTCCAACTACTACGTTTGCTCTAAAGCTTGAAACCTGGAAAGTGTCAAAGAAGAAGCTTCATGATGAGGAGCATGCACCGTCCACGTACATGTTCTCCACCCATTTTTATTATTATTAAAATTCATTTATTCTCTGATGATCAGTTTATGCTGACAACCAATAACATTGGAATATTTGTGCTATAAAGAAATAGAATATTGCATGCAAATTTTTTTTATTTTAAGCTTTATTAAATATGGAAAGCAAAAGTACAATATATATATATATATATATATATATATATATATGAGTATTATTGATCATCACAACAATCAAAAGAAGTACAATCATTGCGAACATGTTTATGAAGTTTGGAATACATAGAAAGCTTTAGCTTGCACAAATCCCTAATAATAAGTACTTTTTATAAAAGTCCAAATATATAATCATGTGTTCACACAACGTGCAAACGGTTTTACTTACCGACAATGTAGTATCTTTTTAGTGGTTTACACTAGGTCATAACTTGATACTGATCATGGTTTGAGTTCTGCTTGTGGTGAAAGAATGGTGTGTGTTAGTATGCATATTTCTTTTCCGTTGAAAAGATACGTGTGTATCTTTCGTTTCTGCTGGAAATAAAAAAAAAACGGTTCTACTTTTGTCCGGGTTAGCTTAGGTTTTCTTTTTAAAAATTGCTTTTTAATTAGGGAAAGGTTGCTTAGTTACAACGTTTAATTTAGTTGTGATTTGTCATGGGTCCAATTAACGTCAGGGTTAATTACTTAAAAGTATAGTTTTTTATATTTATTAGCCACATAAGGACATAAATGAATCTGTTGGACTTATAAGGACACATTATATCATAGTTTACTAATTTACCCTTGCACATCTCTTAATCTCACCTTCACCCTCAACAGACGTCTCAGATGGTGAAGCCGGAAAACGCAAGAGACGCTCGGATCTTCCTTCATCTTCATCTTCAGTTGCACGACCACAGGCACAGCTGCCGGATCCGATGCTTGAATTAAGATTCCGGTGGGAGCAGAAGAAATTAAGGCTAGTGAAGCTCAAAGAAAGGTACGAATGAGAGATAAATCAGTGGGAACATTTGTCGAACACCTTGAGTAGCAGTATTCAACAAATATCCTCTGCTATTCAACTACAAATGGAAGAAAGCGGCGGCTCAAAAACCAACAAAGCAGCGCGACCGAGCTATTGAATGTTTCTTCTATCGCACCATCATCATCCGATTCAACCTCCGCCGCCGCCGCCGCCGCCAAAATCTGGTCGATGAGCTCATTTCTCAGGTAATGAACGAATGTTTCTTCTATGGCCATTGGCCTATGGGGGTGGGTGTGCAAATTCAATTGTAATGTGGTGTTAATTGAAACGAAAGTGGTGTTTGATTTATAACAGGCGGAAGGTGAAGAAGGAATAATTGAAAATGTAGAGTATCTATGTGAGATTGGAGAAGGCATTTGCAGTGGAAAAGAAGAGAGTAATAAGGAAGCACTGATCCAACTCCCAGTTTGGACATGGTCGCCCCGTGAGCTAAATATATAAGATTCTGCTTGTGTACAAAATATATAAGAATGTAACATGACTTGTTTGGGTTATTACAAAAAGAAAATGCTAATTACCTATTAGGTCATCAGAACAGTGAATTTTGCACAAATTTGGGAGATTGGTTAAACAACAAGCTTTCATAGTTAAGAGAGGTAAGTATTACGGTATTACCTCTGCCTAAAGGTTAGTTGGTACTACTTAATTTGGCCTAAACACGTACGGTTGTCCCTTATAATTGAGAGTGGCGATGGGTTATTTAAGTAAAATTTGGGTGCATTCCGAGATTGATCATTAATTAATAAATGAGCTATACATATATATACAAACTACCTGCCTCACTCGCTTTGCTTTTTTCTATATTCGCTTTTTTGATTGGAATTTGCAAAGAATCATCTTGCGCCTCAGTGTTACTTTGTTTTTCTCACTGCGGGTAGTATCATTTGGAATGGTATTTCTTGCCATTTGGTGTATGTGCTGCAAAGTTTCGATGAACTCATCGGAGTTCAAAAATCTAAGAAATGTTTTCCTTGAAAGAAATGGAAGTTCAGAGAATTCTTTTCCAAGGTGTTTGCTCATAAGCTTATGTTGGAGCCTCCTTCAAGGATACACAACTACAACCGATGCACGAAAGGTATCAACAATCACCAAACTTTGTACGCTTATATAACCTTGAACTTGTTATAGAGAGGCTCGCTTTGAAACTAGGCTCTGAACATGTTGTTTGGTCATGTCGATGTGTTGCGAGATCGGTGTGTCGATTTGTTCCTACTAGTGTGGATGCTTATCTTACCCCATTTATTAAAGAGTTTTTATATGGATTTCTGTTCAAGACTAATGAATTCTCTGTGTCACTGCATGATGTCACTGCATAAATCGATATAATACGACGTCGCTGCATGATGTCACTGCATGACGCCACTGCATAAATCGATATAATAAGACGTCACTGCATAAATCGATACAATAAGACGTCACTGCATAAATCGATACCATAAAACGTCACTGCATAAATCGATATAATAAGACGTCATTGTAAGACGTCACTGCATAAATCGATACCATAAGACGTCACGGCATAAATTGATACATAATGATGTCACTACATAAATCGATACAATATGACGTCACTTCATCGAGGTGTCTCTGCAATGCGGCGTCTCTGCATCTCAGTGTCTCTGCATCGCGGTGTCACTTCATTGCGGTGTCTCTGCATCGCGGTGTCACTTCATCGCGGTGTCTCTGCATCGTGATGGTCATCGCATCGGGCGTCGCGGTGCATCAGGATGGTCATTGCATCGCGGTGGTCAATGCATCAGGGTGGTCAATGCGTCGCGGTGGTCATTGAATCGCGGTGGTCAATGTATCGGGGGTGGTCATTGTATCGCGATAGTCAATACATCGGTTTTTTTATAATTAAAAAAAAAAAAAAAACCTGTACAGCGCCATAATAAAATAAAATAAAAACAAAAAAAACTGAACAGTGCCATTTTTTTATAAAAAAAATAATATAAAAAAAACATTACCAATGCGCCAGTTTTTTTTATTTTCTTTTTATTTTGTTTTTTTTCTTCATTAAGAGTATTTGAGTCTATCTATCTAATTTGTGTCCTATAAGTCCAACAGATTCATTTTTGTCCTTTTTTTTTTTTTTTTGAGGAACCTTTTTGTCCTTATAAGTCCAATAAATCCGTTTTGTGTACTTTTGGGTATTTGGCCCTTAACGTTATTACTCGTAACATAGAACTATAGGATAGGCAACAATAATTAAAACCATGGACTCTTACCCTGGATTATAATCTACAAGATCCTGCATCAAATAGATGATATATGATACTAGAATTTTTTTTCAAAGTGAGTTTTTTATGATATGAAATCTACTATATATCACATATCCGAGCATATTGACCATTACACTCACATTAATTAATATTTCGCACATTAAAAACAATGTTTTGAGACAAAAAAAATATTTTACACGATAGTATTTTTATTTTTTATGATTAAAATCTTGTTAATATTTGTTTAGATGTATCACTTTTGTAATGACTATATATTGTAATTGCAATGATAAAAGTCTTTTTTACTGATCAAATATCATGCTTATAAGATTCATGGCGTTAATTTCATGATAATTGTCTTAACATGCCAAAAATTACAATGTTGTGTTGTTGTGTTATGACGATGCTGGATTTCGTCTATGAATAAATCCGGGCCGTTTAATCTAGGGATGATTGAATCAAGGATGATTTTGGGGGTGATTTTAGACTGAGCCTGAGAGTCTCTCAGGTTGCCTACGTATCCTGTTATGTTCCAGGAATCAAGTCACACGTAGTTCCCCGGAAGTGTATATTTATAGGAGTTCATTACCCTAACCCTAAACCATGTCGGTTTGGGTAAAATACCGTATTAGCCCTTTGGGCTTTTACTAGCTTATATGGGCTTTGCCCATCGCCTCTAGTTATCCTATGGATAATGGGCCTCTTCAGCTGGTGCGGACTCTGTCCTCGAGGCCGACTTAATCGACTTGCGTTAGTTGAGCTCGGGACCCTTATCCTACACTGCTTAGAGTCGATTGTCGTATTCCCGAGTCGGGAACCGACCTCGCACATGTGGACGCTTGTTCGTATGGCGGGGACCAACCGCATGAGGCCCATCGCCTCGGTTCTCTCGATCATGTCGGTTGTCGATATCTCAACTCGTAACTCGACCCTTGGGCTATCACTTATTCTCGCTTCGGAGGACTATCTCGTGGCGCCACGTGGAGGTGCGATATTCGGTATCGCCATAAGCCCCCCGCATCTATCTCGAGCTCTTGAGGTCGTCCGATCTGTCAAAGGTGTATCTCGCCATCGCTATCCAATGCTCAATTTAAATCGCCTTTGCGGACTTACTATTTAAGCCTTGACATTCCTATCCCGTCGGACATTGAAATGCCTTGACTTTATTATATAGTTGAGCATTATCCGATCGCGACTTAGCTTATTTGCCTTGACCTTTTGTCCCGTCCGGATCGAAAGGGGCCTTGACATTGTTAGAAAATGAGCCTTGATCAGATCGATTTTAGTATTGTCCGACTTGCGGACTTAACTTATCCTATACTTAGGCATAGTATTTCCTCAGATTGTCGGCATGCCAATGTCGAGGAACTGTCGACCCGTCTGTTCGACCTAGCTGAGAAGAACCCAATGGGAGAGCTTTAAGAGCCTGGTAGGGTCTTCCCAAATCGGAATTCACGCAATTGTCTTCCTTGCCTTAGCATTTTTGGACTATTCTTTGTTGTTGCGTAGTAGTAGAGAGATGCCCCTGGTCAGTTCTCTTTCGTTTGTCGAAATCGATGCCCTTTCGGCTGTCGATATATATTTCCGGCTACGATGTCCTAGTAATTACTGTCTAAAAAGACTGGTAATGCGTGACTGTCGCTCCGGATCTCGGCGTCGTGGTGTTTCTTTGTCGCTTCATGACTCATGACACATGATCGCCGAGAGATTTGGACATGATCTCAACTCGATGCCTTAGCTTTTGGTTCCATGGAACTTTTAGCTTTAGTGGTCGCCGATTGAAATGATCATGTTGCCCGACTCGATGCCCTGGTAAATCCTCTCCTTTAGAGTCGACACGTCATTGTTGACTCGGACTTCGATGCCATTGCGTTTTCGTCCCATTAGGACTTATAGACGTTGGATGTCGACACTGTAGGAGTCCGACTTGCGGGTCCTCGTAGACCGTTGAGTAGATTCTTTGGGGAGTGGATTCTCGAGATACGTAAGATACTAGTCAAAAAGTCACAATAACCGTGGGGATAGCTCCCGAAATAAGAATGCTCGTCCCGCCATGCTCGGCTAGGAGAGTTCCAAGATAAGATAGGTCGATCCCGATGTGGGGAGAGTTCCCGAAATAAGGAGGCTCATCCCGCCACGCTCGGCTAGGAGAGTTACAAAATAAGATAGTATTAAGATGAGATGCCGAGTCGAACTCAGACTTATTAAAGATGCGCTCATCGGTGAGCTCCAAATACGATGCCGAGCTTTATTTTGCTTCAATTTTTGCAAAGATTTTATTTCCTCTTCTTTCACGTGTCGATGCTTTTTAGCTCTTTCGCTTGTCGAGCCTTTGGCTCTGTTCGCTTTTGCTTTATCGATATCGTGTTGCCCCCAGTGTATTATGAACCTCTCGGTTCTTATTGCACTTGTGATCGGCTCGCTTGCCTTAGCCTTTTGTCTCATGGACTTATTCGACTTCCGCCGAGCGTTTTAATTCGATCGTGTGAGCGCCTCTCGACGACTTTGGCCTTTTTCGCCCTTTGGGCTCGTTTGGCTCTCGGTTGGGACAGGTGGTCCGACTATGCGAACCGTCCTTTGTCCAGGCCTTTTTCGCCATTTGGGCTCATTCGGCTTTCGGCGACGACAGTGGCCCGACTATGCGAACCGTCCCTTTGTCCAGACCTTTTTCGCTTTTTAGGCTCATTCGGCTTCGATCGGGACATTTGGCCCGACCATGCGAACCGTCCTTTGCTTTAGCCTCGTTCGCCTCTTGGGCTCGCTCGGCTTTTAGCTTGGACATTTGGCCCGACCTGCGAACCGCCTCTATGCCTTTGCATTCGCCGCCCATTAGGCTAACTTTACATTTGGTCAGATCGAGATGTCCGACTTGCGGATTTACGTACTCGTTGTTGAATATTTGCATAGGGTGTAGTCCTTTGGACTTAATTCCTTGCCCTCGAAGTGTAGTATGAGTGCATGACTCATGGTACACTTGAATATGAAGTCGACCTAGCTTTGTATTGCCTCGCCGGGCTTGACTTGGCTATTTGGTCGGAGCTCGATTCGACCGTCGTGCCTCGTCGGGCTTATGAACTGGTCGAATTAAATAACTCCTTATTCGACTATCGCACTTCGTGGTGCTTATGAACTGGTCGAATAAGGTATCCATCGTGGGATCTTCCAACTGCCTCGCATCGTGGCTTATCGGCAGATTGGGAGTGATATAAGCACTTGCCATTGACTTGGCTTTATTCACTATTTTATTCAGACTTCAACATGTCGAGGATTCGTAGATAAGATAGCTCGACCCTCCAGCCTGTAGGGTGAGTTCCAAAATGATATAGCTCGACCCACTAGTTCGGTAGGGTGAGTTACAAAATAAGGAAGCTCGACCCGCCAGCTCAGTAGGATGAGTTCCAAAATAATATAGCTCGACCCTCCAGTTCGGTAGGGTGAGTTCCAAAATAAGATAGCTCGACCCCCCAGTTCGGTTGGGTGAGTTCCAAAATAAGATAGCTCGACCCTCCAATTTGGTAGGGTGAATTCCAAAATAAGATAGCTCGACCCTCCAGTTCGGTAGGGTGAGTTCCAAAATAAGATAGCTCGACCCTCCAATTTGGTAGGGTGAATTCCAAAATAAGATAGCTCGACCCTCCAGTTCGGTAGGGTGAGTTCCAAAATAATATAGCTCGACCCTCCAATTCGGTAGGGTGAGTTCAAAAATAAGATAGCTCGACCCGCCAGTTCGGTAGGGTGAGTTCCAAAATAAGATAGCTCGACCCGCCCGGGTTCGGTAGGTGAGTTCCAAAATAATATAGCTCGACCCTCTCATTCGGTAGGTGAGTTCAAAAATAAGATAGCTCGACCCGCTTGCCTCGGTAGGGTGAGTTCCAAAATAAGATAGCTCGACCCGCCGCCTCGGTAGGGTGAGTTCCAAAATAATATAGCTCGACCCTCCAATTCGGTAGGGTGAGTTCAAAAATAAGATAGCTCTACCCGCCATTTCGGCTAAAGCGAGTTCGAAACAAGATATTTCTACCCGCCATTTCGGCTAAAGAGTTCCAAAATAAGATATCTCTACCCGCCCGCTTCGGTGGGTGAGTTCCAAACAAGATAGCTCTATCCGCCATTACGGCTAGGTGAGTTCCAAGATAAGATGGCTCGACCTTCCAAGGGTCGAGTTTCCAAAATAAGATAGTTCCCAAAATAAGAATGCTCGTCCCGCCATGCACGGCTAGGAGAGTTCCAATGCTCATCCCGCCATGCACGGCTAGGAGAGTTCCAAAAATAAGAATGCTCGTCCCGCCATGCACGGCTAGGAGAGTTCCAAGTATGATGCCGAGTCGAGCTCGGATTTAGGCAAGACGAGTCCGTAGATCTCGGATGCCGGTGCTCGATATCTCGAGTCTTTATGGTGCAATGTATTTGTAATAAAAATCATTGCACATATAATAAAGGCTTACAAAGTATTTAAGAATTTCAAATGACTATTGTAAGAACCTGGAGAGCTAAAGAGCTCGGCTCGATCCTTGGAGCTCGAGAACGTGCTTCGTGGATAGCTAGACACGGTAGATAATTCGCAGCTTTCTCGGACGCCACAGCAGCGTCTTTCCGGTGGCAATCAAACCTCAAAACGGATTCCGATCGGCGTGAAATTTGGACGAATTGTTCTTACCTCACTTTTCTACGATTTGACCGGTGGAATTGTCCTTTCGACGGCTCAATCTCCGGGAATAGGCCGCCGATCCGGCAGCTGCTGTCCAGAATCCTGCTGCGGTTTTGGTGCCTGCCGTAACGTTTTTGCCACGATCGAGAAATCAATCGAACTCCGATCGGCCTGAAATTTTGAGGGCTTGTTCGGTCCTCCTAATCCATGATTCTTACCGGTGGGATTGTTGTTCCAACGGTTGAATCGGCGGGAATAGGCTGCCGATCTGTCTGCTTCCAATTAGGCTTCTGATGCGTTTTTAATACAGCAGCCACTTCTTTGTGATGATCGGGTGATTAAACGAACTCTGATCGGCCTGAAACTTCTAGGTCTTGTTCGTTCATAATAATACTTGATTCTGACCGGTGCGATTGTTTTTCCAACGGTTGAATCGGCGGGAATAGGCTGCCAATCTGTCTGCCCCCAATTAGGGTTTTGCTGCGTTTTTGATACAGCAACAACTTCTTGGAGATGATCGGGCCATTAAACGAACTCTGATCGGCCTGAAATTTTGAGGGATCGTTCTTCTCTCCATTTTCTTCGATTTGACCGGAGGAATCTGCATTCCAACGGTTCAATCTTCATAAATCAGCCGCCGATCTTGCTGCGTTTTTTGCCTTATTTTCCCATTAACATAATCACCACCACTCCTTGATCCATCACCGATAGAAGGCCCTCCTTCTAGCGCCAATGACGATGCTGGATTTCGTCTATGAATAAATCCGGGCCGTTTAATCTAGGGATGATTGAATCAAGGATGATTTTGGGGGTGATTTTAGATCGAGCCTTGAGTCTCTCGGGTTGCCTACGATCCTGTTATGTTCCAGGAATCAAGTCACACGTAGTTCCCGGAAGTGTATATTTATAGGAGTTCATTACCTAAACCCTAAACCATGTCGGTTTGGGTAAAATACCGTATTAGCCCTTTGGGCTTTTACTAGCTTATATGGGCTTTGCCCATCGCCCTGAAGTTATCCTATGGATAATGGGCCTCTTCACCGGTAGTGCGGACTCGTCCTCGAGGCCGACTTAATCGACTTGCGTTAGTTGAGCTCGGGACCCTTATCCTACACTGCTTAGAGTCGATTGTCGTATTCCCGAGTCGGGGAACCGACCTGCATGTGGACGTTTGTTCGTATGGCGGGGACCAACTGTGAGGCCCATCGTCTCGGTTCTCTGATCATGTCGGTTGTCGATATCTCAACTCGTAACTCGACCCTTGGGCTATCACTTATTCTCGTTTCAGGAGGACTATCTCGTGACGCCACGTGGAGGTGCGATATTCGGTATCGTCATGTTAAATATGAATGAATGAATAAATGAACGGCATAAAAGCGATCTATGTATGAGAAATACACCATGTCCTATTAAAATAAAAAAAAAGGGCAACAACATCCGATTCCAAGGATTTGATACGTAAGTGCACCACCTTAACAACATATTTACGGTGTATATTGTCTATATATTTCTCTTACAAATCATAGTAACATTACTTGGTGTAAATAAACTTCCACCTGCAATCATATACGACATTGGTATCTCTCATGTTCTCTTTGCGGATGACCTTTCTCTTTGAAGAAACCTCCTCTTCCAATGTTAAGATCATGGATAATGTATTAATTTTGGTAAGAGCAGGCTCTTTTTCTCTAGCAATACTCCGAGCTATATGAAGAACGTGCTTAGTTCAATGTTTAAAATTCGTTCGTCTTTTTGCTTGGGGAAATACTTAGGTATTCTGATTTTCCACTCCACGCTTAAGAAAAGTAATTTTGCCTTTTTGATTAATAAAGCTCATGTTCAGCTCTCTCGCTGGAAGGCAAAGCGGCTTTCCAAAGCGGTAAGCGTATTCTCATTCAGTCCACTGCGTCCGCTCTTCCCTATTATACTATGCAAACGGTCAAGATGTTTGCCAAGACAATTATTTCTCTAAAAAAGCTTAATCGGAGATTTCTTTTAGGGGGATTCGTGTGGCAATAATAAGATGCATACCGTCACTTGGAAAAAGATCTCTTTGCCTAAGAGTCATGGGGGTCTCGGTATCGAGTCTCCTGAGCTTATGAATTTGTCTTTCTTATGTAAGTTGTGTTGGCGTTTCATTAACGAGCCCAATGCCTTACGGGTTCAATTTTTTAGAGGCAAGTTCATGAATCCGCATGAATCTATTCACGAACCGATTCATAGTGCGATATAACAATATTTAAGTAAATCAAAATTTATCCAAGATTGATCCGTTGTTATTAAAACGATCGAGAAACAAACATTAGCAACAAAATTACATGAATAAAGGTATTTTAGTCCATAAATTTTTATTTTTATTTTTTTTGTCCGGATGAGTATCTATGTTTCGTAGATCCGCATAGTGAGTACATCGACACAAACCCTCAACCCTTCAAAAGAAAAAGCAAAGGGAGGAAAGTTTTGTGTGCAGCCACTTTCAGCGCACACCCGTAATTCAGTCAAATTTCGGGCCCATCAAAAGAAAAACAAAAAGATTCGAGCTTTATATAAATCAAACCCTTTCTAATCAGAAGTGGCAGAAGAAGAATCATCAATCACGGGTTGGTTCTGAAACTGAATCACCTTTGAGAAGAGCCCGAGAAGAACAACGAGGAGCAGAAACAAAGGGGGTTTCTTCAATTCAAATGGCCGAAACGAATCACACAACTGTAAATGCTGAGGAGGAGAAACAAGAGCAGCTCCCAACGTGCATCTCCTCTGTTATTCCTGGATGGTTTTCAGAGATTAGCCCCATGTGGCCCGGTCAGTTGTTTTATGGTTTTTGTGAATGAGTTCTTTTGTGAATGAGTTCTTTTTAAAAACTGGATTTATGGTTTCCAATTGATTCGGTTCATTGTTGGATTTTCTGGATTGCATATGTTGGTCATGATAAATTCATGCCTTTTGGAATGGTTACTCGAGATTTACCATTGTAGAGAACTGTTCCTCTCTTTCTCGTCGAGTCGTGTTGTTCCTTGCTTCAAATTTTGCTCCTTTTTTTCCTTTTCAATCACTGTTTTTTTTGGAGTTGTTTTAATTCGCAAAATGATACCTTGATACGTTGCTTTCAATTCAATGGAACAGGGTGCTTGAAGTTAATGTCTTTCTTCAACATTTGTTATTTCCTTAGGTTCAAGGAAGCTGTATTTCCTTCGGTTTCAGTGAACTGAGCCCAAAGTTTACCAATTTATTTTATTCTTTCTTTGCTATTTCCATGTGTTGTCAAAATGATTATGTCGGGGTCTATTTAGTTACGTTGTTTCGGCCTGAAACACTTTTTGTATTCGAGACTGTTTCTGAGTTTGACAGGTCTGAAGGTGTAGTGGTTCTTTTTGTTCTTCAAAGTTTCTAGTGGTGGCTTTTTGTTGTTCTCAAGAAATCATTGGGGCCATTTGTTTTAGTAACACAATCAAATGCTAAATAAACCCTTGATTAATAGCATTGTACCCCCATTCATCATTATAGATCACTGGATGGGAATTTTAGGCTCATTTTAGATTTTAGTTGATCTCAGCTTGGCCACCTTAATTGAAATCTTATTTACCAAAAACTAGCACGTGACACAATGAGAGGGGGTGGGGTGGCTGTTGATTTTCCCCATACAGATGTTTTTTTTTGTTTCGTTTCTGCTTTTTTTCTAATTACTCGACTTACGCTAGTTAGCAAAAATCTTTCTTGTCGTGTTTTGTCTATTTGAACTGCTGTTGATGTTTTAACTAGCTAAGTTGTATTTTGTTTCAGGAGAGGCACATTCCTTAAAAGTGGAAAAGATTCTATTTCAGGGGAAATCTGATTACCAGAATGTTATGGTCTTTCAGGTCTCAAAAACTGTTCCTTATTGATGTGACTTAACTTCCCATTAAAAAGTCGATTACAAGCTCTTGCTTAGCCTCTTAACAATTCTTTTGGTTGATCTATCTAGTCGGCTACTTATGGGAAGGTGCTTGTACTGGATGGAGTAATTCAACTAACAGAAAGAGATGAATGTGCTTATCAAGAAATGATCACACATCTTCCGCTCTGCTCAATTCCTAATCCTAAGAAGGTTTGTGCTTGTTATTACTACCTTCTATTAGAAATAAAAGAAACTTTATATGCGTCGTCAGTTTGTATGAAACTCCTCTCAATTCAAACTTCTCTGATGTTTGAGACTATCGAGAATTGACGTGTATCAAGTATCTTACTGCACTGTCAAGATGGCTGAAAAGTTGCAAGGTAATGTTCTCAGAGTGGGAGTCTGGATTGTTATCTGAACCGTCCATGTAGACTGTGATTACTAGTTTAACCAAGATTGAACGATTTTTGTGCATGTCAAAATAAGCTATTTGAAGCTATATTCTACTCGCTTAATAATCTTGTAATGACCTAGTCAGGCTCTTGATTCTGTTGTTTGTCCTGTGGTTCGTTAAACACGGGACCTGTGGGCTGATCTCCTAAGATTGGGCCCGCCTTGATATCTTCATATATACTGTAATAAACGACTAATCTTCTTGTTTCTGTAGGTGTTGGTTATAGGGGGAGGTGATGGCGGAGTCTTGCGTGAAGTTGCTCGTCATTCTTCTGTTGAGCAAATAGACATTTGCGAGATTGATAAAATGGTGGTTGATGTGAGTCTATTTCACCTTATATAGAGTTTTCTTAGCTCATATATATGTTATATAGCTAGATCACATTATCATCAAAATCCATATAATGGCAGTTATTAAATTAAGGTTTTTTTTGTTTCCAGGTTTCCAAGCAATATTTCCCAGATGTTGCTGTTGGTTATGAGGATCCGCGTGTCACGCTCCATGTCGGAGATGGTATGACTTATTATACCCCTTTTTAATGCTTCCCAAATCTTTTTACCTACGATGCAACGGATACTTATATTTGTTGGCCAGTGCCTTATCCGACTGGATACTCATTGGATATGTATGATAGATGTGCCTCGAACTAATTTGCAATCTTTTTAAAGTTGGATATGAATATTATAATTTGGATGCATGAAACAAACAAACCTACTAAAATTTCAATAAAAACAGTCGGAAAATCAATGAAAAGCTGCCCAAAATGAAGCAAATCAACCGTCGCTATAGAAAAACCATATAAATTGTTTTATTTTATTTTTAATATTGTTAGTTTGGTCTATGTAGTTTCATTATGTACAACGTGGTCCCTTTATTTTTAATTTTTTTTATTTACGCATATCCCCTTCTCTCTCGTATCCTGTAGTTTTCAAAAATTCTGCAAGCAAGCACGTATCCTATACTCGTGTATTCATAGCTATGTATCCGTACACTTTTTAATAGTTTCTATAACTTTCCCTTATGCTCTCAATCTTGCAGGAGTTGCTTTTCTAAAGGCGGTCACTGAAGGAACATATGACGCAATCATAGTGGATTCTTCCGATCCGATTGGTAATTATTCTTTTTCTTTTTCGAATCACCTCTTCCTTGTGTTCTTATTCTGAAGCATTATTTGAGAGATTCTGTTTTTTTTTTGCGTCGCTCAGGCCCTGCTCAAGAATTGTTTGAGAAACCGTTTTTCCAGTCAGTTTCAAAAGCTCTTCGCCCTGGTGGAGTAGTGTGTACACAGGCTGAAAGCATATGGCTTCACATGCATATAATTGAAGATATTGTTGCTAACTGCAGACAGATTTTCAAGGGCTCTGTCAATTATGCATGGACCACAGTCCCTACTTATCCAAGGCATTTCCTTTTTGCTTAATTCTAACCCTTTTACTTATGCATATACGACACTTAGACGACTGCCTTCTAAGAGGGTGTTGTTTTTTTTCTTATTGTAATGACAGTGGAGTGATTGGATTCATGCTGTGTTCTACGGAAGGGCCTTCGGTGGATTTTAAGCATCCAATAAACCCGATTGATGATGATGCTGATAAAACGCAAAAACCCTTGAAGTTCTACAACTCTGAGGTAAATCATGTTTGAACCACATGGTACCGTGTCTGTGAATGTTTTCGGTTTCTGACTTGATATTTCCCCTTTTGTATTGGAAACACAGATACATTCTGCAGCTTTCTGTTTACCATCCTTTGCAAAGAAGGTGATAGACTCGAAAACGGGGTGAGAGATTTGATGGGAAGTTTTGAGCATTTGAGGAGCAGAGCAGACAGAAGACTATAACTGTCTGTCTTATTAGTTGCTGTAGTGTTTACCTCTAATTCTAAATAAGGGGAAATTTGATTTCTGTCATGTAGGCAATTTTATCTATATTCAAGGACATATGCTGCAATGCTTTATCATTTTATTTTAAGAATTTTTGGATTTAGCCGCTCTAATTTTTTGTTAGATTTATTTTCTTAAGTGAAAATCTTGTGTGGCCATGGTTTTGTTTTTCTAATAAAAAAATAAATTGGGAATATGGGATGTTGGAATATATCGTCTTTTGTATAGATATACATAGAGAATATAATAAAGGGCGATAATTGGGAAGGGAAAAAAAAAAAAAAAAAAAAAAAAAAAAAAAAGGAAGCAAGTGGGAGAAAGAATATTATTCCAGATGACAAAATTGTTACTTTTTCTTATCTTTAGACTCTATCTTGATTTCAGAGTATTCATTTCTGCCAGACTTTTCCACCACTTATCTTCAGCTGATTAAAATAGATCAAGGTTCTCCTAAAAGATTAAAAATTAAAAAAATAATAAAAAAAGGAAAGGTCCCCTTAAAACAAAAAGAAGAAGAAGAAAAAAAAGGGTCCCCTTAAAACAAAAAGATTGAAATTAATTTCTTGGTAAATGAAAAAGATTGAAATTACCAACAAAGGTTTGTCGGAGTGAAATAGACTCCGGTCGTTTAAGCAAGATGCCTCGGGTTCAAGTTCATGTTGATGCAGCGAATCTTGTTAGGAGAAGTCATCATCTTTGATGCCCAACAGTACTTTAAAAAATTAGTCTCGAATAATTGTCTGGGGATACCTTGCTAAAAAAAATATTGAAATTAATTTAGTGGTAAATGTCATTTTACTTTTACTTTATGATATCAACCTAGGATTTGAATTTTCATTTATCTTTCTCATAAAATAGAAAAATTCTTCCCCTTCCTCCCGATATATATATATATATATATATATATATATATATATACACACACACACACACACACACTCCATCCGTTGCTACTACCTTCGTCCTAAAATAAGTGTCCACATTTTAGAAAACAATTGTCCCATAAAAAATGTCACTTTATATTACCAATACATCATTTAATGCTTATTTTCCAAAGATAACCTTGGTCCAACATTTATTTATGGCAATTATTTTATATCTCAAAACAAACATTTATTATTTGTGAAGGGTAAATATGTCAATGTAATATAAAATACAACACATTAATTACATTTCTTAATATGTGTGAAACCTTAAAATAGGACACTTATTTTGGGACGGAGGTAGTATTTAACTGTCGCAATTGCCAAAAACACACATATTAAGGAGAATAGTGAATGTTTGGACTTAATATCAAACTGATAATAACACCCCTTGAATATAATTAATGCGATGTTGTTTTCAATCTCTCATCCCTTAATATATATATATATATATATATATATATATATATATATATATATATATATATATATATATATATATACTTACTTTCTCCGTTCCTATTTAACTGTCGTAATTGCCAAAAATAAAAATTTCTTTTTATATGTCGTAGTTACATTTCCAAAGCATTATTTATTGTATTTTTCTATTTTTTCTTTGCGGTTTGTTTCATCTAACGAAAGATGTCATTTCTCGAGAAATACTTGTGTGGAGAGTGTATTTTGAGGTGAAGTGACGGGTGGAATTATCAGAACCACACAGTTTAAATACCGAATGAAACTGTGTGGTTCATAATGCTCCACACGGTGTTTCTACACGTATGGAGACACCACACAAGTATTTCCCCATTCCTCCGTCCCTAAAGTCGGAATAGTAGTCGTTCTAAAATTTTCATACAATTTGATAAAGTGTTTTTCTTAGAAAACCAACTATTTTATTCAACACAATCTGCTAAACAAGCCGAAAAACAATCATACGGAGGGTAGTTAACCCAAGAAAGTACTCCCGTTGTCTCAATTTGTTTGAGACATTTTGAAACTCACAATATTTAAGAAGATATCAATTAATGAGTTGTCTGGTAAGGGAATATCTTTTCACACAAATTTTTATCTTACCACACAGAATTTTTTTTCCAATTTCGTCCTTATTTTTTTTATTTTACGCGTGTTCATTCTGACCAAAGTTTGGTCAGAATATGACACATTATCCATACTGAAATATGGTCAGAATATACGTGTTGAGGGTCTACATTGGTTGATTCTGACTATATTTTAGGTAGAATGTTTGAAGTTTTCCAAACTCATACATAGTCAGAGCATCATTCGACCAATATTGAGTCCGAATACTTTCTACACATTCGATTAGAATTGGGTCGGGATAACAACAACAATATAAGAAAGACCACTATTGATTCTCGATCGAATTTGAGATGAATATTAAAAGTTTTTTACTCAATTTTAGTCGAATGCCTTTCGACCGGTATTGAGTATGAAAAACATTCAAAATTCGACTAGAATAAAATCGATATAATGATCGTATTCGACTCAAATTGGGTCGAATGGGCGATATGAATTGACCATAAATTGGCGAGAATAGTATATATTTTCCGACTCATTTACGGTCGGAATGGCGGCGCGTGGAATGTCCAAACGAAGCCCACTCTCGGCTCTTGATAAGTGCAAAACAACATTTGTGTGAAAAGATAGTCCCTCTGGTAATTTAAAACTTGACTAATTTACCTTTTTATTCTTTTATATGTAGCATTATTTTCACAATATTTAAGGAGACATCAATTAATGAGTTGGGGCAATTTAGACCATTAAAACAAAAACTTTGAGTCCATTTAGAGTTATGTGACTTATTTTGTAACAGCCAAAAAAGAAATAAGTCTCAAACAAATTAGGACGGAAAGAGTACATCAAAACTAGAAAACATGTCTCAATTAAGAAATAGGTTATGACACATCTCGAACGCTTTGAGCATTAGCAATGGCTCAAGTTTCCAAAGTGTGGGACGGGTGTGGTACATTTAATTTCTACAATAGCCTATGTAAAGCCATCGTGGGACTCTATAGTGTGGATGTGAGAGTGGTTATGTCCACTCCTATTCTCACATCTTATGCACAAAGTCCTAGGTAGAATTAAGAGTGACCCCAATGGTTACACCAAATTACACCCTCTAAACACATCGTTTCCGTTTCGGTTACACTTTTTCAACACCCAAAAAATAATTCACTCCAATAAGCAATATCTATACATCCCTTTAAAAATATTTTATGCTTACAAAGTGATATTTGAATACGTCGCACAACGGTAAAAAAAATAAAAAGATGTCGTATCCGTACACAAAAAGAGTTCAAAATAAAAAAAATAAATATTTGGACAGATTAATTTTATTTTTATGTAAAAAATAGTATATATAAATTTTTTTTTCAATGATGTATATCACCGTTGTGTATTACCACACGCTTGTCAGATGTCATTCTTCGATACATAACGATTATTATATAAATGATATTGATGTGTGAAATTAATTTATTGGGTAAAAAGAGAGATAAATGGTGCTACTGTTTCATGTTAGCAGGCCCTTCATATTTAGGGTGAGCCTTAGTTTTATTTAGGGATAGAGTGTTGGGTTGAGAGCCACTGTGGGCTTAAAGATGAGTTACTCCCTCTATATTAGTTTTAGAAGGGGGATAAATCCCCCATTGTGGTCACTCTAACTGCTTCTTCCCCTTTTCATCCTGATATATTGTTAAATTAATATTTTCTTCTATTTTCCCACCAAAACTACCCCACTTTTTTCCAGCCACTTCGGTTCCTGTTCAATGTGGAAGTCCAGGCCATTGAAGTAAAGAAAGTGTGGCAAATCAAAAAAATAATATAAAGTGACGGCTTTATGTCGGTGTCACTACCACATGAAATAACATTTGACCATTGGAGATGCTCTTAACAAAAAACGAACAAAGAAAAAACCGGACACAACGTTTAAGCAATCTTGAGCTAAACAGCCAAAGCAAATAGGTCTTCGTAAGCATTGGAAAGGTTCCCTTTAACAGAGAAAGAGAAAAAACCATATTAACCGCTCTAGAGAAAACATGATATTCTCTCCCTTCTCCATGCACCAAACAAGTACCATTCCAAAGAATTCGTTTGGCCATATTGTTCGTGGTTGATAAACAATCAAGAAGGCACTTCCAGAGAAAATGTTTCATTTGAGGTTGCACCGGAATAAAACAAAGACCACGCCATAGTCAATCCGGTTTATGCAAAGCTGAAGCTCTTGAGGTTGAAAGAGCCCTATTTTGCATCTGCAATGCAAGGTAGTATCCGGAATTGTCTGAATACGCTCATTTTCGATTATAATGTCATATTAGCCTATCATGATGAGCACTTGTGGAAAGAGGAATATTAGATATGGATTCCTCTTCGCAGGGGATAAAACTGTGATCGATCGATGTTCCATATTTGTTGGTTAGGCAATAAAAGGTCATTAACTCGGCTTTCCCGTGGTAGCAGAGTCGTAATAGCTCGGAAAGATAGAGGTGTACGTAAGGATCCTACCCGCCGTCTCAGACCACGGAAAAGAAGGTCTATTCCTTCTAAAATGATGTGCAAAAGAAAAGACGGCTTGTGCTCGATTCCCGCCAGAATAATAAGAGAATCCTTGTAGGTATTTGGCCTGCAACACTTGTTTGAACAAAGAAGAATGCATGTGCATTTAAAATCCAAGATTGTTTTGCTAAGGAGTGCGCAATCTTAGAGCATTTAAAATTCCGAAAGCCTGGCCCCCAAGGTTCTTGGCAGACAACAAGTTTCCCTGCACCTTCCTTGTATTTTCTGTATCTCTCGATTGTAATTATCTTGCCAGTTAACCACCCATGTCACTGTGGTAGAACACAAAACGGACTATACGGAGCTAAAAAAATGAGGTAGACAGAAATGTAACCCTCAGCTTTAAACTTTCTCTCCTCTCCAACTTCATTACCAATAATTTAGAGGCTCAAGATCACTTCCATTATGCCGTCGAGTATTAAAGATGGGATTCTCAGCTGTTTTTTTACTAAAGTAAATGACTGTCAAGCTTTTAACAATCCCATTATCACACACAAAGGATACCAAAATTCTGCAAAACACACAATATAGTAACTTCCAAGTGTATTGCTAACTAGGTTTTACTTGGCTCAACAGAACACCGCTGATAATATACTGCAAATGATGCAGTCAACACGAGTTTAGGCATCCCTAATTATTAAAGAATACTACTAGTACTAGACTAGTCATTACTAATTATCATAAAACACCTATCACCCCCTTCTTCATCAAGCATGCTGGTCTCAAGTGCAGCAGCAACATTCCTCAAGCCGATACTCTGCAAAACAAAACAAAAAACAAAAAAAGATAGCAATCTGTGTTAGCACGAGCGATAAAGCGTCATACGTGACACAATGCCCGGCTCATTTCCATTCTGCCAATTTTCTGGTGTTTGTAAGATGAAAATGATACTGCCCACAACACACTGTCACCGCACATCGGTAGACCTAATGATCAAAGGGTTGGACCCATGAATATGGGTTTCACCCCTTGATCAATGGTCTTTGTGTAGTGGCATAATGCGGTAACAGTATCATTTTCCTTTTTAAGGAGACATTGTTAATAGCCAACACCATAAAGTTACTGATTAAGCATGATGATATGTTAACGATAGGAAGAAAATGCGGTATGTTATATCATGTGAACTTAAATATCTGATGGTCTCTGAATGATGAAAAATACAATCAGGATATATGATTGATTGCATGGACAATCATCACGTACCAGTAACGATAGGGAGATGAACGCCTCGGACCATAGCGATAACCAGGTGATCTGCTGTAGCTACGACCTCGTACAGGAGGAGATAAGCTGTTGTACCTTGGTGATCGTCTTCGAGGAGGAGTATAGCTCCTACAATCAGAAAAGTAAGTAGCAATAATTCATTAATCAAAAACAAAAACTGTCCTCTTATTCATGGAGGGTTTTTTTTTTTTGACAATACTGATTAAGTAACCAAAAAGATGAGAGAAAATTCCTGTAAAATCACACATTAAAACAACTTCCATTTTGTAAGCATGAAACAAACTGAAAAAGCTTAAAATGTCAATGTAATGTAGCTAGTGTGATGCTACATTTCTTGCTGATGTTTAACACCTTCTAAGTAATGCCCTAAAAACCAAGCAGATTGAATAATCTGAAATACACACACACCTCCTGATAAAAACATACCTAAAGAGCAGCCCGGCGCATGAAAGCATATCCCCCCATCAATGCAGGATCCGGGGAAGAGCCGGGTGAATTAGGCTTAATGTATGCAGCCTTACCTACCTATCCAAATTGTATAAATTCTAATTACTTTCATTTACTTCACCAAGGAAGAAATGGAAATACTTACCGACGGCCATAACTTGGACTCCTACGTCGAGGACTAGGGCTTCGGTATCGTCCACCTCCATATCCTCGAGAACCTACACGCAAGCGACACTCCCGAGCAAAATGACCTGGCTGGCCACACTCATAACACTTGTTATCTTCCCCACCACGACCATAGCCACCTCGTCCTCCGCCACCTCCTTTAGAATTGTGAGAAAGCTCCACACGCCAGCCATTCTTACCTGTACAAAATGGATTCCATTCAAAGACTCCCAAAATAAACAATCAAAAACCAACAGGGAAAAACGAATTTCACAAGGTGTAGAAAGGAAATAACATAAAGAAAGCAAGGATTTCAAGCTACTTTTAGTTTCAACAGGAGCCTGGGCACAACAAAGGAATACTCAATTACTGTCCGGGAACGTTACACAAATATAATAGAACACTAAGCACCGAAAACCAAATTAGCATGAACGTGGAAATAGAAGACAAGTAAACTTAGACAACGGGGATAAAAGAATTTGGAAGTCCAACTATAAAAAAACCTACTCAGTAATATCCTTTAGTGATAGTACCTACTCGCCGGAAAAAAACATACCCAGCATACTTTGAACTTCCACCCTAAGTTGCACGGGTACGGATGTTTGATACGGGGGTGCAGGATTTGTGTAAAATATAATAAAAGGAAGTAGAGGGGATACACATAAATATTAAAAATACAAGAACTAAGTTGTACATAATACTACTATAAGTACCAAACTATACATTTTAAAATTCACATATGATATTATTTATAGTAGATTTTCTTCAGTTTTCAGCAGCCATTGTTCATTTCACCTATGCAAACTTGTGGCTATGCATATCTGGATCTTGTATCCAACATTTAAGAAGTTCCCAAATGTGTACCACGTATCAGATACAAAACCCTTCAAACAAGAGTATCCGTATATCGTAACTTGTACATCTCGCCCTCCTCATAAAGGAAGAAATAAAAGAATAAACACTATAATTACAATATTTGAAAAACCTTAATCAGTTAATCTCATACAAACAATACACATGCGTACGCAAATTAACATTGGTCTTAAAGCCTGAAATTCGTGTCTTTCATCCTTACCATCAAGGGAACTAATTGCATCTAGAGCATCCCGGCGATCATCAAACTCCACAAATGCATAGCCAGGCGGCCTTCTAGCAACCCAAACACTATGAACAAGTAACCAAAAAGAACAATATTAGTACAATATAAAATCCTATACTGTTACATGAAAGGACAAACCACAAAACAACAAAAATAACAACTTCAAGAAGAGCTCCATGCCCATAAAAGCCGGCTTCTCATAAAGATATAAATATTATATAAAGTTCCCCCCACACACACACACGAACACTTCGCCCAGGATGCCGTCATTGCATATTATCAAACCACTCAAGATTTCCATACATTAAACACCATGTTCGTACTTCCGACTTCCGAAAAATAAAAGAACCATACAAATTAGAAGAACAAAAACAAAAACAACAACAAAAAAAAACAGAATACAAAAACAAAACAGAATGTATCGGTGAAATAAAAGAGGCGTCCCCTTATTTTAATTTCAAATTTTATTTTCGCTTCACCTTCTGAGAACGCCAAAGACACGAAATTCATCCTCGAGCTCCCTCTCTGTAACCCGCGGATCCAAATTCCCAACATAGACCCTCGCCATTTTAGCCGACCCCTGTATAATCTCTAGCGAATTTCGAATCACCGGTTTTTTTCAGAAATAATGACAGACAATAAATATGTCGGGGGAACACTATCGATTAAGCATAGAATTATCTATTCTCAATCTGGATGTGGAGTTTCAGTGCTCAAAAACGCGATTTCTCAGAAATTCTAAAAGGGATAATGAGTAAAGAAGGGTGTTTTGGAAAAAAAGTTTGGAAAAAAAGGGTGTTTTGGATAATGAGTAAAACCCTATGCCCTTATGCCACAGAGAAGTAAAACAATATATATTTTTTTAAGAGGAACAGAAATTTAAAGACCGATATCCGAAAGAAAAAAAAGTTATTATGTCACAATAAAAAAAAAATTTAAAAAGAATCCAGAAAAAAAAAAAATTGAGAAAAATGACAGAAAATATTATAAAATAAATATTTAGGACACACTTTTTTTTAGTTGCAAAAAGGACAAACAATTTCAGACAGACAATAATACTCTTTTAAAAAGGGCGCACGCATGTCTTCCGTTTATTCCGCTTCCTTCATGTTTGGTGTTGTTTGTTTGTTTGTTTTTTTTTTTTTTTTCAAACATCCGTAACTTTTTATTTATAACTCCGATCATCGAAATTTTTTCACCAAATTTTTTTTTTTTTGCTCTTTAATTTGAGCCCAAACGATACCCTTCCGACGAAAATTTTGAAAGCCGAAAAATATTTGCATTAACCAGAGCGTTTTTCTTATAAACGACCGTAACTTTTGATTTCGAACACCGATCATCAAAATTGTTTCACGAAGTTCATATTTTTTTATCTTCATTTTGAGACCTCATTTGATACCTTTTCGACGTAGTATTTTAAAGCCGAATTTAATCACATCATTTACACTAACACGATGACGATGTCGATGAAACGATGATCGCGCCATTTAAGGCTTAATTCAAGTGACTACTTCAAGGCACACATATCGGGCTCATTTAAGGCTTAATTCAAGGGACACAATATCATATCTGACTCATATAAGACATACAATATCACTAATAGTATCTGAAGAGAGTTTGAGAAAGCAATAGTACTTGAGTAAACTCAACTTGTTTATTCATGATAAAAGAATGAGTATTAATAGATACAAGCTTGAAGGTGAGAGGTCCTAGTAGAGTATTAAGTGCTATGGGCGGCTAGATACTCCTATGGGTGGCTATTTCATAATAGGACAAAATAGAGTTACTTTATGACATATTTGAGAAATCAATAGTACTTGAGTAAACTCAACTTGTTTATTCATGATAAAAGAATGAGTATTAATAGATACAAGCTTGAAGGTGAGAGGTCCTAGTAGAGTATTAAGTGCTATGGGCGGCTAAATACTCCTATCTGTGGCTATTTCATAATAGGACAAAATAGAGTTACTTTATTACATATTAATTGTTTATACAATACAATTAATATGTCATGTTATAAATAATGTATACAAGTAAAGTGTTACATGAAATAATAAGGTAATATTTCCACACACCCCTTCAAACTGGGTTGTATATGTCAATACAGCCAAGTTTGCTACTCAGTCTGCTGAACATAAGCGGTGGAATGGCCTTTATGAGAATATCAGCATTCTGGTCTGCTGAGGGAACATATTGAAGTTGAATGGTCTGGGAATCAATCTTCTCTTCAAGGAAATGTCTGTCAATGTCCACATGTTTTGTCTTATCATGATAAACAGGATCCTCTGCCATGCATAATGCTGAATTATTGTCACAACAGAGTATGATAGGTTCTTTGAAGTTCGATGAAGACTCTTTTCACCACGAGTGCTTCACAAATGCCCAAAACAAGTGCCTGAGTTCGACCAAGATCGCTTCTGTAGAGACGTGAGTCGCTTCTTGCTTCTTCAAGTGACAAGATTACCCCATACATATGAACAATAGCCTGTGGTAGATCTTATATCTCTGTGGCAACCAGCCCAGTCAACATCAGTATAGACCTTAACTGATCTCTCAGTAGACTTAGTGAAATGTAAGCCTTGGCCAGGAGTTGACTTTAAGTACCACAGTATTCTGTAGACAGCATCCCAATGTTGCTCAATAGTGCAATGCATGAACTGACTGACAAGGCTAACTCCATATGCAATATCAGGTCTTGTATGGGAGAGGTAAATGAGTTTCCCTACAAGTCTCTGATATTGTTCCTTTCTGACAGCAATATTACCATGCACTAGGGATTACTTGGGTCTACTGGAGAGATAGCTGGTTTGCACCCCAGCATGTCAGTTTCCTTCAGCAGGTCCAGCATATACATCCTCTGTGAGACTGAGATACCATGACTGTTTCTTGCTATTTCCATTCCAATGAAGTACTTGAGGTAGCCCAAATCTTTAACTTGAAACACTCTTGCCAGTAGGGACTTCAATTTTTGGATCTAAGCAGGGTCATCACCAGTAAGGATGATATCATCCACATAGACAATAAGGATGGATCTTCTCTTATTGGTTGTTTTGATAAACATGGTGTGATTTGAGTTACACTGATGATATCCAGCAGCTTTAACCACAGTAGTAAGTTTGCCAAACCATGCTCTTGGGAACTGCTTCAGGCCATATAGAGATTTCCTCAGTTTGCAAACTTTTCCTTTAGTGTGAGTGTTGGTAAAACCATGAGGTACAGTCATATAGACTTCCTCAGTAAGGTCACCATTTAGGAAAGCATTCTTGATGTCCAATTGGTGGAGTGGCTATCAAGTTGAACGATGAGAGATCAAGACTTGACATTGTGTTTAGCTTTGCCACAGGTGCAAATGTCTCTTTTTAGTCAAGTCCATATGTTTGAGTGAAGCCCCTTGTGACCAGTCTAGCTTTGTACTTGTCAATAGTACCATTAGCATTGTACTTGAAGGTGAATAGCCATTTACAGCTGACTGTCTTCTTTTCTTGTGAGAGAGTGGTGAGATCCCAAGTATGGTTGTCAAGAAGAAGCGACCATTTTTCAGGTTTTGGCATGTGAAGACCTTCCACCTGTCATTTTTGAGAGCTCCCTGTATATTCTTAGGAATGGAATGAGTATCCAAATCCTGTGTAAACATAGCAAAACCAGGAGACAAGTGATCATATGACACATAATTATGAATAGAGTGATCAGTGCATAATCTCTTTCCCTTTCTGACAGCAATGGGTCTGTCATCAATATCAGTAGAAGTGTTCATAAGTTCTGGAGTTTGAGGAGTATCAGCAGTTTGCTTGGTTTAGTAGGTGTAGGGAGTTCAAAGGTCGTCGAGGTGATGAATCTCGATGAGGTCACCGACGGTCGAGAATCTACTAGGAGTCGTTTGAATGTCAGGAGTTGGCTGAGGGATTGGAATGGACTCAATTTCCTCAACTAAGGATGTAGTGGGAGTTAGAGGATTATGAGAAGAGGGAAATGCTTCTATTTCAATAAGGTTTCCATCTATGACTGTCTCAGTAGGTTTACTGTAGTATGGGGTTTTTTCAAAGAATTTTACATCCATAGAGTTGTAGAACCTTTTGTCAGTGAGAGAATAACACTTGTAGCCCTTTCTGTCTTTGGCATAACCTAGGAAAATACACTTATGAGCTTTGGGGTTAAGTTTTCTTCTATGTTGGGCATGAATATAGACAAACACAGTACATCCAAAGATTTTTGAAGGTAAGTCAGCAATGAGATGAGGACAGGGATGAGTTGTCAGTAGGGTTTGGATGGGAGTCTTGAAATCTAACACTCTGTTGGGTAACCTGTTGATCAGATATGTGGCTGTTAATATAGATTCACCCCACATGTATTTTGGCACATGTGTGGTGAACATAACTGCTCTAGCCATCTCCAATAAGTGCATGTTCTTCCTCTCAGCAATCCTATTCTGATGAGGTGTCTCTACATAGCTACTGATGTGAACAATTCCCTTATCATTCAGGAAGGTGCTGAGGTTGGACTCATAGTATTCCAGGGCATTATCTGTTTTTAAGATTTTAATCTTAGTGTCAAATTGAGTGGATACCATGTTATAGAACTCTTGGAAGATGGTTCTAACTTTGGATTTATCTTTCATCAAAAACAGCCATGTGATCCTGGTGTGGTCATCTATGAAGGTGACAAACCACCTCTTTCCTGTTATACTTTTAACTCTTGAAGGTCCCCATACATCACTATGAATCAAAGTTAAAGGTGTGGAGGGTAAGTAAGATATTTTAGTATACACAGATTTAGTAAGTTTGGCAAACTGACAAATATCACATTGAAGGTCACTGAGGTTACATCCTTTAAACAATTCAGGAAATAAAGACTTTAAATAACCAAAACTTGGATGACCTAGTCTATAATGCCATAACATGATATTGTCTAAGGTTTTGGTTGATGTTGCAGTTTCGAGAGGCGATTCGATCTTCAATCTTTTGTCTTGGCAGGGTTGACCATAAACAATCCTGAGCAGGATTTAGCTCTCCCAATCACTTCCTGTGAAGAAGGATCCTGGAATATACACTGATTGTTATTAAACATGACTGTCCAATTTAGGTCTTTAATGAGTCTACTGACAGATATAAGGTTACAGTCTAATTTTGGAACAAATAGGACATCCTATAGGTAGATCTTATCAGTAAGTTTAACATTTCCAAAACCTTGTGCACAGGAAATAGATCCATCAGCAATCTTAATATTGTGGGTCTGATGACAGAGCTTAAAGTGAGATATGAGCCTTTTGTTACCAGTCATATGGGATGATGCCCCAGAATCAACAATCCAAGTATCACTACTGAGAGGTGAGTGAAATATAACTGTCTTAGCATGAGTAGCTGTGTTAATGATAGAACTACCTTTTTTTTGTTGAGCAAGGAAGGCTTTGAAGGCAGCAAACTGAGCATCCAAAGTAGTGTCCTTGTTCCCTTCTTCACTGACATGTCTGCCCTGACTCTCCTTGGTTGGTTTGGAGGGTTTAGAGGAGTTAGGCTTACCATGTAGTTTCCAACAAGTGTTCTTGGTGTGATTTGTGCGTTTGCAATGGTCACAGAACAACTCCCTGCCTTCTCAAGCAGGCCTTCAGAGTCTCGGTGGCCTCGTAGGTTTCCCGACCACCAACAACATCTTGAGCTCTCAGTAGAGTGATCAGCAGGGTTGCTTTGTAGCATCACTTTTCTCCTACTTTTCTCATGTTTGACTTCAGCAAACACAGATTTGAGGTTGGGGAGAGGTTTAGTAGCAAGGACTCGACCTCTGACATCATCAAGAGATGGGTTCAGTCCAGTAAGGAACCTGAATACCACCTTCTTCTCAATGATATCCTTGTATAAGGTAGCATCCTCTACATCCTTCCATGCGTGAGTTTTCAACATATCTAGGTGTTGCCATGCCTTAGATAGTTGGTTGAAGTACTGAATCACAGACATATCACCTTGTCTGCAATTTTGGATTTGGGCTTCAAGATCATAGACCTCAGATGTATTGTCCTTTTTGGAGTAAAGGTCTCTGGCATTATCCCAGATTTCCTTAGCAGTGTGATGAGAGACAAATTAATGATCATTATTACGACATTTTACCCCAATATTGATACCACTTTGAGCATTATTGTACCAATTTAAGTCAATAATTACTTAATTTTATCCAAATATATATATAGTGGTTATTATATAAATTATCGTATTTTTATAAGTTTTGTACCGGTTTAGTAACCGGAGTGTCGTGTCAGATTTACACGGGTATTTGTGGTATTTTTATTGCAGATTTATGATAAACCAAGACCCCGAGTAACGACATTTATTTTTGAAGTCATGATCATATCTTATGAAGGTTATACGAGAGTGTCATTTAAGTCAAGTGGTCAGTGGTGTCGATTCGATTTAGTGGAAATCGAGAAATATCTTCGGCGAACGAATGGCCCATCAAAAGACATTTTCTGAAGAAGAGTCCTTCATGAAAGTTGTAGATCATTCAACGAGCTTTCCAATGCCTCTTAAATCATGTCATTTGGAGATCTAGAAACTCAAGATATGAATTTTAGAAGTTTTATTCCAAAATATAAATTTTTATCCGAAAATTGGATAATTAAGGGGATGAATGTAATGATTAAATTTCCGGCCGGGCCGGCCCTTACCTGGCCCAGTCCGGCCCCCTTATATAGGCTATAAATATGAGCTAAATAAGACTAAATAAAGGGCCCATTCTTTCTCCCTTCTTCGTTCTTTTTTTTTTCTTTCCTTTTCTTTTGCAAACACTTTATATATATATATATATATATATATATATATATATATATATATATATATATATATATATATATACACACACACACGTCCCAAAATATATATATACATCCACATATATATATTTTCATCTATCTTATTTCTTTTTACTTTGGCCCTTATATATATACGTATATACATGTATGTATATATATATGTTTTATATATATAAATAAAGTATTTATAAATACTGTTTTGTGGCGGAATAATTATCGAAGATTGTTAAAATCGAAAACTTTGTTATACTACATCCGTGTGAAACGACTTTTATTCAAAGATTGTAATCGGTAATATATTCTAATATTATTATGTTTACTATTTCTATTTCTATTTATATATTATATATGTTAAGTATGTTAAATAAAATATATCTAAATAAAGATATTAATCAATTAGTTAATCTTTTTGGTAAAATGAATGATCGACTTCGATAATAATGATTAAAACCAATTATAATGAATCTCTTTTATTTGCACTTAATGAAAGTAAAATTGAATTAGCCACTCGATTTACTCGATTTTTACTAAAACGTAATCTAATGAATTGACAACTCGCGATTAGAATACGAGATCGTAATAGAAAGACCGGAGGGTAAATTGGCCGAGTGAAAACGTGACAACGGAATCCGATTTCCTACCCGGGGCGATTTGTTTTGGGAGAGATAAATCTTATTAAAATTGTCTTCACGATATTATTACGTTAAATCACCTGCTTAATTGATATCTTAAAACTACGGCCGTATGACAAAACGGGAGTGACCCATGCTTAAGATGACATTGACGGAGAGGACTAGACGTATGACAATTTCATACGCCGTGTGAGGAGGAGTTGTCTAGCCAGAAAGACACCGGTTCATATATTATTGACCTCCTTGCATCAAAGAAAAGATCTGTCTCATTCAATTCTACTAAAAGAGATATTGATTCAGTAAAGTATTATTGGCTAGATCCAAAAATATATATATTATCTATTTTTATATTTATATATTTATTTACTGTTTTACTAACAATCTAACTAATCTAACTATCTAACCCGAGGAAAATGGTAAAAACTGCGACTTAGATCGAGTTAATAATAAACTTTCTGGTGTTTAACCACACTTTGAATTATGCCTTCATTTCCCTGAGGATACGACCTGACTCACCAGACTAGCACTACAATTTGACCCGGTACACTGCCGGTAAGGATTGATAGCCTAGAAAAAGTCCGTCAGCTTTTTGGCGCCGTTGCCGGGGAAACAACGCTAATTCATTGTGTCTATGGTTACTACTTGTATTAGCTCAAAATTCTCGAGGATAAGTCAACACTTTTCTTATCACATTTCTATTTTTATTTTCCGTTGGTATCTACCTTCTTTTAGTTACCAATTTTCTTCTTCTACCAATTTCGAGTTATTTTCTATTTTCGATAGTAGAAAGTAAACGCGGTTCGTTTATTTTTTTTATTTTTTTTTTGGGTACCTACCTATTGGTAAGATACCAATTTTAAAATTAAAAAAAAAAAAAAAAAATACACTCGGTAAATACCGAGTGGATTCGGTAATTACCGAGAGAAGAAAAAAATGTGGTTTTTTTTTATCGATTTCGTGTTATTTTCTATTCGATATTTTCTATTCCACAAGAATTGTCAAATCGAGTTACTTAAAATGGTCGAAACCGTTGGTGAAACACTCAACAAGTGGATTGCTCATGCTCAAGGGCATGGCCAAAACTTTAATCGAAATTTACCTCAACCTAATAACCGAATCGAAATAATAGAAATAATCGAATCGGAATAAGCATAATCGAAACCAAATTTAACCTCGAGACCTATATGTGATCGGACCGTAAGAAGGTACCAGATTAATAATCCAATTCGTTTACCCAATAAAGGAGCAATTAATTTCGAAATAAAATCTCATCTTTTTGGTTTAATTGACACAAGAGCCCAATTTCTAGGAGAAGATGATGATGATCCACATCATCATCTCTATCTTTTCAAGAATTGTGTAATCTGACCAAAAGTCATGGTGCTCATCGGGAATTAACGAGGATGTCTATGTTTCCTTTTTCTTTAAAAGGAAGAGCACGAGATTGATTTCTGTCACTTCCACATCATTCATTGACTAGTTGGGAGGATATTCAAACCGAGTTCTTAAAACAGTATTTTACCCTGGTAGAAATTGGAATTAATAGTCGAAATTTCTAACTTTAGACAAGGATCTGAAGAAACGCTTGGGAATGCGTGGGAAAGATTTAAAAAGCTACTTAGAGCTTGTCCCGATCATGGTTATTCCTTAGATATGCAAATCCAACTTTTCTGTCGTAAATTAAGAAAAAACTTACGTGCAGATGTAGATCATGCATGTGGTGGTTCGTTAATGTTGAGTGAAGCCCAAATAGTTTACGATGCTATAGAAAAGATTTCCAAAAACAATCGAATGTGGGAAACCGGTTCTAGCACCAGAAAAGTAGCATTTGCAGGAGAATGTACATCGAATACGGAAGTTCTAGCACACTTGGAGAATTTGAGTAGGAAATTTGACGGCTTATTAGCCAGTAAAACGATAAACTCAGAAAATATCTTACCAAATGAATACTCAAGTCATGATAATGTGTCATTAGGGATGGAAGAACCAGAAGGTTATTCAAGGGAGAAGGTGAGTTTTTTACAGCAACATAGGAATTTGAACAATGCATATTCAAACTCATTTAATGCTATTAGAAGATCTCACCCTACTTTTTGTTGGTCTGAAACCCCTAGTAAGCAAGGACAACCACCGTATCCAGTTCAATATAAGAATCCATATACTAATAAGGTTTATCAAGGAGATACCTCGAATTAGAACCTACAATCATTACCTAGACCATATCCACAACATACCACTCAAAGCATACCAGTCACCCAAAGTTCAACTCAACCTGAAGGAGTTGATAAATGAGAGAAATTAATGGAGAATATGATGGGTGTGATATCTACTCAAGCTCAAAATATGGAAACTATGATAACTTCTATAGGTACAGTCACTAAGGATATGAATACGTTGAAAACATCTATAAGAGGACATGATACCAGAATGAGAATTGTAGAAGCTTCATTACGGAATTTGGAATATCATTTGAGTAGAGAGGGAGAACGTAAAAATAGTAGACCTCCAGGAGAGCTGCCAAGTAATACTGAAAGAAACCCGAAAGAGGTAACTGCTGTTATTACTAGAAGTGGAAGGATCTATGGAAGTAATGGATTAGAAAACATCAGAATTAATGAAGTAGAGGATGATTTAGATGGTAAATTTGAAAAGAATGTGGAATCTAAAGATGAACCGGAATTCACCAAAGAGGAAGAGGACATTATTGAAGATTTCCTAAGACAAAATAGATATATTAAACCTGAAAGTGAGGATGAGGAATGGGTCAAGGTTCCTAGAATATTGAAAAATCCAAGACTGAATGATCTAAGGACATTGTCCAATGAGCAGGTTAAAAAGGAATCAAGTTTGAAAGGGTCAATTCAAACCGAACCTTATCCGGCTCAACCCAAATTCACCTCGATTCAATCTGATAGGGCAGCACCATATCAAGTGCATATTTTGAAGAAAAGGTACGCGAATGATGACACACGTTGTCCTCAAAAGCACAATCATTCCAGAAGCTTTACCATCTTCGCTTTAACGACAAGGGTAAGGGAGGTATACATTCTAACCTACTTTAATTGATCTTGAATTACTCCCCCATTCCCCGAAAAGGAAATCAAAGAGATGAAGTTGGATAAGAAGTATGCACATTTTCTTGACACTTTTCGCACACTTAACAATTAATAGCCCTTTCATCGATGTTTATAAGGAGAGCTTAGTTTGGGAATTAATGATGAGCGCGTTGTCTTTAACATTTACAATTCATTGAAATATCCATACACTACACTAGAATCTTGTTCTTGTGTGGACCCTTTGTGTCCTTTTCTTTGTGGATCGTACTAACACGCAGTAATTGAAGAAGATGACTTCGAATAATGTGAAAGCTCGCAAACCCAAAGCTCGAAAATCAAAGGAAAAGGTCAAGAATCGCTTGGATTGGTGGAAATTGTATGCGCTCTCTATGTTGGAGACCGGTATTAAAGACGGATGCGGTGCGTGAGGATGACCCACCACCAAAGGCATTAAAAATCAAGCAAGGAAAAGTCTAGCTATAGACTATAAATATAGTGAAATCACGGTACTATCCTTCCTATTTACTCATTAAGCATTTATTTCTAGTTGATTCGTGTGCTTAATTGTTACATGTTTTGGTGAGTAATTGTTAGAAGTATCCCATTTAGTTTAGTATATTATATTAGTTGCTTAAGTTTGTCGAGCAAACGACGTTAACCAAAAGCGCTACCGGAGGCGACCCGTAAAATGTTAAATATAATAATTACTCATACTTTGGATGATACTTTGGTAATACTTGGATTGATTTTCATTTTGTTTCACCAAGTCTTAGGATGAATGTTTGAATGTCATTAAAAAGGGAATGATTAGGTGGTTATCCGAAAATCCCGATGGAGAAAAAAAAGAAAAATTCAAATCGTCATTTCTTGGACTTAGGTTGTTCGAACGATTTGAAATAACCTCGAGGATCCGGGTATAAAAGACTCGAGTTAATACTTTGCCATACGTTACATTTCATGATCTAGTCTGCTTTTAAATTTCAAATAACGTGTGACATGTATTAGTTCAAATACTATGGAATTGAGGAGGTCATAACTTTAACCCACCCACCCACCCTTTAATATCATCCGAGTATTTGTTTTGACTTGTTTTAGTGCACCATTGCTTTCCCAACAACTTATTTACACTCACTTTACATTGAGGACAATGTAAGTTCGTAAGTGGGGAGTGGAGTCGTTGGTCTAAAGAATGGAATTAATGTTTATTTTGTATCAATAAATCCCTTAGTTTTCGATTTTTTCCGAGCATTATTTAGTTGATTAAAATAAATTGTATAAGGTATATATTTCATGGATTTGAAGATATAATGATCAATTTGGATGTGTATAACCAACGTGAACCGTAAGTGCATTGTAATTCCAAATATATTTGTGTAACATGAATTCCTTCACGTAAAGCCTTTGATATTGAAGCGAAAAATTTTAAACAGTATCCATTCAGTATCCTAGTGGTTATTCTATAGATAATTGCAGTAACTTAGTACCTAACTTTTGAATGTGTACTGTGAATATCTGAAGGTTTGAATGTGATAGGAAGGATATAAGTTAAAGAAGAATACCAAATTAAGATGAACTATCTATATGTCGGTTGTAGCTACCAATGATTTGAGTGCAGTAGGACGTTATCACGAAACGTCCAATATTACTATGAGGTTTAAAAGCTCCCGACTGCCTGATGATAGTAGTCCAGCTAGGGTGTTATCACGAAACGTCCTATTGCTGGGAATGAAGGCATATGCTACAAATGGAATAATTAAAAAAAATGACAATATGGAAATATGGTTGGAAACTTAGTTATCTTCTGACTATCCCCAGTATAAACTGAATGATATGCTTTAGGGATTATCCTAATAAGTACACGGAAGGACTTTGTGTGGAAATGTTATTGCATATACCTAGGAAAGTCATTAGGACTGTCTGAATGGATATTCGTGCGTTTGCTTGAATTATTCAAGAGAGGATAGTGGAAATTGAAAAGGCTTGTCACACACACTCTGTTATACATTTATATTGAGGTTAACGTACGCCTGGTTGTAATTCTAATGGTTGCAGCATCTGGTTGTCCCTTATATCTTATATCTTCATGAATTTATCTCTCATTCATTTTGTTTTATCGCTTGTTTTGCTTTAGGGACGACCCAAAAGCTAAGTGAGGAGTTGTGATGAGAGACAAATTAATGATCATTATTACGACATTTTACCCCAATATTGATACCACTTTGAGCATTATTGTACCAATTTAAGTCAATAATTACTTAATTTTATCCAAATATATATATAGTGGTTATTATATAAATTATCGTATTTTTATAAGTTTTTATAAGTTTTGTACCGGTTTAGTAACCGGAGTGTCGTGTCAGATTTACACGGGTATTTGTGGTATTTTTATTGCAGATTATGATAAACCAAGACCCCGAGTAACGACATTTATTTTTGAAGTCATGATCATATCTTATGAAGGTTATATGAGAGTGTCACTAAGTCAAGTGGTGTCGATTCGATTTAGTGGAAATCGAGAAATATCTTCGTGAACGAATGGCCCATCAAAAGACATTTTCTGAAGAAGAGTCCTTCATGAAAGTTGTAGATCATTCAACGAGCTTTCCAATGCCTCTTAAATCATGTCATTTGGAGATCTAAGAACTCAAGATATATGAATTTTAAGTTTTATTCCAAAATATAAATTTTTATCCGAAAATTGGATAATTAAGGGGGATGAATGTAATGATTAGCCCGGCCCGGTCCGGCCCTTACCCGGCCCAGTCCGGCCCCCCCTTATGTAGGCTATAAATATGAGCTAAATAAAACTAAATAAAGGGCCCCTTCTTTCTCCCTTCTTCGTTCTTTTTTTTTCTTTCCTTTTCTTTTGCAAACACTTTATATATATATATATATATATATATATATATATATATATATATATATATATATATATATATATATATATATACACACACACACACACGTCCCAAAATATATATATACATCCACATATATATATTTCATCTATCTTATTTTCTTTTTTACTTTTATATATATATATATACGTATATACATGTATGTATATATATGTTTTTATATATATAAATAAAGTAGTTATAATCTTCATTGTAATTATGGAATAATTATCGAAGATTGTTAAAATCGAAGATTTGTTATACTACATCCGGTGAAACGACTTTTATTCAAAGATTATAATCGGTAATATATTCTAACATTATTATGTTTACTATTTCTATTTCTATTTATATATTATATATGTTAAAAATTAAAAATATATCTAAATAAATATATGAATCAATTAGTTAATCTTTTGGTAAAATGAATGATCGACTCGTAATAATGATTAAAACCAATTATAATGAATCTCTTTTTATTTGCACTTAATGAAAGTAAAAATTGAATTAGCCACTCGATTTACTCGATTTTTACTAGAAACGTAATCTAATGAATTGACAACTCGCGATTAGAATACGAGATCGTAATAGAAAGACCGGAGGGTAAAATTGGCGAGTGAAAGCGTGACAACGGAACCCGATTTCCTACCGAGGCGATTTGTTTTGGGAGAGATAAATCTTATTAAAATTGTGCTCACGATATTATTACGTTAAATTACCATTTAATTGATATCTTAAAACTGGCCGTATGACAAAACGGGAGTGACCCATGCTTAAGATGACATTGGACGAGAGGACTGAGACGTATGCCAATTTCATACGCCGCGCGTGTGAGGAGGAGTTGTCTAGCTTGAGTACACCTGGTTCATATATAATTGACCTCCTTGCATCAAGGAAAAGATCTGTCTCATTCAATTCTACTAAAAGAGATATTGATTCAAGAAAGTATTCTTGGTTAGATCCAAAAATATATATATTATCTATTTTTATATTTATATATTTATTTACTGCTTTACTAACAATTTAACTAATCTAACTATCTAACCCGAGGAAAATGGTAAAAACTGCGACTTAGATCGAGTTAATAATAGCTTCTTGGTGTTTAACCACACTTTGAATTATGCCTTTATTTCCCTGAGGATACGACCTGACTCACCAGACTAGCACTACAATTTGACCCGGTACACTGCCGGTAAGGATTGATAGCCTAGAAAAAGTCCGTCACAGTGTCATACATCATGAAGTTCTCACTGATCTCTTTTTTCATTGATCTCGTAAGGATAGTCATGACTTGGTTATTTTCTATATCCCATACTTCAAACTTGGGGTCAGTTTCAGCAGGGGCCGGTTTGGAGCCAGACAAGTATCCCATCTTGCTCTGGCTTGAGATGTACATTTTCATAGATCTTGACCACAACAGGTAGTTGTTGTCATCAAGTCTGTGATTTGTAAAAGAAGAGTTTTCAGTGATCCCAGCCTGATGAGGCTGCTGGGGCTCTACTAATGGTGAAAAGGCTTCGGATATTGAAGACATTCTTGATACGATAGGAGATTTTGCAGCGGATTAAAGGAGATTATGGCTCTGCTACCATGAAGAGAGTTTGAGAAAGCAATAGTACCTGAGTAAACTCAACTTGTTTATTCATGATAAAAGAATGAGTATTAATAGATACAAGCTTGAAGGTGAGAGGTCCTAGTAGAGTATTAAGTGCTATGGGCGGCTAGATACTCCTATGGGTGCCTATTTCATAATAGGACAAAATAGAGTTACTTTATGACATATTAATTGTTTATACAATACAATTAATATGTCATGTTATAAATAATGTATACAAGTAAAGTGTTACATGAAATAATAAGGTAATATTTCCACAGTATCATATAAGGCATATAATATCAGTATCAGTAAACAATATCAGGCTCATTTAAGGCTTAATTCAAGTGACTACTTCAAGACAAACATATCTGGCTCATATAAGGCTCATTTAAGGCTTAATTCAAGGGACACAATATCATATCTGGCTCATATAAAGCACACTATGTGAGTTACAATGTCATATAAGGCACACATTATCAGTACACAGTATCAGGCTCAAAAGGACTCTCCTTTCGGTTTTTTGTTGCAAGGTCTATGTCCCACAAGTCCTTGATATGAACTGAATGTCTTCTTACAGTTCAAGCACTCATATTTACTTCTTTTCGGAGCATGTTTCGATACTACTTTTTCTTTAGGATCATTTCTTTTAGGCCTCTTCTTGTTCTTGGGTTCAATCATTTTAGGCCATTTGTTCTTGGCTTCATAAACAGTTGCATTCTTGAAAAATCCTTCGAAAGACGTATCCGATTCGCCTTTTTCAACACATTCATCCAAACAGTAACCTGAATCAGAGCTTTCTTGCTTATTAACCTTTGCTTTACTATCCATTTTATTAGCTTATGGAGTAACAACTTGAACAAAGATGAGATTTCGAGCGATTTTTGTCTCAATAGAAGATGATTTAGTCTCTAAAACATCAGATTGATTGTCAGAAGATTCTACAACTGAATTCACCCCACCCCAGTTACTAGAATCCTTAGATAACATCATCAAACACATAGCCACTTCTTCTTGATCTTGCTCATCAATCTCCGAAACCGAAGAGGAAGAACCATTACCTAAACACAAAAGAGATGACTTAAGCCAATTTAATTCATTTCTTTCCACCTTCATTTTGTTGTCACCGCGTATCATTAGATTATTAATTGAACCACTGTTGAAGAAGATTTGTTGTTAATTCCACTTCAATTCAATTCAATCCAATTAACTAATTATTACTGTTCCATTTGATTATTTATGGTTGTATCACCGGAGAATTACCCGCCAATAAAGCGCCGGACATCATCTTCCGGTTCATTCGTTTCACCAAATTTATCCGATCATAAGCTGCTGCAGTCTCTGATTCTTCTCTTCAGCCTCTGAATTTTCTGTTGAAACAAAATACGTCTACCTTGACTCGCAGATTAAGGTTGCTGAATATTGTATTCGAAGAGCTTCTCCGATATAGTGAAGTGATTTTTCCGTCATCGGCTGTGTTATGCTTTGAGGAATTGTATTTACTTTTACAGAGATTAAAAGCGATTTTTGAAGATTGTATTTGTTGCAGCAAATAGGGGTATATTCGTCCGGTGGAATTTATTTGTCCTTAATGCAACTAAAAAATTGAAGCTGGATTAGCACTTAATTAAGAAGGAAAAAGTGGACTATAAACTAATTTTTCCAAAAAATAATAAGTATCAATTTTGGGTTCTATTAGCACTCCAATTTTAATCACTGGCATCCTATTACTTCTTGCACCATTAAAAATTAATTTGGCACCATGATTATTTTTAATGAACATAACGTCAGTGGCACTGACGTATTTATTGAAAACCAAAGTTAGTGACACTGACATTGCTGTTCTAAAACAAAAGTCAGTGGCACCGACGTTTACCTTATAAAAGTGTCACTACTTTGACATCGAATAGGAACATCTGTAACGCTGACGTTTCTAGTGTGGTGCCGGAAGTAAAACAAGAATATATGTGTGGTGCCGGAAGTAGAAAAAATAATCCAAAAAATGATGCCGATAGTAAAATGGGGATGCCAATAGAACACCCCTCAATTTAAAGACTCTATGGTGTCCGGAAGTAGATTTGATGTAGCGCTAATAACAATGCCTCAATTTTAATTAGGCTTGTATGCGATCCGGCTTATGAGTAGATCGAGATTGGTTTGACTCAAAATTTGTAGGCTAAACAAAGTATTATATGGACTCAAGTAGGCATTAAGCCTCCGTCTGTTTTGGGTTGGGTTGAGTTGGGTTTTGGGTTGGTTTTATTTACTAGTTGATAATAAAATATGATAAAAATGATTGAAGTAATTATTAGAAAGGTAAACTGTTTTTTTTAAATTTGTGTAGATAAAGAAATGATTGGTGAGAGAAATTAAAATAAAGTAATATAATGAATAAAATAATGGTGAAAAGGTAATGAAAGTAAACAAAGTGAATGGTGAGAGATGATTTAATATTTTTTTATTTGTAGTTAAAGAAATGATTGGTGAGTGGAATTGTGAGAAACGATTGATGAAGTGACCCAAACTCAACCCCAAACTCTAACCTAACCCCAAACTCAAACCCAACCCCAAAACAAACAGCATGGTTTGATGCCCTAACAAGTCCGATGCTGACATGGGGTTTCAACCAATTCAAGACAGACACCTCTTTGTCTAGTTACAAAATTGGGACGCATTTGATGTTTGTTCTGATATATGTTAATGACATTTTAGTGACAGATAACTATCAACCTCATGTTTAGAGATTTATTGATGCATTAAATGCCAATTTGGCCTTGAAAAAATCTAGGTCATGTTGCACATTTCCTGGGTATGCAAGCTAAGATAGATATTACTGGTTTATACTTGTCACAAGAAAATCATGCTGCTCAACTGTTGAAAAGGTTGAATATGGAGAAACCGAAACCTAGTCCAACTCCAATGACAGCTGGCAAACATCTGAGTCCCAATAAAGGACAATATTTAACGAATCCTATTGTGTACTGGAATGCTATCGGAGGCTTACAATTCTCACTCCCACTAGACATGATCTGGCATGCTCAGTGAATTACCAGAGTCAGTTTATGCAGAATCCCAGTACTGAACATTGGCAAGCCCTAAAGATACTTTTGAGGTATGTCAAAAGACCCTGAATTACGGTTTGCACTTCATGAATAATGGAACTATGGATCTAAATGGATTCTCTGATGCAAATTGCACATGCTGCCCTTTAGAAAGGATGTCTATCAGTGGATATTGTGTTTATCTTGGCTCATCCTTGGTGTCTCGGAGCTCTAAGAAACAGAGTGTCGTTGAAAGATATTGTATAGAATCTCAATAAAAAGACTTGGCTAACCCGACATCAAAATAACTTGGCTCACTCAGTTGTTGAAATAAATGCAAATTCCACTGTATTTTACCCTTATGTCGTGATGTGATAGCTTGGGGACAAATGCACTTGCTCAAAATCATGTATACCATGTTCGGACCAAGCATATAGAGATAGATGTCTACTTTATTATGAACAAAGTATTTGACAAAGAATCGCATATTGCTTATGTTCCATTAGAAGCACAAAATGCTGATGTTCTCACCAAGGCATTGCCCACGTCTCAGTTTCAACTATTTAGAAGCAATCATAATGTAGTTCCTCCCTAATTTCGTTTTGGGGGTGGGGGGGGGGGGGGTGTTGAGAAATAATTTAGTATAATTGTGTGAGGGTAGTTTGGTACTGGGTGAAATGTGTCATCTTCTAGATAAAGATGTTATTGGATAATCTAAGAGATAGAACTTCTCACTGAATATATTTTGTACTCGGTGAAAACATATCGTTGATTCATAGCAATATGGAAAATTCACCCAAAAATTCTCTGGTTTCTGCACGCACTTTGGACAACCCATGAAATGTTCTTGACAACTTCTCATACATGTTGCAAGGTGGTCTACTACAATTTATATTTTTTATTGCTACTATCTCGATTTTTTTTTTACTTTGGATTCAATACAATTATAAGCTATGAACAGGGGCGTCCCTGTCCAAATTTAGGTTCGGAGCCAAAAAGAATTTTAGGCCCTCGCTCTTCGAAAAAAAAAAACAGTAACCAAAATATATATAAAAATAAAAATAAAAACTGCGTGAGATAGTCATGAGTTTGGAAGGAAAAAAAAAACCTATTTATTTGACTCCTAGTCCTGGTTTAAAAAAAAAATTATTGTAGCTAGCAAGATTCGAAACTAAGTCTCTTGTCTAGTATACTAGAGTGCTAACCATTAAGATAATATATTCATTGTTCATATAAATACAGTATATATATAATATTAGGTCGAAATTTTGTGGGGCCCTTAAATTCATTGATTTTCGAAATTTCTGCACAAGCTAATGTACAGCAAGCGCCCACGGCATGAAGCACCGACACTTCAACATGGGTGTCGTGCGCCGTGTCTGACACTTTTTCGACACGACATGCGACTGACACGTCCCAACACTTGTCCGACACGTGTCGGCTAATTAAAATAATAATATTTGAAATTTTAGTATCCAACACGCTATCGACACTCCCGGACACTCATGAACGCAATTTTTTTTTTCAATTTAACTTTTTTTTCTTTCTTTATTCATGGTTTCACGTTAAAATACATGATTTTTAACTTGATTATAACTTGACAAATAACATGTCGTTTTTAGTTTATATGTTCTTCTTAATAAACAATTATCTTTAACAAATTGTAATATTCTGAAGGCAAGCATATTTTTGTATTTTCTTTCGAATCATATATAAGGTTAAAGGTTGTATAAAACTGTTTTTAATCTAAAATGGAAAAAAAGGATAAGAAAAAAAGATAGTGGTTGGGAAGGACAAAAACGCGTCTGTTCCTACATATTGCTCCTCATATATAATACATCTATTTTAGATATGGAAAAAGTTTACGTATTACATATTTTACTTTGTTTAGTTAAAAAAAATTCTTCGACGTGTCGTGTCTTTATATTTTAGAATTAGCCGTGTCGCATGTCCGTATCATATCGTCCGTCATATCCGTATCCGTGTTTCATAGATTATAAGTTAGTACATGATTTATTTTTCACAATATTTTTGTTGTTGGTCATGACGTGCGCACGGCATTACCGGAAAGTTATTGTGTGGTGAGGGAATTTGAGCTGAAGTGACGGGTGAAACGATCGAATCCATGCTGTTTAAATCTGAGAATAAAATCATGCATGGCAGGAAGTCTTACACACAGTGATGTCTGAGACACCACACAATAACTTCCTGGCATTACCGGCCCCAAGTATATAAAGAGATGGGGTAGGTGGTTTATTTTCTTTTATTTTCTTTTTTATTTTAAGGGAGGTAGGTGCCTAGACCTGGCCAAATGAAACCGGGACCGCCGGTTGGAACCGGAACCGGCGGTTTGGTCAACCGGCGGTTCGTGGCCGGTTGGGGGCGGTTGGAGTTTTTTGGAACCGGAACCGCCGGTTGAAACCGGACCGGCCGGAACCGGTTGAAACTGGCCGGAACGGAACCGGAACCGGCTATAATTTGCAACGGCGCTATTTTATTTTATTTTTTCCTGCCAAACACCTCAAAAAAATTCCTATAAATACTACCCCATTTCATTTCAAAAATCCTACACCAATCTCTACATCTCAATTCTTACATCTTCTACTCAATTCTTACATTTTCTACTCATTTTCTTTGTTTATCAAGTTTGTTTAGTTGTTAAAAACAACAATCAAATTTACTTTACGATACCGATTTTTGAAGTTGTTCTGATTTAATCGTTACTTCAATACGGTTTTAGTTATAAGTAAATTTGGTTTTGTATTTATTCAACTAATTTTTTTACAAGTGTAAAAAAAATTCAATTTTATAATCAAACTTACTTTACTAGACCGAAATTTGAAGTTGTTCTGATTTAATCGTTATTTCAATTCGGTTTTAGTTATAAGTAAAATTGGTTAGTTAAATTAATTTTTTTTATAACCATTATATATAATTAAGATTTAAATCAAATTTACTTTACTTAATTTTTTTTTATAACCGTTATATATAATTTAGATTTTTTACAATGTTACATTCCGTGATGACACGGTTGTGCCGGAATCGGATGACTTGCTGGTGGCTATAGACCCCAATATTATACAGACCCTGTCACCGGTAATCACATTTCGATTCCTCAGTTCAACACACCTTCAAGTTACAATCAAAAGATGATTTTGATAGTCATTACGACGATATAATGTCTCTACCTGGAAATTTTAACATCAACCTTAACGAAGGTGAAGATAATGATGAAGTCGACGTTGATGATGATCATGATGTATTTCCGAATGCTTCCCGTCCTAGACAAGGACGTGGTGGGAGTCGGCGTGGTGCTAGTGCTGATCCTACTCCTACTCCTACTCCCGAGTCAGTCGATTTCGATGGTGGTGAAAGTACCCGATCCAAAGCACAAGAAAAAAGGTTAAAATCGAGAATTTTTACGGAATTTTTCACAAAGGTTCCTCGGACTGATGAAATAGCATTATCTAACCCCGGAAAGTATTTCTTCGGGGTGTGCAATTTCTGTGACCAAAAATACCAATTTAAGCATGCCGGTTACGGATTGATGCGGGGTCACATTTTAAGTAAACATCCGGAAAAATTGGAAGACAGCGCGTCTCAAGCCCAGCTAAACATGCCGAGCTCCAGCGGAGGTAACACTAATCCACTCTTTATTTACACTCGTGATAACTGTAGAGATCTAACCACGGATCTTATTGCGGGAATGAGTCTTCCTTTTAGCTTTCCTGAGAATCCTATTTTCGAAAGTTACGTACAAGGGGCTTCGCAGCCGGCTTTTACTCGTATCCCTCGTGCAACGGTTACTAGGGATTTCAAAAATAAATTTATTAAACGATAAAATATTATTATAGGAAGTTTGAAGAAAAATAAATTCCGAATATATGTATGTGCCGATATTTGGGAGGATGGAGGACGAACAATTTTTATTTGGGCATATCGGGTCACTGGATTGACAACACTTGGATTGTCCAAAAAAGATTACTTGCTTTTCGTTTATTTAACGAGACTCATACTGCTTCTAACATTGCATCTTTATTAGTTGATATTTTTGAGGATTACGATTTAAAAAGTAAAGTTTTTTCTATTGCGTTTGACAATGCTTCAAACAACACTGCTTCTATTCCCGACTTATCCCGATATTGTGAACCTCTTTGTAACGGTCAATTTTTTCATGTTAGATATTTATGCCATATTTTTAATTTATGTGTAAAGGATGGTCTAAAAGTTTATGACCATAATATTAATGCGATAAAAACTGCGATTTCACATATTTTAGGTAGAAATATTCTTGTTAATAAGTTGTATAAATTTCTTAAAGAGAAAGGTCATTGCTCTATCAAACTGCCGCAAGATGTACCGTATAAGTGGAACATGACTTATGATCTTTGGAAAAAAACAAACAAAATTAAAAATACCTTTGTGAATTTTTAAGTGAACACTGTCCGAGCCGAGCGAATATCGCTTGTATGCCTCTATTTGGACTTCATGCAAGAAACTGATGGATGTTTTTGAAATATTCAAAAAATTTACAATATTGTTTTCAAAATGTTATCAACCCACAGCACATTTAGTCTTGCCTGCTTGTGTAGAAATAACTGCCGAGTTTGAAACCATGGAACACGACGCAAAATTATTTCAATGTTTAGTGCCGATGAAGGAGAAATGAAATAAATACATGTTGTATATTCCTGACACTTATCTCATTTCTTCTATGCTCGACCCTTGTATAAGACTAGTAGGTGTGTCTAACATGTTAGGTGCTTACTATGATTCTTTGTCTATTACTCATAATGTGCCCCCGGTAGATTTTACCGTTGAAGGAGTTAGACTAGAAAATTTATTAAACAATTTGTATGTTGAATATGAGCGTATGTATGGATTGAGAAACGACGCGGTTCCCAATCCATCCGCAAGTGCTTCTACTAACCCTACAGTTGTCCTGCGGGGACTTCAAAAAGTTCTGGATAAAATGAATTCGAAACGACAGAAGGGAGCGACATTGTCATCCGATCAACGTACAGAGATATCCAAATTTCTAAACACAACATTTGAAGGCTGTGAAACCGAGACCTATGATTTCGAGTTCGACTTATTGAAGTGGTGGAAGAGACATGTTAAAGAATTTCCAGTTCTAGCAATGGTGGCGGTCGAGTTTTTAAGTTGCCCTGTTTCACCGTCACTGTTGAACGAACTTTCAGCATGGCAGGATATATGCTTACCAAGTTCGCTTCATCCCACCACTTTAGAGAAGCAAATGCTTTGTCAAGGTTGGGTACGAGCTGAGAAGAGGGTGCAAGACATTAAGTCAGAAGATGAGGAGTCACAGTTTGAAGGCGGTGACACTAAAACTTCATGAGGAACACTCGCTCGAAATACCGGCATCGATTAAAGGTACGCAATTTATATATTACTTATATATTTGTTACAATTCATAGAACAACTATAAAAGATTAAAAAAACAAATTAAAAATAACTATAAAAAACCTACTACTAAAAACTAAAAAAAAAAACTATAGAAAAAACCTTTAAAAAAAAAACCGATAGAAACTATAAAAACCTATTAAAAATAACTAAAAAATACCTACTACTTTAAACTAAAAAAAAAACTATAGAAAACTATTAAAAAACCATAAAAACCATATACAAACCTAAAAAATTATATGAAACTATATAATACAAACACATAAGAACTATAAAAGACTACAATAAAACAAACATTTAAAAAAATACTATAAAGAAAACAAAAAACAATAAAAACGTATAACAAACCATAACAACACTACACAAAACTAAAAAAAACTATAAGAAACTATAAAAACACCCAAAAAAAAACCATATACAAACCTAAAAAATTGTATGAAACTATAAATTACAAATACATATATATACTATAAAAGACTACAATAAAACAAACATTTAAAAAACCTTTAAATACTATAAAAACATATAAGAAGACTATAAAAGACTAAAAAAAAAAACTATAAGATGAAAGACTAAAAAATAAACAATAAGAACGCTTTGATTTTTTTATATGTGTTGTGCATACGACACGATTACATAAAAAAAATACGTAGGCAACCAAATTACCGGTACAAACGTTGAAAAAATAACACAATTTACATATAAGAAAAACAACACAATATATCTCACGTAAAGTTGAATAAAACAACATTTATAATCAACATATACTTAAAACCGACTAAAAAAACTATAAAAGACTTTAAAAAAAGAATAATAAAAATAACTATAAAAACCTTTACAACAAACTATAAAAGACTAAAAAATAAACAATAAGAACTACGTTCGTTTTGATTTTTTATTATGTGTTAATCATCAACACGATTACATATAAAAGATACGTAAGCGGTAAATTACTGTCTGGCGTTGAAAAAATAACAATTTTTCAAAATAACATTATTTACATATAAATAAAATAGGGAGAAGGGGCTACAAGGACAAAATAAATGATAAATGGGTCCAGAAGGACAAATTTCAAAATAAGAGATTAGTAAGGACAAATTGCTAATATAGTGACAAAAATGCCTTTATAATTTTAATAGTAATACTGATCGAACAAGTAGTAAATAACCCATAAAATGTCAGAAATCCAATGAAAAAATAATAATAAAAAAAAAAAACAAGTAATAATGTACCATAAAATGTCAGAATAAATGTTAAAACAAATAAGAATGTATTTATAAATGTCAGAACATCCAATAGAAAAATAGTAACAGCCACTAAACAGTAGTAACAACCTAAAAACAAGTAGTAACAGCCCGTAAAATGTAGTAAAAGCCAAAAAATAAGTAGTAACAACTCATAAACAGGTCGTAACAGTCAATAAACAAGGAGTAACAGCCCATAAAATAGATAAAATTACATAAAAAAATTATAGTAACTTCTGAAAATTAATGGTAACAACCCTAAACCCTAACGTTTGTCAAAAAATAAAAAAAAACAAAAAAAAAACCGTTCTTTGGCTTCCTTGCCTTAGTCTTCTTCTTCCCTTCTCCGGCGCCGTTAACCGCAGCAACTTCATAAATCATCTGTTTGTTCCTGATACAATAAATCAATACAACAATACAATAAATCATCTGTTTGTTAATGATCAAAACATATCAAAAAATCAAGCACACAGATCTGAATTGCATTTTGTTCAGGCGAAACAGATCAATTTTTCGATTATCGACGGCGAAAAACACACAGATTCACTTTCCTTATGACTCGACAACAAAGAAATCAATAAAATTGATGAAAAACATGATCAAAAACGCTGTACCTCTTAAATAAAATTGAAGAAATTGCCCAAAATCTGCAACGATTTGAAGCACAAAATTGAAGAAATTGCGCAAAAGGGGGCAGGGAGGCACAAAATCTGCAACGATTTACCGAGAAATCCATCTTCGCTGACCTAAAAGCGGTACCCGCCAGTGACTCGTCTTCTCTCCGGCACTCCTCAACCAAATCTTCAAACACGTCTTCCCGATGTTCAATGCCTGCAATAGATCGTTGTTCAAAGTAACAATGCAAGCAGTTGATTCTCAATTAGATTGGGTCTCGAAAAACACGGCTTCAATGATTTGCGTTGGATGAAATTGAACGCCGATGCTTTTAGGTTTTTTTTTGGAAGGAGGAGGTTGCCGGCGTTATTTGCTTGCAGAAAACAAATTGAGAGATAATTAGGAAAAAAAGGGTATATCGGTAAGTTTACACATGTTTTGTCCTTTCTAATTATAGAGAAAGCCATCTTCGCTGACCTAAAAGCAGTACCCGCCGGCGACTCGTCTTTTCTCCGGCACTCCTCAACCAAATCTTCAAACACGTCTTCCCGATGTTCAATGTCTGCAATAGATCGTTGTTCAAAGTAACAATGCAAGCAGTTGATTCTCAATTAGATTGGGTCTCGAAAAACACGGCTTCAAGGATTTGCGTTGGATGAAATTGAACGCCGATGCTTTTAGGTTTTTTTTTTTGGAAGGAGGAGGTTGCCGGCGTTATTTGCTTGCAGAAAACAAATTGAGAGATAATTAGGAAAAAAAGGGTATATCGGCAAGTTTACACATGTTTTGTCCTTTCTAATAACTAGTTTTCTTGGAGCTTCATTTATTAATTAGTTTGTCCTTCTCGACAAGAACCTAAATAAAATAACACAATATTAATATTATTTTTAAAACCGAATAGAATACTATTTATAAAAAAATACATATTACATTCGCTTTAATAATTATAATGAAAAGAATAATAATTTGTTATTGTAGTGAAAATAATAAGTATTATATGAAAATGAAAAAAAAGATTTATGAAATTTTAAAACCGTGGCCGTAATCGTGATCTCGAACCGAAAGAAATCGAAGAAACTGGCGAACCCAGAACGCGTGTTTTGCGGTTTTATAATCTTACGGTCATTAACCCGACCTAAACCGACATCGCTTTGTTAAACCGCTTGCCTTCGCCTCGGTCCGTCCGGTTGCTGCATTTGGCCGGGTCTAAGGTGCCTGTTAATTTAGCTGTTCTTTTCCTAATTTAAGCCAGAAAACGTAGCATGAGCCGCACGCAACTGTAACATGCAAAATATCAGCTGCAGCCAATACCCTATTGTGTGCTCGAGCTTGTCGGTTCCCTAAACTGATTATAAGCAAATTAATCAATGTAACTTTTTCATTATTATTATTGTTACACCAGTATGGATTCCAGTTGGAATTTAATAAAAAAATAGTAGTATCTGTAACAAGAACATATAAACTAAAAAAAATCAAGATTAACAGGGACTTTCTCTACTTCCAGAAATGACATCCACATAACAGTTTCACATGATACACATATGTTTATTTTATGTGTAAATGGTTTTAATGTTTTATTGTTGAAGCATAAGAACTGAATCAAAGCATACATATTAATTTGTGATTATAAAAAATTACCAACCACTTCAGTATTGATCTTCGGAGATCCTGTAAAATTGGTAGTAGATTGTAATAAATAAATAAAAAAAAAAAACATTGATTAACCCCCCGGCCCCCCTCTTGTCTGAAAGGAGAGAAGAGAATTTTACAATTTCTTGTTTTGATCGAGCAGTTTCGACTCTTTGAGTGTAGTCTTTGTCTGGACATTAAACTCTCTAGCCAACTTTTAAGGCAGAGCAACCAATTAAATCCAGTTGACTATCTGCAGTATTTGTGAAAAAAGAAATGATTTTAAGAGAAAAACTTTGAATCAATTCTCTTTTTTTTTGTTGGGGTGGGGGGTGGGATTCATTACTTTGACGACGATTCGTTTCTGGGATTGCATCAGAGAGGAGAATCGGAATGAGAAAGGAAGAAGAAATAGAAGAGAGTGGTGTGAGATTGGTGGGGACAAACAGTGCTGGGGGTGGGGGTGGGGAGTCAAGGTGGGTTGATGGGAGTGAGGTGGATTCAGAGTCACCGGTATGGTCACTAGATGAAGATGTAAGAGAAGGGTATGGATCTGTTAGAAGAAGGCTTTTGAAGAAGCCTAAAAGGGTGGATTCTCTTGATGTTGAAGCCATGGAGATTGCTGAGGCTCATGCCCACCATAACAAGGTTCCTTATATATATTATCTTTGTATTCTGATAAAGTTTGGCTTTTTTCTTTCTTCTTCTTGACATTAAAAAACTGTCTTTTATAAATATGCTGTCTGTTGACTGTTGTTGCTGTAGTAGTTGTATGATGGTCTGGTACAGTGCTTTATTTATTCTCTTGTGATATTTTCAAATTCCTCCAAGTGGTTGGGGCCTGACCTTATGGTGGTATCATGTATTCTAAACACATAAAAATTGCAACTTTAGGCAAAACATTGACATTAATGAAAGTTCTTTACAACCATTTACATGATGGGATAGGATTGGTATCATTAAATTTAGCATTTCAAATCGGTAAAGTACTGGAATTCTGAACAATTTGGCCAATCTGCAAAAATGGAAGCTAATTTGTGATCCTTGATTAGTATCAGCTCAGAGCGTTTTTCTATTTAGATCATAAGATTTAAATCGCTTGGAAAGTGCGTTGTGGAGTGAGTTTAATTACTTTACAAGACTGATAAGGATCTTGTATTGATCCAAGATTTAACATGGTTGGCTGTTGCGGACTAATTCACTTTACTGGTCACCGTGTTCAAGTAACAATGACTTTAAGGTTAGGAAAAAGAAATATATATAACTACTTCCATATGCTTTTTGTGAATCGTGCATCATCTTCCTTCCTTGATGTAATTTGCTGACGTAATCAGGACGTTTCCACTTGGCGAACTCTGTCATTGGCTTTCCAAACACTTGGTGTTGTGTACGGTGACGTGGGGACAAGCCCTCTTTATGTATTTTCTGGTGTGTTCAGCAAAGTGCCCATCACATCAGAAGTAGATGTTTTAGGAGCTTTATCCGTAGTGATGTACACGATTGCCCTCATTCCATTGATAAAGTATGTTTTCATAGTTTTGAAGGCCAATGATAACGGGGAAGGTAAGGGTCTATTCAAAGATATACCTTTTTAGCCATTATTGCCAAGTGATAGTCTTGTTTGACAATTTAGTGATCTTAATGGCAGGAGGAACATTTGCATTATACTCTTTAATCAGCAGATATGCAAAAGTAAATCTTCTTCCAAACCGGCAGCCAGCGGATGAACGTATCTCTAGCTTTAGGCTCAAGTTGCCCACTCCAGAACTGGAAAGAGCCTTGAATATAAAGGAGGCATTGGAACACAAACCATATCTGAAAACTTTCCTTTTGCTTTTGGTGCTTATGGGAACGTCTATGGTAATCGGGGACGGTATTCTTACCCCAGCTATATCAGGTACTCGGTAGGATTTTTATCTACGATTTTTAGATGTGACTATAAGGATTGACTAAAGGATCAGCAGAACAGAAATTATTTTGCATTTCAGACAATCGTTCTTGCATGATAGTTAAATGCTCCATGGAAGTAGTTCTTGACTTGAACTTATTTTTATTTGGCTGCAGTTATGTCTGCTGTGAGTGGTTTGCAAGGTCCAATTAAAGGATTTGGCACAGGTTGGTGAACTTACTCCTTGCTTGTGGGAAAACATTTCAGCTGATGTGTTTTATTCTGTTCGTAGGTGCTCTTGTCATAACGTCAATTATTATCCTTATTGGGTTATTCAGCATACAGCGTTTTGGTACTAGTAAAGTTGGTGTCTCCTTTGCTCCTGTACTTGCTTTGTGGTTCTTTAGTCTTGGAGCTATTGGACTTTACAACATGATCAAACATGATATTAGCGTTGTCAAGGCAATCAATCCAGTATACATATATCTATTTTTTCAAAAGAATACTGGCAAGGCATGGTCTGCCCTTGGTGGCTGCGTCTTATGCATTACAGGTATAAATATTTGCTTTCTTTTTGTCCTTACAACATTATATGTTTAATCTTGAGTAAATCAAACTTCTTTTGCTCCATGCTTTATTATTGCAGGGGCCGAAGCAATGTTTGCAGATTTAGGTCACTTTTCCGTGCCATCAATCCAGGTTCAACTACCAAGAACTGAAGTGGGCCATGTTAGTTATTTCATGAATACACCATTAAAGTTGATGCATTTTGTGTGTTTAAACTTTGCAGATTGCTTTCACTACTGTAGTGTTTCCTTGTCTTCTATTGGCTTATATGGGTCAAGCTGCGTATCTTACTAAATACCCGGATTCATCTCAGCGAATATTCTACGATTCTGTCCCAGGTAGAGAATCAAATTAACAATGTTTCTTCTATTAGCTTTTGCTAGTAGGATTACTCGTTTGACTTTCCTTTTTTTTGGTGAACAAGCAGAAGATCTTTTTTGGCCTATTTTTGTACTTGCGACGCTTGCTGCTATAATTGCTAGCCAAGCTATGATATCTGCTTCATTTTCTTGTATCAAGCAATCCATGGCTCTCGGTTGCTTTCCAAGGTTGAAGATAGTTCATACCTCAAAGAAACAAATGGGCCAAATTTATATTCCTGTTGTCAATTGGTTTTTGATGGCCATGTGCGTCGCTGTGGTTGCTGCATTTAGAAGCACAACAGATATAGCTAATGCATACGGTAAGTTTCATTTGGTCACTGTTTAAGTTGGTGCTAACGAATAACATGATGTGTTAATATTATTACGAATTTATCAACAGGGATAGCTGAAGTTGGTGTGATGATAGTGACCACTAGCTTGGTGACACTTGTCATGCTTCTGATATGGCAAACGAACTTGTTTTTGGCATTGCTCTTTCCTCTTTTTTTCGGAACAATAGAGCTCGTTTACTTATCTGCTGTTTTATCAAAGATAACAGAAGGGGGTTGGCTTCCACTGGCTTTTGCTAGTTTTTTCCTTTGTGTAATGTATACTTGGAATTACGGGAGCGTGTTAAAGTATCAAAGCGAAGTACGGGAGAAGATTTCATTGGATTTCATGCTTGATCTCGGTTCTACATTAGGGACCGTAAGAGTGCCAGGAATTGGTTTGCTGTACAACGAACTTGTTCAAGGCATTCCCTCGGTTTTTGGGCGTTTTTTACTCGAACTACCAGCCATTCACTCTACTATTGTCTTTGTCTGCATTAAATATGTGCCAATACCAGTTGTCCCTCGTGAAGAACGGTTTCTTTTTCGAAGGGTTGGCCCGAAAGATTATCACATGTTCCGATGTGTTGCTCGATATGGTTATAAAGACATTCGGAAAGAAGAACACGAAGCATTTGAGCAGCTTTTGGTTGAATCCTTGGAGAGTTTCTTAAGAAAAGAAGCTCAAGAGAATGCATTGGAAGCCAGTTTGGATGAACCAGAAGAGCTTGAATCAAGAAGGGGTTCTGGAATTCTTCAGGCTGGTGGTGATGATCTTAAGACTCCATTGTTGCAAGATCCGAAACACGAAGAACCAGGATCTGGAGTGCCAACTAGTAGTACTGCTATGTCAACAGATGAAGATCCTGGATTGGAGTATCAGCTGTCAGCGTTGAAAGAAGCTACGGATTCTGGGTTTACGTATTTGCTTGGCCATGGTGATGTGAGGGCAAAGAAAAGCTCATGGTTCATCAAGAAGCTAGTTATTAACTATTTCTATGGATTCTTGAGGAGCAACTGTAGAGGTGGTGCTGCTACTATGAAAGTTCCTCACAAGAACATTATCAAAGTTGGGATGACATATATGGTCTGAGACGCGATTTCGTATTTCTTTTTGCCCATATAATGTAGGCTTCCTCTCAAAATTGTTTGTGCCAAAAATTTAACAGATCCATTGATCTATATGTCAAGGACTTGTGAACTGAGCTTTAGAAACTATATAGCAAAAAGCATGTGCTTTTGCACTATAACATGTATGGCCATAAAATATTAAAGGCCCTACTCCTTAAATCTTAATAGACAAGAATTTGAATAAAAGACATGACTAAAGGGTGCTTGTACCGGCGATGTTAGCGAGATTTTTATCCATGAATAAGAGTCGAGACTTTGCAGATAACATTCGGGATTTTTTTTATTAGTCGAGTCAGTTGATATCGAAAGCCGGGACTTAAAAGTTTAAACAAACAAGATTAGTTGAAAGGGTTACATTATAAAGAGGACATGTTTAGTTGAAATATAAGAATTCTGATCGTGTTGTGCTGGCAATTCACTTAAGATTAAACAAGCAAGTCACATCTTTGTGTTGGAAACTCAATGACCTGACCTGAATCAAAACGATTCTGATCTGACTCGAAAAACGAATATGGGCTCGCCGCAACGAGACTCGTTTCAGTTTCAGTTCCAGTTTACAAGGATTCGTTCAGATCATTCCGGACGAATCAAATTCATCTCAGCAGCGGAAACGAAGCAGAACACAGTTCATGAAGGCTTTCTTAAATAGAAAAGATAGGGTTCCATTGTTAATGTGTAATTGGGGCTTAACGGCCTGTTAAGAAATCCTTACTTCTTTAGATCATAATCCTTTAAGAAAAAAAGCATCTTGTTAAGTAACTTTCAACAAAGTAGTCTCTCGTAATCTAATTAAATGATTAGCCCAAAATCTATAATCTATATTTAATTTATATTTGGCCACTTTATTACTAACATCAAATTAATTGAATCTTATTCTATTAATTTAATTTAATATTTATGTTATAAATAATCTCTGACTATTTTGTATTGTATAAAAAAACCATTTTCCACATACAATTTAAAATATTTAGTCCTTAGGAAAAAGATACTTTTCCCATTTATTCAAGAAGTGCTTCCAAATGTGAATTACGCAAGATAAGCCGGGGACCATGGGCCTATATCCAGAAGTGATCCGAGTGGCCGACCAAAATCTTAGTTGAATAAATCGCTTTATCAATCTAGGCATCGTATCACCATAGAGCCGAGATTGTACTCTTCCGGTATATAAAACATCATTACTCCACTTACTCATAGTAGTTACCGGGCGTCCACTGATATAACAATTTCCTATTGATAACCCTTCACAGGCAGTTCGTATACGAAGAAAGGTATTGTCCGTAAGACATCTCCATAACTTCTTATCCTCGAACTACCATTGATCTACTTCTGACCGATATCCATTTGATCTTATAAAAGGTGTGCATAGTCGGACAGTTCCAAGATGAACACCAGAGGGATCCATCTATCTTTTTCCTCTTACGAATAAGAAGTGGACTCCATCTTTGTGACTTACATTCTCGGCTACCGATCCCCAAGTGACATTGAGATGGCCGGGATTAAGGAAGACATTACTTGGCCAACCGTACAACCAAGTCAAACGTCACCCATGAAAATACATGAGTCTATAATCACACTAGGATTAAGATTAATCCTAAATGATAATCTTGTGATTCAATTAGAATCTCTTGTTACGGACTTAGAACGAGATCATCAAATCGAATCGATCCAGTCATACATGCACCATTTCACGTATAAGTGCAGTCATTAAGGTCTCCAATACCGACAGCCTGGATCATGCGGTCATACTTTAAGTGTTCTGGGTACTAATGGTTATTTGACTATGAGGTCCCATACTTCAGTCAATTATGATTCTAATCAATTTACACGGGCTAACAATTAAAGGTAGTTCACCATAAACTCAATTCTCCATACATAACAATTGTGTACTGAGCTTTATGGTTATATAACGACCCCCCGTGAAATTTCTTGCAGTGTCATTTATATCTATGCATAAGTGTAAATAAAATATTAATAAGAAAACATTATATTTAGTTAATTAAAAAAACAATACAATATTGTAATTTTGGGGACTACTCCTAACACTTTGTGTCGTATTAAAGTGTAACGTTTTCTCTACTAATATATTATACTTTCTAGGTCTTGTTTTATATATCCACATTTCCGTTCTAGGATATCCCAATATAAGTCGACGTATGTTTAAATTAAACTTTGAAATCTTAAAACATAAAGTTATATTAAATGTCTGAATAATTTATATGTTGAATAATGTCGATGCCTGAAATTTCCCGAGTTGCAATTGATTGATATACGGATAAATAGACCTTTGTATAATGATCCGAATAGCTTTTCTGATGGTTTTTAAAGTGTGTCTGCAAAACACACAAAGCGTGAGGGGTCTCAGTGCTTGCCTCCGGAGGACACTCCGACGCTCAAGTCAATATTTCTATTGAGGGATCTAAACAATGACAGTAAGGTGGAGTAATAAGTAGTTTGTGTGTAAGTGCATAGCATAAAAATGAGAGAGCTGATCATTTTATATAGCCTACCATGGTGACTGGCGGCGGTGCCTTTTCTTTTGCAGCGGAGCTGTGGTTATTGGTGGTGGTGCAACGGTGATCCAGAGGCGTTTGGCTTACATAATCCCTCTAAGGCTCCGGGCTCTTAGCTGGCAATTATGGCAGTCCCTCTCTCGACGAAGGTGTTAGTCACTCTTTCGGGCTCCTCTCTTCGCTCGGCGGCGGCGGCCAGCGGTGGTGGATTTCCGTTTGGCTCATATTCTACCATGGTTTCTCTAAGTCAAGGTCCTGGTTCCGGCCCAGCCAAATAGTCTGTTTATGTGTTTTTTTGTTGTTTGACAGTCATGTTTTGTTGTTCGGTAGTTTCATTTTATTTAAATTTTGTATTTTGTTTTGGGTTGTTTTGTTGCCGAACAATGGACTGCTACGGGGTCCTCTGTCTGAGCAACATTTTCTAAGATGAATATATTATTCACTTCTGCTCAGCACGCTCCAAGTGATTCCTTGTTTGACTTTGCTTCGGTGGTTGTTTTGTGTGTCTGTTTGATAGGTTCTGTTTTCGCTTGGTCCACCTGGTGTGGCTTTGTCCGGCTCTTTCCGGTTGTATTTCCGGCGTTAGTCCGGTTTTTCAATAAACTTTCGTTTGAGGGAAAAAATGCCGTCTTTCTTAAATCTGTGCATCCAAATACGCGTGCCCTTCTTTAAGAAATAAAAAAAAATATGAATAAATAATTGACATTGGCCTAGTGATAAAGGTCGTTATACATCCTGACATTGATCAGAGTTCGAATTTCCCTAGGAAAAAAACTATTTCAATTTTTTTTAAAGAAATAAATAAGAAGAGGAATGTTGAACACTGTGCAAATGTTGGGAGAAATTGTCCACACTCTTAAATGTATAAGGAAATATAGTAGCACATTTACTAACACTAATGGCACGTTTGGATTGCGGTAATGGAATGTAATGAAATGCTTTTTTCATTCCATTCCATCAATTTGGCGTGTTTGGCAACGGAAGAATGGAATATGTTTTCATTCCAACGGAATGAAAATGGATGATTTTCATTCCATCCAAAATCCAATGGAATGGCCGGAATGGAATGAAAAAATAAATCATGCAATAAGAAACGATTTCATTCCACTGTCTACCAAACGCAGTAATGGAATGATATCATTCCATTCCAACAGATTCATTTCATTTCATTACATTCCATCAATCCAAACGAGCCATAATTGGTTTTAGTAGAACAGTAAATGCTTGATCCTAACATGCTATCGGAGTCAGAGGTCACGAGATTTATATTGTGGGGGAGTTGAACCCCAATTATATTGTGCAAGTGTTGGGAGATTGCCACACTCTTAAATGTATAAGAAAATATAGTAGCATATTTACTAACAATTATATTGTGCAAGTGTTGTGAGTGATTGCAGACACTCTTACATATATAAAGAAATATAGTAACACCTTTATTAACATTTTCTTTTTTTGGAAGGAACATTTATTAATAATTATATTGTACAAGTGTTGGAAAAGATTATCTATATTTTTAAATGTATAAGAAAATATAGTAATACATTTACTAACAAAGTGAGTGCACCACTAGTTCTTTCCGGTCATAATTTTTATACCTAATTATGTCCTAGTCGAAAGCAGCAACCTCCTCCACTTTTAGGGAAAAATTCGTTCAATTGAATATGCAATCATTCAAATATTTACCCCTTTTCTAGTAAACAAATAAATAAATAAAATTAGCAAAAATTAGGTATAAGTCCACTTTTACCTCTTTAATTAAGCATTAATCCACACATCTTTTTTTAGTTATAATAATGACAAATAATTTCAGTCGTACTAAATTACCCTTATATTCCAACATGCTATTTCTTCTTTCAGAGGCAGGCCCATCGCATCTACGCAAACAACATGCTCTACCTCCATTTCCAGTTGCACTTTCCTAATCTTATCAATGAATTTCACATCGCCGGAAGCTATGGCGACTTGAATCACCGGAAGTCGAGGCAAATTCAGATCTGAACGAATGTTTGCAATTAGCTCTTCCATTTTTTCTTTGTAGTAATTTGCATCGTGATCTGACGTAGCATCTCTTTCCTCTTGGTACCACAACATTGCTTTAATTTCACTGCCGCCGCCGCCGTCGGAGTGTAGTAGAATAGCGACTTTGCTCTTCACTTTTGCTAATTTGTTAGCTGTTGGAAGGTGCGTCTTTGATCTGATTTTGTGTCCTGAAGACATTTTCTAAATTGTTGTGTTGTTCTTGAATGATTTTTTTATCAAGTACAGGTCGCACAATTTGCAGTGCTTTTCAACTTGAGATTTCATATATTTGAGCTTGCTTGCGTTTAGGTGTCTGCGTAATTAATTACAGCTCTCATTTCTGCTTGCATTATCCCTTTTAACGTGCTTTACATGTCAAAAACCAAATCTTCTTTTGTTGTATTATAGTATTCAAGCTTCTGAATTGATATCTCAGAATTGGCAAAGACTTTTCCTTATTGGACCTGTGCAACAAATGAGGATGATGCTTGATCCTAGCTGGATTTATGCCACAGCTATATATCTGGGTTGTGTTGTTCTTGCTTTGATATGTGCTCTTCTGGTATGTGTAGACACACACATTAATCTCCTAAGCTCTTATGGCATTCTCAAAACAAAGCCCAAACTGTGATTTTCATTTCCAAGCTTTTTAGTTTTATTACTGGTGATTTGAAAAAGCTTATCCTAAATCAAGATTAGGATGCTGTGTTACTGATACTGTGTGCCTTATATGATTTTGTTAGTGATATTGTATGCCTTATATAAGCCTTATATGAACCAGATATGATATTGTGTCCCTTGAATTAAGCCTTAAATGAGCCTTATATGTGTTCCTTGAAGTAGTCACTTGAATTAAACCTTAAATGACACCGATCATCGATCATCATTCGACATCGACATCGACATCGTGTTAGCTTAAACGCTGCGATTAAATTCGGCTTTCAAATACTACGTCGAAAAGGTATCAAATGAGGTCTCAAAATGAAGATAAAAAAAAATCTGGATTGATCAAGAAGAACCCACATGAGCCATGCTTTTATTCTCTTCAGTTCAATGTTAGCTTCATGAAATGATGTTTGTAATGGAAGTGATGATGGTTTTTTCTTTACTAATATCACCTCAGCTTCATCTTCTCTTCTTCCATGATTGGAGATATAAAGGTATGATGTAATTTAAAGTTTGTTGACAACTTGTTTAAGCACAAGTGGTCGGATATTTGTGTTATTACATTATATAGAAGAGAAATCATTGTCCTCCAAGGATTTAATAATTAATACAAAATCAATTATAATAATCCTTTTCCATAAAAGATACTCCTACAATAATCTAGAATAAATCTAGAATATTTAAGGATCAATCTAATATATTTTCCTTAATTAATTATTTAACAAATAAACAATTAATCACATGTCTTATAATTATCAAGAAAACTAATTCCTTAATAATTACCAAGACACAAAACACGCCAACCCTAGTCAAATAAGGCTAGCACACGAAATTTCACATAATGGGCCGAGTCCACGAAAAATGTCTTTTCCATGTATTTTATTATTTAGTCCAATAAATAATAAATCGCACATCAATTAAATAGTCCAACTGCTTAATTATTATTGAGGCCCAACGTCAAGAAACATATGCATGTTAGGAGCCACATTGGGGACCATGGACTTATAACCAGTAGCTACAATAAATTAAATAAAATTATTCATCGAACAGAACAATTCTTATTCAATCTATTAATTCCGGGATTACGCCACCATAAACCCAAAACTGAACTCTATCGATTATAGATATATACTTACACTCTAATCACTGAGTCGATAAGCGTCCATTGATATAATCATTACATGCGGATAAATCCTCCATAGACTGTTCGTTTTGACTTTTGATTCGGGATATTTCCGTAAACCCTTCTCAAAACATCTTATCCTTATTTACCATTAACCCCCTAGTGATCAATTCGTTCATAACTAATATAATATAAACTAGGCCCATCGATCAGTTTCTAGGATTAACAAATAAGGGAATTGTCGGTCTACTTCCCGTAGGAAGGAATGGATTCCATATCTGTGAAGTCACAGACTACTCACTCATTCCAGAATAGAGCCAACGAGAAGTGTTCACATCACATGTATCGAAGTGATCTTTAACTAACACATCAAACCCTACTTTGAACCAAGCAGTAGACTGTGATCACATCAGGATTGAGATTAATCCATATTGTGAAAAGGATAACTCTCTCTTTACTAGTTATTTTTTCCTATATAAAGAGAGTTCCTCCTAACACAATATCACATTCAAATTGGCGCCACATTCAATAAAAAGAAGAGAAAAATTAGTTTCTTGTTTTAGTCATTAAGAGAAGGAAAAACCGAGGGTTTTTCTTGTGCATATTCGAGGAGGTTCTACGGCGAGGATCGACGTCCACCAGTCATCGCTAAGAGATACAATCCGGAAGATCACGGCTTCTCCCTTTTGTCGATTTCTCGTCTCTCTCCGGTTTGAGGTAAATCTACTAACCTTCTTGTAGACTGTTATTTAATTATGTGAAATTAAATCGTGGTAAAATCGCATGCAAATTTAATTCATAGATTCCGCTGTGCATGATCGAGCGTCTAGATCGGTGCTGTGAATCAGATCTGACGATCCAATTATGGATCGGATCCGGGTTCGGGTTTCTGTATATTCAGCATCAATAAGACCAGATCGTTCCTAAAAAAGGTTGAGAATCCTTTTTTTTAAAATATAAATGAATATGGATGTCGATTCATATGAATTAATTTAAAGAAACTCGACCAATTTAATCATGTGCCAGGAACCAGATTTGAACTGGTGACACGAGGATTTTCAGTCCTCTACTTTACCAGCTGAGCTATCCCGACCAGTCCCAATGCAGCATCCTTAATTTTATTAGAGGATGGGGTCTTTGTCAATTAACAGTACACATGGGGTTTTTTTTTCTCAAAGATGTTCATTTTGAAGATAATAGTAGATAGAAACAACGCTTGTAAAGAGTCCTATTAAAACCAAGAAATAGAGGCCTGCCCGCCACCCACACTAGAATAAATAGAGTCTTCCGAAAAAACCCGCTAGTGGAGGAAGACCTCGTAGGGATAAGAGAAATAGGGCTAAAGAGAGAGCCAAAAAAGGATCTTTCGTGTATAATCCTGCATAATCTCGAATGTTATCCGTTCCGGTACGTAGACCAAATAATACAATGCAAGCAAAAGTTCCTAGATTCATGTGTGTACGGTTGTTCAATTCGATCTTTTTCATATTATTCTATTCTTTATCTTTATTTTCTATCCGCTTCATCATGTAACCAACTGAGCTATATCCCCCGAGCCAAGTGGAGCATGCATGAAGTAGTCAGGATGCTTCTTCTATTGTATTCTATTCTTTTCTCTGGCGCAGCAGGGCCATCCTGGACTTGAACCAGAGACCTCGCCCGTGAAGTAAATCATCGCACCTACGGTCCAACCAATTGGAGAAAATCAATAGATTCCTTTTCGGGAGCGATTCATCCTTCTCGAACACAGCATACAACTCTCCGTTGTACTGCGCTCTCTTGAAAATCCACGCATTTCCAAATTCAGAAGACGGCGGAATCCTTTTGAGAATCTTCTTTTAAGATTTGTGCAGATAAAAAATGATTGGCCTTACAAAAATAACTGATGAAAGAAATAATAAAATATTAATAGTTAATATATTGAAGTGATTGATACTTTTTAGGGTTAATTACTTAAAAGTATAGTTTTTTATACTTATTAGCCACATAAGGACATAAAGGAATCTGTTGGACTTATAAGGACATAATATATCTACATGGACCAAAGTACCCCTAATCTAATAAAATAATCTAAAAACACGCTTCAAAACTTTCTCTCTTTGGTGAGTTCTTGCCCGACCTAGGTCTCTGTTGAACCTACCGCCGACGGAGGAGGCCGTGCCTCCTTTGAGCATGGAGATTGATGTCGAGGGGTCGGATGGAGCTAAGGCTACCCCTCCACCACCTCTCTCGGAAAGTAGAACCGCAAAGAAGCATAAGAGAGACTCGGAATCGGCTGAGGATGGAGTTATGGAGGACTCGTTGTTTGAAGAGCCTGAGGCGGCACCGCCTTACACTTACTGCTGGAAAGGCCGCATTCGCTGCTAGGCTTTTTGGTTCCCGAAGGAACTCAAATTCGTGGTGAGCCCTTTGTCAATCATTCACCGGTGTTGTCGGAGGAGACGGTTTCGTTTGTGCTTTGGGATCCTATTTGTCTTCTACTTCATTCATTGTTTGTTGGAGGTTTTTAGTCACGATGATGGTATGCGAAATGAGGTACAAAAGGATTTATCTTGGTCATGTTATTGATGAGCTTGAAGCCGGAAATTCACACATTTGTGGTCTTATCAATGGAGCTACTCATCCTTTACGGTCTCTTTGGCAATGGCGGAATTCGATTTGAATTCGTGGGAAAGTAGTAGTTTAATTACTTCAAGTTTAGCCGTGGGAGAGGATTTCCTTTGTGGGTTGGTTGACTCTGAGGACAAATTCTTCAATGCTTACCCAAAGGGAAAGGGACTAATAATGTTCCCGGGTGAATATTCTTTGGTGGCACCGGAGACCGCCACGCCTATGCTATTTCATTTAGTGGAAACCTTGAATGTTGGGGAGAGAATATGAGTGGTGGGGTTCAACTTCAATCCTACTTGAAAAAGTTTAAATCTTTGGCTTTGGGTGAAAATAGCAATTGTGGAATGAGGTAAACGGAACAAGAATTTGTTTGGGGTGAAAACAATACTATTATTAATAATCTACCTGTTTCATTGCAGCTGAGCATCATTTATCAGCTTAGAAGCTAAAAGAGATGTTTTCTATGGTGTTTTGACATCCAACTTTTCGCTTTACTGTTGGGGTAATAACTTGTTGAATTCGAATTCTCCGTTTTCAACAATGTGGTCCCAAGTCCATGTAGAAAAAGGTGCCCTTGTGATCCTTTACCTAACTATGCCAACTACTGCAGTCAAGGCCTAATGATGTGTGAGCCATGCATCAGAGAACAAATCCCACAATTTATTCCACCTTTGCCAATATTGCCCCCTCCTTTAGTTTTAAAGGCTGAAAAAAGCGCTAGTCACTGGAACTAGAAAACGGTGGCATTTCTTCTTGTGGGCTGTTTTGGTTGCTTGTCATTTATCACTGTCGTCTCTTCACATGGTAGATAATATGCTTTGCCACAAGTAGTCTTTTTTTTCCACCAGAACAAGTTTGAGGTAATAAGATTAAGATTAAGCATTGAATCCAGTAAACTAAAGTTTGCCAACAATGCATGGCAGCAACCAATCTTTGATTGTTGTGACATAGGTTACCAATGGCTTAATGGTGAATGGTATATGGATTTTTTGTCTTCATGTTTATCCTAGAATTTTGTGTAAATATTTGATGAAATTTCCGTTGGATTTTCTTCTTTGCATAAATCGATATAATAAGACGTCACTGCATGATGTCACTGCATAAATCGATATAATACGACGTCACTGCATGATGTCACTGCATGATGTCACTGCATGACGTCACTGTATGACCTCACTACATAAATCGATACAATAAGACGTGACTGCATAAATCGATACCATAAAACGTCACTGCATAAATCGATATAATAAGACGCAACTGCATAAATCGATACAATAAGACGTCACTGCATAAACCGATACCATAAAACGTCACTGCATAAATCGATATAATAAGACGTCATTGTAAGACGTCACTGCATAATGCGGCATCTCTGCATCACAGTGTCTCTGCATCGGGGGTGGTCACTGCATCGTGGTGTCTCTGCATTGCGATGTCACTTCATTGCGGTGTCTCTGCATCACGATGGTCATCGCATCGGGCGTCGCGGTGGTCAATGCATCAGGATGGTCATTGCATCGAGGTGGTCAATGCATCGGGGTGATCAATGCGTCGCGGTGGTCAATGTATTGAGGGCGGTCATTGTATCGCGATGGTCAATACATCGGTTTAAAAAAATAAATATAAAAAAAAACAATTTAAAAAAAAAACAGCAACAGCACCTGGAAAAAAAAAAATCAAACAAACAACAACAGCTCTTGGATGAAAAAATATATATATATAAAAAATAAAAAAAACCAGCGCCTCTTCCCCCTTTTTATTATTATTTTTTCTTTTTTCATTAAGGGTATTTGAGTCTATCTATCTAGTTTGTGTCCTTATAAGTCCAATAGATTTCTTTTTGTCCTTATAAGTCCAATAAGTCCGTTTTATGTATTTTTAGGTCTTTGGCCCTATTTATTATTTACCGATAAAAAATGATTGTTAAAAGAAAGTATAATAGTAGCGTTTATAATGCCAAGGAAGAAAAGCGCATTTAGAAGGAAATTGAAAAAAACTCATCTTCTTCAAGAGGGAATACTGGAAGACGAGGAGAAAGGCCGATTGGCTCACATCCATGGATCGAAACACCAATTTTTTTCATCATAAAGCAAGTGGTAGAAGGAAAAAGAACAATATACATGATTTGGTTGATGAGCAGGGAAGTATTATGCAGAAGCTTAATGATTTGAAAAAAAATTGGCTGCTAGATATTTCAAGAATATGTATACGTGGGTTTTATCTGCACACCTATTAGACGATAGTTTACATTTATTTTTGTATTTCCGGTTATAGCCCTTGTGGCTCCCTATATAAACACCATGTATTGGTTTGTGTTTTCTCAATGACAAAATCATTGTTATTCACCAATTCTATCATGGTATCAGAGCATACCGATCTCTAACAAAAAAAAAAAAAAAAAATTTCGGCACCCTACCGCCGCCGCTGCTAGGTTTTCTGCCGCTAGGCTTGCCGCGATGACCACTCCTCCCTCAACCGCTGATTCTTCCTCCTCCACCATCTCCGCTGCTCCCTCCCCTGTTGCACCATCCGTCATCTCCTTGAATCCTGCCGTCAATGCGCCGATTAAACTTAATGACAAAAATTTCACTGCTTGGAAGCTACAGATGACCACCTTGCTCACTGGTCATGGTCTTATCGGGTACGTCACAAAGCACCACCCTCACCCGCCGCCGTCCTCATCGATACCGCCGGTCTTTCGCGGCTCCTAATCCGGCACACTTGTTGTGGGTGCAACATGATGCCCTAATTCATCATCTTCTTCTTGGTTCGGTTGACAAGGACTATATTGCATCCATTCAGCATACAGATAATTCGAAACAAGCTTGGGACACCCTCCTTAATACATATGGGAAGCAAAGTAAGGGGCGTACTCGGTATCTACGGTTGCGCTTGAATTCTATCTCTAAAGGTACGATGTCGATTTCTCAGTATTTTACTGCAATTAAAAATATTGCGGATGACTTGGCTGCATTTGACTCCAAAGTGCCGGATGACGAACTGGTTGAAATCATATTAAATAATCTTGGTAGTGATTATGTGAACCTTGTGAGTGCCATTCAGGCACGTGATGATACTATATCGCTGCCACTATTGCATGAGAAATTGTTAATGCATGAGGTGTCTCTTGCGCAAAGTCAGTCTGCTACACCCCCTGCGTATACTGCATTCCCTGCCTATCATCACCCACGCCCCATGCCAGTTTCGGCCCCTACCCCTTATTTCCCCTATTCCCAAGCACCTCGGCCCTCCCCCCCACTGATGCCTCATCCTCCTAACCCCACTCCCAAGCCCAATCCGTCGGCTCACCCATCCTCCAATCAGCCCCGGAACACAAACCCTCGTGCTTCAAAAGGCTATCAAGGCTTCTGCCAGCTATGTGGTGTTCAAGGTCATGTTGCAACGAGTTGCACCACCTATACTCATTATTCCACTCTTCCCCGTCCTACTCGAAACCCGGCTGCCTCTCGGCCTTCCCCACCGTCCACTCCTTATGCTCACGTTGCTCAAACTTCAACCTCTGCCTCTGCCGCCCCATGGATGCTTGATAGTGGTGCCTCTCACCACATGACACAGGAGCTCAGTCTGCTCTCTCTTCACTCTCCTTATCAAGGTACGGATCGTATAGTCATTGGTGATGGTAGCCCTTTGGCTATCACTCACATTGGCTCTACTTCTCTCTCCTCCTTTAAATTGAATCATGTTCTTTGTTTCCCTTCCTTTTCCCGCAACCTACTTTCGGTTCAAAAGTTTTGCAGTGATAATTCTGTCTCTATTGAGTTCTTATCTGATTCATTTTTGGTGAAGGATTTGAAGACGGGAAAATGCCTCCACCAAGGCCAAGTTAGTGATGGCGCCTATCTGTGGTCTTCCAAAGCTCTTTTGGCCTTCTCTGCGTCCAAAGCCTCTTCTGCTACTTGGCATCGTCGCTGCGGCCATCCAGCTTTTCCTATTATTCAAACTATTGCCAAAAATAATTTTTTAGAATTATCTTCTGTTTCTAATACTTATTGCGATTCCAGTCTTTGTAATAAGAGCCATCGGCTCCCTTTTTCAGACTCAACTTTATGTACTGTTAAACCTTTGGAAGTTATTTATTCGGATGTCTGGACATCTCCTGTTTATTCCGTTGATGGTTTCAAGTATTATGTTTTGTTTGTTGACCATTTTACTCGATTCATGTGGATATATCCGTTAGCTTGTAAATCCGATGTTTTTTCTACCTTTGTTAAATTCAAAAAATATGCAGAAAAACTGTTAGATACTTCTATCAAAACTCTTTACTCTGATAATGGCACCGAGTATATAAAACTGTGCCCCTTTCTTACTGCAAATGGCATCTCCCACTTCACCTCGCCCACCTATACACCTCAGCACAACGGTATTTCTGAACGTCGTCACCTGCATATTGTTGAAACTGCCTTAACTCTTCTTTCTCATGCCTCATGCCCATCACCTCATCGGTCTTATCTTTGTCGGTCTTTGTTGTATATCTCATTAATCGAATGCTCACAAAAAATCTCGACATGCTCTCCCCTCATCTTAAACTCTTCTCGGATCCTCCTAACTACTCCAAGCTTCGAGTCTTTGGTTGTCTCTGTTATCCTTGGCTTAAACCCTACAACAATCACAAACTCGAGTCTCCCTCTAAGCCCTGCGTCTTTCTTGGCTACTCCCTCACACAAAGTGCCTACCTTTGCTATGATTTATCTACGTCCCGTATGTATACATCACGCGATGTTCGCTTTGTGGAGGATATATTTCTGTTTGCTACCATCCCTCTCGACCCTTCTCTACCTCCCCTGACGACTTTATTACCTCCTGAGTGTTATGAACCCACTGCCGTCCCTGTCCAACCCTCCTCCTCCACGGTCACTCCCCAACCCGAGGACCCCATTGCCCAACCCGAGAGCTCTTTCTCATCACCGTCCCCTACTTCCTCTCACCCTGCCTCCAGCAGTGATTCCAACCCCTCTCCTGCTTCTACCTCTTCCTCCCCTCCACCTCCTCCCCCACCACCACCCCATCCTATGACTACTCGTTCTCGAAACCAAATCTACAAACCTCGTAAGATTTTCAACCTCCAAGCCCAGTTACAAAATCGCTACCTTGAAACAGAACCCTCTACCCTTAAGCAGGCCTTGCAGTGCCCGCAGTGGTGTGTTGCGATGTCTGACGAATATAGTGCACTTCTTCGCAATGATACCTGGTCCCTAGTTCCACCCTCTTCGGATTTGAATATTGTTGGCTGCAAGTGGGTTTTCAGAATTAAGCGGAAACCGGATGGATCGATTGATAAGTACAAGGCTCGGTTAGTTGCCAAAGGGTTTACACAACGCCCTGGTTTGGATTATTTTGAGACCTTTAGTCCCGTTTTTAAGCCTGCCACGATTCGTCTTGTTCTTAGTATTGCGGTTTCCTTGGGTTGGTGCCTTCGCCAACTTGATGTCAATAACGCCTTCCTGCAGGGGACACTATCTGAAGAATTCTATATGAGTCAACCGCCTGGGTTTGAGGATGCTACAAAACCCACGTTTGTATGTAAACTTCGCAAGGCGATTTATGGCCTTAAGCAGGCACCTCGTGCCTGGTACCATGAGCTTAAAACTTTTGTTCTTACTATGGGTTTTGTTAATTCTGTGGCTGATCCATCGATGTTTGTTTGTCAAGCGTCTACCAGTATTACTATGCTCTTAGTATATGTCGATGACATCATTGTTACAGGTAGCTCTGCTTTGGCGAGGTGTTCAAAGGCATCATTGATCAGCTTGGCTCTAGGTTCTCTATTAAGGATCTGGGTCTCTTATCATGTTTCTTGGGTGTTGAGGTCACTCATTCTGCCATGGGCATGCTACTCACGCAAACCAGGTACACTCGTGAGTTGCTGTCTCAGGTTCATATAGAGGACTCCAAGGCTGTTTCCATGCCTATGCCTGCTGATGCTTTTTCAGGTGATCCCATTGTCTCTCCAGCATTTTCTAATCCTACTCAGTATCGCCAGATTTTGGGGGCTTTACAGTATTTATGCTTTACACGTGTTGATATTCAGTTCGCTGTTAATAAGCTAGCTCAGTTCATGCATGCACCGACTGAGTACCATTGGATGTTAGTCAAGCGTGTGTTGCGTTACCTGTCTGGCACCTCCGCTATGGGTCTACAGTTATATCGGGATTCACCTTTGGCTCTGCATGCCTTTTCTGATTCCGATTAGGCGGGCAATAAGGAAGGTGGTTATCATGCTTCAGCAACTTCTGAGTATATGCCTGGCTATACTTCTACTTCTGGTTATATAGCCTTCTTGGGTAGGAATGCAATTTCTTGGAGCTCCAAGAAGCAAACCTCAGTCTCTCGCTCTTCCACGGTTGAATACGATGTGTTCTTTGACATCAAGCGCGGAAATTGCTTGGCTGACCTATCTGCTTGCTGATCTCGGTTTTTCGGTTCGTTCTACACCAATGATTTTTTGTGATAATTTAGGTGCTCTTCGCCTAAGCGCCAATCCAGTGTTTCACTCATGCATGAAGCATGTAGCTATTGATTATCACTTCATTCGTGAGCATGTTGAACGAGGCCTTGTTCGTGTTGCTCTTGTGGCTGCTGCTGATCAGTTGGCTGATGTTCTCACCAAGCCCTTGCCACGGTTATCTTTTTCGTCCTTCATTTCCAATCTTGGCCTTCGCACAGCGCCGTCAGCTTGAGGGGGCGTATTAGACGATAGTTTACATTTATTTTTGTATTTCCGATTATAGCCCTTGTGGCTCCCTATATAAACACCATGTATTGGTTTGTGTTTTCTCAATGACAAAATCATTGTTATTCACCAATTCTATCAACACCCCAAATTACTATTGGCACCCATTTATTGAATATTTTTTCGGACGAAAAAAACGTCGGTGACACCAGCGTTCCCTGTTGAACACCAACGTCAGTTGGTGTGCAACAAGGAACGCCGGTAGAAAATCGTGGACTGACGTTTTCTAAGTTTTAACACTTTTACAAAGGGAACGTCGGTGACACTGGTGTTCCTTGTGGAGCACCAACGTCAGTGACATTGACGTTGGTGCTACACAAGGAACATCAGTGGCACTGACGTTCCTTTTGTAAAAAATCACCGGGTGTCCGAAGTAATTTTTTGTGGTGTCGGGAGTAATAGGATGTCAGTAGTAATTAGGGGCGTGCCGATAGAACCCCCTATATATACTACAAATGGAAACAAAGGAGTTGTGCCGGAGGAGTGAGACTTCAATCGAGTTTCAGAAGAAGAAGCATTGCAACTATCCCAACCCTTCTTGGCCGCGGAAATCTAGGCCGTCTTGTCACAAATTCCTGGAAAAAAATCTCCTGGTCCTGATGGTATTCACATGGCTTTTATTCAGAGATTATGGAATCATATTGGGGGTCGAATCAGTGACTTTACCTTCGAATGCCTCAACAACGGTAAAGATTTTCGATCCATGAATCTAACTTTCATTGTGTTGGTTCCGAAAACAAAAAATCCGAAGAAATTGACGGATTTTCGACCCATAAGCTTATGCAATTCTATATACAAGTTGTTATCAAAGACCTTAGCTAACAGGCTAAAGAATATCATGGGGCAGGTAATCTCTTTCTCTCGGTCTGCTTTTGTTAAAGGCAGGGTAATTAGAGATAATGTGGTCGCGGCTTTTGAGGTTTTTCACTATATGAAAAAAGGTATGTCAGGATGTTCATCACACATGGCTTTAAATTAGACATAATGAAAGCTTTTGATCGTGTCAAGTGGAATTTTTTGGAACAAGTGATGAAATCTATGCATTTCCCAGATGCTACTATCAATATTATTATGAAATGTATTTCCTCTGTATCGTATCAAGTTCTGGTAAATGGGAACACGTCTTCTGTTGTTTTGCCTTCAAGAGGCATTCGCCAAGGAGATCCGCTTTCTCCATTTTAATTCATTATTTGTGGTGAGGCCTTCCCAACAATGTTGCGCCATGTACAACGTAATGGAATTCTAAAGGGTGTTAAATTTGGGAGAGACTCTTTTGAGTTAAATCATCTACTTTTTGCCGATGATTGCCTTCTCTTTTTAGAAGCCACCATAGAAGCAAGCCCTATCATCGTGGAGATGCTTGATATATATTAGAATCTGTCTGGATAGAAGATAAACTTACAAAAATCCTCCTTATTTTTTAGCAAATGTATCGATGAAGATAAGAAGCAAAAGATATCTTTTATTCTTAATATGCCATTCGGACCAGCTGAAGGAAAATATCTGGGACTTCCTTATGTAATTGGAAGATCAAAAAAAGAAGTTTTCTCTTATATAAAGGATAGAGTTTCGAAAAAACCGGATGGGTGGAAAGGGAAGTTCTTATCTCATGCTGGTAAGAAAATTCTCAAAAAAACAGTTATCTAGGCCTTACCTTAGTATGTTATGCAATGTTTCATGATGCCTAAAGGTATGATAAATGATCCGGAGTCTCTTGCCAGGGTTTCTTCTGGGGCGGTGCAAGTGAAGAACACAAAGTTCATTGGAAATCTTGGAAATAATGTTGTAAGTTAAAATCTGATGGGGGAATGGGCTTTCGCGATCTAGAATGCTTTAGTATTGCTTTGCTAGCAAAGCAAGCGTGGAAGATTTTAATGGAGCCAAACTCTTTATGATACAAGGCTTTTAAAGGCAAAGTATTTCCATTTCTAAATGCCAGTCTTTCATCTTCCCCATCTGCAATTTGGAGAAGTATCTTAAAGGGACTATACCTCTCGATTCTTGGAATTCGTTGGAGAGTGGGGAGTAGAGAAAAGATAAATATTTTGTGCGATCCTAGGCTACCTTCTCTACCATCATTCCGTGTGCACCCTGTGATTGGTATGAACTTGGATGATAAGGTGAGTTCTTTAATAAACCATGCGACTAGATTATGGCGAGAGAATTTGGTTCGAAATATGTTCAATGTCTTCGAAGCGGGAAAAGTCTCTCGATTCCCTTATCTCCCAATCGAAAAGACTATATGCTTATTTGGCATTTTTTTCAAAAATTGGCCAATACTCTGTTTGTTCGGGATACCGTCTTGCGTATCAAATAGGATGAAAATGAGGTTGAAGGTGCGACAAGTTCAACTTCTTCGAAAAAAATTTGGATTGGTTTGTGGAGCTTAATGGTACAACAACGTCTTATTCATTTTGTTTGGAAAGTAATCCATAATGCTTTGCCTACTGAAGAAGGTCTTGCTAAACGGGGTGTTGGAAGTCGCTACTGTAAAGTTTGTCACAAAGATAAAGAAACTATATGGCATACTTTTCTTTGAATGCGTCATTCCAAGAGCTCTTTGCAAAATGGTACCGGAGGGAAAATTTTGGACGCAACTCCGCATTGTCTCATGGGGGACTTTTTCGATGTCTCACTGAAGGAGGAGAGCGCGCTTGCTGTTGCAAAAATTATTTGTATCATGTGGCGTATATGAAAAAGTAGATGTGCTTTCATTTTTTAGAGAGAAGATGTCTCAGTATCTACTATAATTCGCTTGGCTGAATCTGAAGCAATGCAGTATTATGAGGCTGTTACAAGACCTACTATGCATTCCCCGGTTGTAGCACACCCGAACAAATGGATTCCTCCATGTATTGATGTGGATAAATTTAATATAGATGCAGCTTTCGACGGAAACTTTATTGCTATTGGTGGTCTAATCCGGGATAGTAGTGGTAACATACTCCAATCTTTTTCGAGGAAGGTGACAGGAAATTTTGAAGTGCACGTAGGAGGGGTTCTTGCGGTATATCATGCGATCTTTCTGTCTATCCAATGGGGGGTTTTTCATAATCATTTTTGAAACGGATTCTCTTACAGTCTGCCAGAAGTTAAATGCCGAAGCTCTTGACCTGTCTGACTTGGGAAGTATTTTGGAAGATTGTCGTACTTTTTTAGTTTGTTTCCCTTTCTTCAAATTCTCCTTTGTTAAGCGGAGAGGAAATACTTGCTTGCAAAAAAGGGTTTAGAGTTAGTGGGAAGTATCTCTTGCGGACCATCTCTCCCTCCAAATGTAATTCTCACTAGTATGACGGACAGGGCCGGCCCTGGCATATTTTGAGCTTAAGACCAAGTCCCCGAATTGGGTCTTCTAGTTGAAGTTTTTTTTTTGTTTTTGAAATACACACTTATCGCGTTTTTAACGTCCGTAAATACAAAATTCAATTTATTGATAGTCTCAAAACATACATACAAAATAGTCTTTTGGGCCAAGTAAAATTTTTTTATTGGGACATTTTGTTAGATATTTTTTTCATAAATATTTTTTGTACTCTCTTGCATACGAGTTGCCGGACTAAATAATGTTATCGCAACGAAACAGGGTTCGACCTGCCCGGTCAGGTCATGGTGGGTCGAGGGGGCAGCGCCAACTAGTGGGGGTTCGGGGGCAACCCCCGAAACCTAAACCAATACTTGCATCAGTTCATGAAGGGAGTAAAAAAAAATTGGGCCTTTATCAAAAAAAAAAAAAAACATATTATATTAGATTGGATCGGATTGAATCTACACGGAATTTTTTTTCATTTAAAGAAACACGTATGCATCATCGACTTCTCCCAGATCGTTCGGTTTAAGACGCCTGCTCTCTCAGCCACTATAGGCCGGCCTTGATGACGGACAACGAGCAATGAAAGAGTTGTTTTTCTTAAATTAAAAAAAAAACAAAAAAAACAAACAGTATAACAAAATTGTGAAATTAATAAAATATTCAGTAAAAAAATAGTGGAGTGATTATGAATATATTATTGGCCGAACATAACCATATATTTTTGTAGATAGTAACACTTCAATGCCGGATATCTTATTTATATAAATTAACGTATATTATAATGCTTTGTGTAGCCAAATACGACAAATGAAAAGGGCCATATATTTCTATAAAAAAATAAAGAAAAGGCCATATATGATATATGTCTAAGGGGAAATATTTGTGTGTAAAGAGATAGGTCTAAGGCCAAGTCGTCGAATTAGGTTTTTTAGTTCAAAGTTACATACTTATCGATTCGAATTAGGCCAAGCAAATTTTTTTTCTTGGATCTTTATCGATTCGAGTAAAAAAAATGGGCCTTTATATTAGATTGGATTTACTCGAATTTTTTTTTCTTTAACAAAACATGTAACGATCAGAACCACACAGTTTAAAGACAGAATGAAACTGTGTAGTGGATATATCTCTACATATGTCTCTATACCGTGTAGAGACACCACACAAGAAACTCCGTGAATAAGAACCATATAGTCCAGTTTCCCAATGGTCCCAAAAGAAATAGGGACAACAGAGTAATGATGAAAGTAGAAAGGATAATGAAATATAATATGACAATAACTAGATAAAGATAACCTTTATTACATACTTAACAATTTTTTTTAATTTAGGGGTGGGGTTTTCCGTTTTGGAGAAAATGATAAGCGGTGAGAACCACAATACCACGTACGTTTCAAAAGGTGGAAAGTAATATTACATATTGTTAGAAGAATGATTTTTTTTTTTTAGAAGTACTCTCTTTGTCTCATTTTATTTGTTTATGTTTCTTTTTTGGTTTGTCTCAAAATAAGTGTCCATTTTGTGTATTAATTGTTAAATTTCTTTAAATATCCTTCTCTCTTTACAATATTTACAATAAAAAGTGTGTAGCATTAAATGCTCCAACAACAACTTAAAGAGTATAAGTGTAAAAATATTGGATTATTTAATATGATTCAAAGCATTAATTACATCTTTCTTAATCTCTGTGAAAAATCAAACAGCACAAATAAAATGAGACGGAGGGAGTAATATTACATCTAAGAGTGGCGACCCACCGTATAAGTTTAAAGCAGCGAAGTTTCTCGGCTTCTTATTTTTTGGGTTTCTAATAATATCATGATTGTAAAACGCACCCCCCACCCAAAAAAAAATAATAATATCGTGATTCCTTCATGTGGATCCTCTATATGGGTTTTCAGGGCCGTCGGTGTGACCCTTGTGAGTAGTTTTATTAAATATACTAGCTACCTTCGTCTCAAAAGGTTAGTTTATTTGGGGATTTTTTTTCAAACAGATTAAAAAAACTTGGTTAAATTGGTTATGACCCATTAATTTTTATTAAAAAGTCTAAAATGAAATTTGACTGTTATTAATATAAAGTAATGAAAAATGAATAGATAAATAATAAACGAGAGGTAGAAGAAGAAAAATGTAATAACTGTTTTCTTGATTATTTAAATGGACTTATATGAAAAACAAAAAAGCTAAACAAATTTAAATTTTGAGACGGAGGTAGGACAACTTATGGATAAAATCCACATAGTAGAACTCAATGAGTGGATCACGCGGTGGTGGTGGAGGGTTCATCACGCTACAATGTTGTAATTGAGAGACCCACTCCGAGTAAGCTAATAGCAGTGATATCTCTCTCCCACATTAGCCTAAAACCCCACTTCGGAAGAAACAATAGAGATAAGAGGCGATGTAGAAGTAGTGAGGAGCTCTTGCACTATTTCCGTTTAAAAGCCTGAAATTCCCCATTTCAGATGAAGTAGAGATAATAGGCGATGTGGAAGTAGTGAGGAGCTCTCTTGCACTATTTTCGTTAAAAAAAGAGCAAGATCAGCAGGTCCTGATCGAGGATATCCTCCTTAAAACCGTAAAGCCTACATGATCTGTTGAACCCACTAAAGGTGTAAGCTTATGGCTAGAAAAGCCAGACCAGATGATTTATATATCGGGATGTAGAAGAAAAAGAAAAACTGAAAAAGTTTGTTACATGAGTATGCTAAAATATTTGCATGGGTAGCATAAGACATGCCTGACATATTAACCAACCTAGAAGTTCATGAACTTAAGTTCATGAACTTAAAGTAGAACCAGGAAGCGTCCAGGCCCAAACTCTTCACTTGCCTTCTTCCTTGACATCATCCACTAAGTCTCTTAAGTATGAGCACGAAATTAGATTGAGCTCTTTATTTCAACGCTTCTGCACTTCATAATTCTCAACCCTCAACTCGACCAGATCCATCCTTTCATCCGATCATACTATGGAAATCTCCTCGACGTCTCGTAATCTGCCAAGAACCACAAAACAAAGTAGGCTATTTGCTCAACAAATAACAAAGAGAATCAAGAAATGCAACCACGAGCTACTAAATATTAAATTAAATCATTTAGTTCGCGAACTACTCTTAAGATCATACGATAAGCCCATAATTTGGGGAAGAACATGGGCAAAAACATTATAAAGTTAAGCCACATCATGTCATACACATGACACTTAATGGACTAATTCGAATCTTCTCGGTAAACCAAAGAGGTTCAACCCAACATAGGGTCCAACATTTCAGGTAACTTTGATAAAGGTGATCTCAGACCTTCGATATAGGTAGTCCGTCCATTTTGCAGATATTACCCACGACAGTAATTGCCACAATAATGGCTCAATGATTTCCGCCCTATTATGACACAAGATACAAACTGCTCCTCGATCACAGACATGTTCATGGACACATTCATCTAAATAAGAACCCTTACAAAGGAGCTCTATACAAGGGTTCTCTCCTTATAAAATCAGAACCGTGTTATTACATAATCACCAAATTATTGGATACGTAGGTAGTCAAATACAATTGACTAAGTTATAATTCATCTTCAAATCCTATCATAAAGTAATTGGATTATCTTCATGAGACCCAATTATCCGAATAGTAACCCGATTTCTAATATCGTCACTGTAACGCCCCGTTTCCAGACACCGAGTCCTTATCCGGAAATCGAAACGCTCGGCACGCATAATATTAAATAAATAATATTACACGTAAGCCTCTACTACGTCGTATCAAATAAAAACAAACGGAAGCTAAAAAGACTCGGCTAATTTTTTTCAAACAACCAAGAATAGAAATCAAGAACTAAAGAAGGAAATGTAATATTATTACATTGGAAAATGAACCCAACAAATCCAAAGTGTACGAATTCCAAGGTGCAAAAATAAATAAACTACAAAATCCAATAATCCAAATCTATGAAATAAATGTAAATAAACGAATAATAAACAAGGTCTTCAAGTCCGGCGTCCTCAAACGTCGTCATCAAAGTCCTCATCGTACTATTTATTTACTTGTTCGTCTTCTCTCCCCCAAACACATAAATAAACATGCATTTGAGGTAAGTACATTGTACAAAGTAAGAAGTAGAAGCTACAATTTAATTAGGGTTGATTTTAATTAATTATCTTAGTGAGACCGACTCAATTTAGGGTTCATTCCATGCCCATCGACACGTCATGACTAAACGTTTCTAGCTTAACTTATCTTTGTTACATCACTACTCAAGGACACTGCGCATGGCGTTCATCAGCCTGAAGATATACTTGCTAACTAACGGTGATTAGCACCGATTAGCTCGGGTCTCCCGGTATGCGATATCGTCCGATGAATTTCCTCCACTACCCTTCACCGTTTAAGGCCGTGAGCATTGTTCACCTTTTATGAGCGTATCACATCGCCGATATGAAAGAGTGCCTAACCGAGAATAAATGACGTTTTAGCTTTTATCTACACATATGTAATTATTAATGTGAATTAACTAACCACCTAAGTGTTTTCAGAATAAAACTCACCTTAACAACTCTACTCCCTCACTTAGACAGCTAGACATCACATCTCAACAATTACATAGACATTGATGAACTCTAGTTCATCAAAGCACAAGCCCTTTCATGCCCTTCCGACGGATCCGAACTTCAACTCCCTTTAAGAGTACATTCGGTGTTTTAACTGAACGAATCAGAAGTTCAATCGAGGCTTGTCATATTCAATTAATGTTATTTAATCATGAATTAAGGTTTAAAATTCAAAACATAACTTGAAACAACATTATATAGAAAACTGGGGCAATGCGTGCGCATTACTCTGGAATGCGTCGCGCATCCTCACTAAAAATCGCCGACAACTCTTCGCCCAAAGCAATGCGTCGCGCATTCCTCGACCAAAACTATCTTTGAATGACATTGCTTTCAATCATTGCGTACGCATTCATCAACCAGTGGGCATCCTGCATAACTCTGAACTAACAATGCGTGCGCATTCCCTTGAATGCGTGCGCGTGATCTCTTTATATATCTAACCTGGGCAATCTCAGAACAGAGGAATGCGTGCGCATTCTTTGGGCAATGCGTGACGCATCCTACGCAGAAAAGCCCTGTAACTTGTTTTCCATCTCTTAACGACCTCTACTCGATTCCAAACCTCTTGTACACTAAATATAGCAGCAAAACAACTTAAAAGCACAACATTCTTAGGTCCTAACAACCCTTAATCTATAAGCAACATCTAGATAAAACCTTGGTATAAAAACGCTTTAAAATCATGATCTAGCTACTCCAAACCATAATTAGATTGTAGGAAGAGCTTCTTACCTTTAGCAAGCTTATTCCAACAGAAAAACTCAGAAAAACAGCAGCTAAAACTGATCTTTTCTGCAGAAAACATGTGTGATAAATCCAAACTTAGATTAGATTCGATCACACGCTTCTAAACGATAAAAACTACGAATCGATGAGTTTTAATCCATCAAACTCGAAGAAGAACAGGAATTAGGGCTTAAACATACCTTGACAAAGCTTCAATTTTCTGATTTCAAAACGTTGCTCTCTTCACAACGATTCCGGTCTTTCTCTACGATCCGAAAACCGTTATAATTGACTTAGCAATCGATGAGAATCCTCACTTTAATTTTTGCTCACACACAGCAGAAAAGAATTTTGGAGGTGGAAAAATCGATTTACAGTAGGTTATAAGAATTGTGGGGATTTATTTTCCTTAAATAACAGATCCCAAAATAATAGAAAATCTTATTATTTTCCTTAATCATAAAAAAGAAAATCGATTTTCCTCCTTAAATATATATATATATATCAAATATATATATATATATATATATATATATATATATATATATATATAATTTATCAAATACTTAAACTCCGAATAAAAGGAACCGAATCCAATATTTCGTTTTCGCAAAATAACACGTCTGTCATTTTTCGAAAATCGGAATATTACAGTCACGTACACAAGTGAATGTGTATATACATACGCATTTCATAATGTAATAAAGGCCTAACTGAGATTGGAAAATGATTCATCAAGCCACGTAGTATGTATGATCCAATAATTTAATAATTATTTTAGTCAAAAAACCTTATTAAATTTGATTTTTATGTTGGGGTAATTTTAGATATGATAATAATGATGTCGGATTCTGGTGATTAAAAATGATGGAGACGTGAATTGTGAGAGACTAATTTTATTTTGCGACTTGCGTTTCATGAAATAGCGCGTTGCCGTGTCAGCTCAGACAATATGCCTTTCACTTAAAAAGAACGTCCACTTATCTGTTATTTTTATCAATTGTTATTTCACTAAATCGGAATTTTATCGGATATTGCAATTTGCCTTTTTTTTTTTTTTTTTTTTTTGGTTGACATTGTCAATATTTTTACTATAGTGGGTGATAGGGGGAGTCAGGAGTGTGACCTTCACATTATCCAATTCCTAGTGCATAAATATTTAGGTATACGTGTGACCACGTTGCTACTTGTCAAATAAAAACTGTATCAAATAAATGAGATGAACGTTTTAAGTTTTTCTATAAGACTTTCTAAAAAATAAAAAGTTTTTCTATAAGACATGATTGATGGTATTTTGAACATAGTTTATAGTGGGTAGTTACCTTATTTGGGCGATTTCTTTTAATTCCCTCTATATATACATGTACATATGCCAATCTTTTTTGGAGAAGAAAAATTGCAAACCCCCCGAACCTTTGTCTGGTATCGCGAAATGAATTATAAATGATCTGCTCAACTGTTTAGACCGTCGTCCGCGATTGGTTTTAAAGGGCTAAATCGAGTTGACAAGATATTTTTTATGTCTCATGCTTATAATTGAGTATGTCATGTGCTTATCTCACATCCAATGTGGGATATCACATTCTACCCCTTATAAACAACCGGCGTCCTCTTCAGAAATTGTCTCAGACTCATCCCTACCAGAGGATTCTAGAGGTGCCCAACACTTAGTTCCGTTTGATAGTTGGCTCTGATACCAACTGTGACGCCGCTTTCCCGGATGCCGAGTCCTTATCCGGAAAGGAACGCCCGACACGTATAACATAATAAATCTAACGTTAAACGCAAGTCTTACATCATCGTATCAAATATAAAGCGACGTGGAAGCGAAAAATAGACTCGGAATACAACCCAAGGACCAAAAGATTAACAATGCTGCCAGCTTAAACATAAAATGTAGGATCTATTACAACATACAAATCGTGTCTTACAATACAACTCCAAATACATAAGTCTTACAAGCCAAACTTACTAGCCTTACACAAGTCTTAGTACTACCAGCTAGAAATAGAAATACAACATGTCTTCAACATAAATAAAAGTAAACTATTTGAAATATGCAGTGCTTACTCAGTTTCTGATGTTTGCTGAGTTGTGTGCTAGAACAGATATGCAATAGATAATTGCTGATATAATTGTTGTAAGTAAATGCATAAAATAAATAACACAGAAACGTATGAAGGTTCCAGGTGGTGTTATGTCAGTCCTCTCTTCTCCTGTGATGTTGGAGGAAATTCACTATGTTCTTGAGGTTACAGTTACAAGACACAAAGTAAATTTAAACACTGATTGTCCTTGACTATTCCATAACTTCACAATCTCCGAGCCTTAGTCCTTAACAAGTTGAATTTCTGTATCACTAAGTCTGCTCCACTAGTCTTTGAAGGGTTGAATTGTCTCTTCACCAGCTCATCAAAAACACAGTCTTCCTGAATGCACCTCAATTGTCCTTCACACCGTCTTGGTGTTTCACAGTCTAAACCTTTGTAAGAACAAAGTTGACACTTGAATCAATAACTATGATTCAACGTGTGATATGAGCTTCTTCTTCTGGATGTATATAATCAATACAGTAAGCTCTGAATTCTTCAAGTGTGGATCTTGATATCTTTCTTGTAAGTTTAAAATACTTTGAATATTTCTTGATCTGGATCTCGCAATGTAGCATGTAGCAGGAGTTCTTTAATTAGTTCTTTCTTCTTACTTGAATCTTCTTTAATAGATTTTATCTGTAGAACTCCGCACTTCATCTTGAAGTAAAAACGATCTATTTATAGGTGTTTTTCCAACGTTTAAATTTGAATCTTCATAGCTATCAACGGCTATATGTCATATTTGCCAGTGACCGTTCCAACATGTCAGTGCATCATCCAATGAAAATGCTTGCTTTTCAACGTTCTGATTTTTCTTCAGTTCTTGGATGATTTATGCATTAAACTGAGTGTTTCGAGGTATGACAGTTTTTAGGCTTGTCTAACTGATTAGGCCAGTTTTCAGTCTTCAAACTGGTGTAGAGCTTTAACTCAGTTTTTTGTACTCTTCTTTTAAAACTGAATACTCTAACTTCATATGATCTTTAATGACTTGATCAGAGTACACCATATAAATCCATATCATCTAAGATATCATTGTCCTTATGTATCTTAGGTCTTCATACAAGATTTATAAAGTCAGTTCAGGCCATCACAGACTTACCTGAATTCCAACTTTACAGCCTCGGCTTTGGCCTTCATAAACTGAGTTTGAACCCTCAGTTCTTCTATCTTCAAAACTGGGTTTTTGTCCCTCAGCCTTCAGCTTCTAGATAAGTCAACTGAGTTTGATCCCTCAGCGAACTTACTTTCTTCAGACTTCAGTTTGATGTGTAAACTCGGTAATCTCTTAAGGTCAGTTTCTCAGTTTTGATCTTATTCTATTACACTGCCTGTCTGATTTAACTTATACAACGACCAGACTCTAATAAAACATATACATTCAGTTCTAGACATCTTTTGCTTTACATTATAACAGCTAGTTATGGCACTTCATCAATGTGATATAAAAGAATAATTAAACAAGTGATGAATCATCATCAAAACATAAATTTTATTTCCAACATATTAATACTGGCCCGGCACAAGCTAATCTATAAGCCCGAGCCCGAACCGAGCCGGCTAGACGGCGGCGGTGCCGCGCGCACGTGTGGGGTTCTAAACCAACAAGTATCTACGTCTTCACTCATTCACAAAATTCTCTTGCACCTTGGGACTTACCTCTAAGTGCCACACTACTCCTTAAGTAGCGATTTCACTTGAGTCATACTTCCAATGTGGGACAAATGAATACACATTATTCATTAACACTTCACACATTTTACTCTACCTTTAGGCATTAATTTCTCATTCATACGATATCAGAATCGAGTGATTCAAAAGCCTAACATCAACTACTATCTTAGTAGTTTCCAAAACCGTTTTTAGCTCCGGGAAATTCATTATGTAACATCATCAAAATCCAGTCTAAAATGGACTGTTTGCCACTTGTTCCAAAACTCAATTTTAGCTGAAACTCTAACAGAATGTCCTGAGAAGAAGGAAGAAACACCTGACAAGCATAGCTACAAAAAGAATCACTTAAAGCTAAGGTTTCATGGAGTAAGTCATCTAACACTGAAGATTGAGACACTAATAAGCATGCCAAGATGTGCTTGATGGCTGATACTGACCATGATGATGATGAGAACGAAAGAGAACACAATAATGATGACAATGAAGAAAATGAGGTATTCTCTGACCTCTTTGATTCAAGATTTGAAACCTTGTTTGATGTGTCTGAAACATTCATTAACATGAATGAGAAGCAGCTAAGTAAGAGATGCCAGCCTTAAAGCTGAAAATAAACAACTAAGAGATGATTTGTCTAAAATGACTAAACTAGTTGACACTCTTAAAAATGCATCAGATGATTCTTTGTTAATGTTGCATGGTCTGCAAGCTGAAATTGATTATCGAAAACAGAGAATAAGTGATCTTAAACAAACTATTTAAAAGTTCGATAATAGCACTAAAAACCTTGATCGACTTATCCATCCTCCTTAAAATCAAAAAAAGCAAAAAAAAAAAAAAGGAATTGGTTGTGTGGAACCAACTAATGTTGGATGAATGTTTAAATAGAGTAGTTTTGTCTCTATTACTTCTCACAAACCATAGTAAACTAGGTTCTCACAAAGAGAACCTTACGAACCATCTCTTGATAGAAGGTCACAAGATGCATTTACCTGACAACAACATATGAGGGATGCTGAAGTTCAGTCTTTGATAGTGGTTTACTTGTTACTTTTGATGCCACTAAGTGTGTTATTAGAAAAGCTAACAATTTCATAGTCTTGGTAGATCACAAAAGTGGAAATACCAATACTATTGAGTTAGATAATTTGCATGTTAACACTGTTACCTATTTAATTTCTAAGCATGCATTTGTGAATTTGTGGCTACAAGTCATAGCATGTTGGTGGGTATACAATGTAACAATTACATATGAATAACCCTCCACAGATGATTCATATATGAAGCAAGACAATGTCCGTACAACCTCTCCATAATATCTTATCCTCAATTACAATTGATTCACTAGAAATATTCATGATCATATCATAATTTTACCCTATTGATAAGTTCAATATTAAACAAGGGAACCGTCTCTCTGTTTTCTGTAATAAGTAATGGACTCCATATTTGTGACTTACGTTTGCTGCTACTAAACCTTGGATGATGTCAATGTGGATGGGATCGGGAAGGCTTTTCAAAGCGAACTTTACCGCCACATCAAACACTACTCCTGAAAAGGCATATGAGTCTATAATCAAATCACAATTATTAAACTAATAAATGACCATCTTGTGATTCCATTAGTTTCTCTTGTCATAGACTTACTACATGATTATCATATTGAATCCCGGATTACGGTCACAATCCATGTGTTCTAGGGAACTAATTATGATTTGACTGCAAGAGCCCAAACTGAAGTTGTTTCACCACGATCTTAATAATTATGAAGTATCACCATAATTTTCATATGCATAATTCTTATGTACTGAGTATTATAACCACATAACGACCCCTTGTGGGATTTTTTGTGGTGGTCGTTTATATGTGTACCGATAAACAAACAAACAGATAAATGCTAAATATAAATTTATGTAATTAACAAAACAATATATTATTGTTTTTTCACGCATAATATTTAACCGAACGGTCAATCCATACACTAACACTACCTTTGGATCTGTTTATTTATTTATTTTATTTTAATTTATTTTTTAGCTTTTTAAGATTATGTTAATTTTCACGTAATTCTTTTTGTACTTTAACGTGATTGTATGCTTACATGACGTTAAAGATTTATTTCAAAAATAACGTGCTGAATGTTTTCTTTAGGGAAATTTGAAGAAATATGGTTTTTTTTTTTCGAGTGGAAAGAAATATGCTTTAAAAGGCTAAGATTTGAAAAAAAAAAATGCTTAATAGATAAACATTTCACGGAAATTCCGCAGCATATACATAGCATTAACATAGCTAATACGCAACGAAATATATACTTTTAAAGAATATTTTTCAAACGTTTACTTTTGGAGGCATAATTTTTCAAAACAAATTATTTTTAGGCATAATTTGTCAGGTTTCCCTTTCTTGATCTATCATGGACGTAGAATACCGCTCCCGTACATGGCGAAAGGGGGTTAAGCCCACCTGACGAGAAGATGTTATGCATCAAAGCTCTCGTATAATCCAATTTAATCTATTAAAATATATTATATAAACTATCTGATCATCCAAATATAGCATATTATAACTAGCTCACCCGAGCTTCAATTCTTGGTCCCTCCCCTTTAATGTTTTTTTTTGGGAAATCCCGTATAAATTCTCTGTGGATCCAATAATGGAAAAAAAAAAATTGGCATGCAGATAAGGGATATGTCTGCCCGACAAAAGCGATGCGACTGATATCTTAGAATATATTTCCCGACACATCACATAAAAAATAAAAATAAATAAATAAATTAGGATACTCTACTGGTTCACGTACCTACACCAAAACAGCCTGGAACATACACGAAGGTAGTGGAAGGGGCCTCCCCTACACGTATACAAAAGATTTTCAGGTAGGTAGAGTCGACCACATTTTCTAATAAAGGTTATTTCGACGCAAATTCTTGATTTAATTTGTTAATTTTACATTAATCGATAAAGTTTATTATTTTTACTCGATTACACATACTATAACTAATAGTGTAATATGTGTAATAGTAAAAGAACACTTTTAAGTTTTAATGATTTTAACGTAGATATCTAGTTAAGATAAACAGTTTTTATGGTGATTGTGTGGTGTTGTTTAAGAACAATATGAAAGATGCTAAAAATAATGTGAAGAAAAATTAGAAAATAAAGATGTGAAGAATAATGAAGTTGATAAATTGACAAAGGTTGTCTGCGTTTTTCATTAATTCATCAATACGTTTTCAAAAGATAAATGTCGTTATTTATAGGGACTAAGAATCGACGGTTACAAAATGCGGTAATTAAGGCAATTTCAATATAATTAAAGTGTAATTAAATACAAGGCCGATGCGGCAGACACTGATTGGGCGAGCTCACATCATCACAACCGTCACGGGCTTTCGCTCATGAATCGCTATGTACAAACTCATTGCTCAGTCAAGCGAGGCTAGGTCCAAAGTGGCGGATCATGAGTGAAGGGCGGCGGGCGGTCCTTAGTGCTTCGTGTCGCCCTGTTGATTGCGAGCTGAAGGATTTGTTGATCGACCCCCGTTGCCTAGCCAATGATAAGAATCGTAAAGGCATGAGGCAGACTGGACTATTCCTAACCCGGTCAGGCTTATGAAAGTGAGGACTAGTTGGGCCAAGAACCCTATTCGTTATTGAGCCTAAACGATGATCTATGATGAGTAGAGCTTAAAAATTGAATCTTTTGAATTGTTGTGTCCTAAAACTTGAACCCAATGCTATTAGTGAAGTAGCTAACCATTAATTGATCAAACACAAAACCTTTATAAATGTATTTTGTGAGGGAGTGTGCTAAATAGGGTTTTAGGATTGTCATGCATGAACAAGTCGAGTTTTCGCAGCCTATTCCTTGGTAAGGTTTTTCTAGCTAAGCCATAAACTAGGTGGATGCGGAGCGTCTCATAGTTATTAATCATATTAGGTCAATTAAATCCCATAGAGGGGACTGTTGAACCGAATATAGGGTAACTAGGTTGTGGTATTAGCGCCTAGGGACCAGTTTTGGAGATTGCACTCACAACACATTCATTAGAAGCTATTGGTTGGTTGGTAGGTTAAGGCTCATCCTTAGTGATTCGGTAAAGGTGTTAAGAGTAGTGTTATTGATCATAGTTTAGCTATTCAGTTTATCATATATTTTAAAGTTATAATTTTTATTTCTTTTTCTAGTCGTAATTATTATTTTTACCCTTATTGTGAACCTAAACTGAATACGAAATTGATTGTGGTACTTGACTGATTCCTCATGGGATACGACCTTGCTCATCACTAGTGCTTCCGACCCGGTACTCTGCCGGTTAAAGTTGGACGTCACTAATTTGGCCGTCAAGTTTTCTGGCGCCGTTGCCGGGGAATCGGTCGATATCAGAAAGTCATTTGAGTATTTAGGATTATGTCGTTTTTATTTTACTGTTTTCTTGTTGTTTTGGTGATTGCAGTGTATGACCCGAAGTTCCAAGGAACCTCTACTTCCTTTGATTTCAAAAATTAAAGCATTTGCAAGGCATCAAAATAGCGTGAGGAAGAAGAGATTGGTTGGGAAAGCATCGACATCAGTTACTGAATTAGAACCCGAATCGGAAGAATCATAAATGACTTCGGGAAGTGGAATTTAATGAATTTAGCTTCTGGAGATGAGACTCAAGATGGGTTGTTGTTGGACCCAACGTTTACTCCCTAGAATAAGGAAATACAAGGCCTAAACAGAGAGCCCCCACCTAATTAGAGGGCAATCAATCTGGGACCAACTGTGGTCCAAAACCAAGGAGGTCGGCAGAACCAAGTACGACCACAACATCAACAGGGCCTGAATCATGATAATTAGGGAAATTTATTTGGTCAAATACCTTTTGACCAGAATCAAATGATGCAAATGATGATGCAGATGATGTTGCAAAATCAACAACAAAATATGAATCCACCACCAGCCGCCCCTGTTCAGGAACAAAATTTTTACGCAAGACCACCTGTTCAGAATCGGGCCAATCAAGGGAGGATTTTGAGAGACTATGCAACACCGACCATTGGTGAGGGGCATAACCCTATATGTCTACCACCCATTCCGGCAAACAATCTTACGATTAAACAGCATGTGTGGTACCTTCTGAACGACAGTGCGTTGTTTCGGGGTAAATCAACTGAAGACCCGAATCAATTTCTAAACCATTTCATGCAAATGTGCAGAACAATGAAGATGAATGGAGTATCTGAGAAAGCGGTACGGATGTTGTTGTTCCCGTTTACATTAAAAGAGGCCGTCAGAGCATGGTTCGAGTCACTTCCCTATGATTCCCTAGGATCAAGTGACTTCAAAGTTCTTACTGAAGTATTGTCCCCTCTCGAGAACATTAGACATGAAGGCTGATATCGCCAATTTCGAACAGTTGGATATAGAGAGTATGCATGAGGCATGGGATAGATTTAAAGCGATGTTGAGGAAATGCCCACATCATGGGCTAGAAGCTGAAAACTGATCATTTGAACTTGAATGCGGGTTGTGGAGGTGATATGATGAGTGTGGAACCGGATGTGGCATTGTCTACTATAGAAAGAGTTGTAGAAAATAACCGACAATGGAAGACGGGCAGAAGAGTTTCGAGGAAACCCATTAGTTCGGTTGAAAAAGTCGGGGCAAATGAAGAATTCATAAAGATGCAAGCTGAAGTGGCAGATCTTAGAAAGCAAGTGAGTGACATGCTAGCGTGGCAAAAGGAGTTCAAAGGGTGTACTTTTTGTGGTGGTGAACATTGGGCCTCAAATTTCTCTATTAAACAGGTTAGCCAGTTGACCAAGACGCAATTGTGGAATGATCCATCTCTCGAGAACCTTTTGGCATGAACCTCATGGATATGCATCTGTTGTGCTCGAATCCCGTGGTCTACCAAACTACTGATCCGAGTTTGACATCCAATTGGCGACCCGTGGATGTAAATTACTTATCCAATCAGAACATGGGGCAAAATTTTCATAATTGGCGGGACAATCCCAATCTTGCTTGGGGTAGAAATCCTGGGCCCGGGCAAATCACTCAACAGCCAATCTCGCAGCCCTAACATAATCAACATGCACCTCAAGCACATAATACTTTTGGGAGTCTGGGGCAGCTTCAAAAAAGAGTTTATGTGCATCCTAATACACACTTACAATATGCCCCGGCCCTACAGTCCGCACCACCACATTTGGAGCCTGTACAAACTAAAAGTTCCACGGACATCTTACTGGAGCAGATTAGCAAAGACATGAAGAAGAAGAATAATAGGGATGTGAACAAGGAATTGAAGAAGATAAGAAGCACTCATGTAAACTTGCAAGCTGTGGTAAGGAATTTAGAGACGCAAATGGGGGAAGTGAATCCCAGGCAAGTGAATGCAATCTTTACAAGAAGTGGGAAAGTTGTGGGTAGTGATATTGAGACACCTTAGGAGGCTGAGAAGAGTAAAAGGATGGAGAAGAGTAGAGATGAAGATGAAGAATAGTTGGTGATCGATGAGGAGCAAGAAGCCGAGGAGATAAAGAAAGAGGTGGAGAAGCCAAGTACGGAGCCCGAGAAGCGGTCAGACACGACACGGGAAGGTATGAGCGACACATGTATGAATTCTATGAAAAAACCTTTTTATTTATCTAAATTACCTTACCCCCCTTGTGGCCCTACTAAGCCAACTATTTCCAACTATCCTAAGAAAAGCATAGATAGATATCCCACTTGTGGATGAGCTTGTTCACATGCCATCTTATGTCAAATTTTTAAAAGGGATTTTATCTAACAAAGCCAAGATGGAGAAAGTGGTTTGTTTAAATGAGGAGTGTTCTGCCTTTTTCCAAAATAAGTTGCCCTCTAAGTTGAAAGATCCGGGTAGTTTTTCCATTCCACTATAGGTCGGACGTTATTCCCTAAGGTGTTATGTGACTTAGGTTCAAGTGTAAGTTTGATGCCTAGGAGGATATATGAGAGTTTGGGGGTAGGCGAGCTTAAACGTACAAATATGACCTTGCAGATGGCGGATAGGTCAGTTAGACGCCCCATGGGAGTTGTTGAGGATGTTCTAGTTCATGTAGGGAAACTTGTCTTCCCGGTGGATTTTGTAGTATTAGACATGGAGGAGGATAGACGAACCCCGATTCTATTAGGTAGACCTTTCCTGGCTATGGGTAGGACTTTTCTAGACGTCCAGAAAGGTGAGATCACTATGAGAGCGGGTGATGAGACAATTACCTTCAATGTTTATAAGACCATTAAGCACCCAGGAAATGATTGGAGTACGCGTGAGGAAGTACAAAGGTTGGAAGTTTTTGAAGGGTACCTTGGGAGATACATTGAAGGTTGTCACTTTGCAGAGTTCCGCCCTATTGCTAGTTCAGCTAGGTCTTTCTTTCTTTACTTTATCACTCACACACCGAGGATGGTGTTCCGTTTTAAGTGGGGGGGGGGACTTATGGACTTACTCCACTTCACTTTACTACCATGTGCTTTATTTTTATGCATTGAATAAGTCATATGCTTGGTGTTTGGTCCTTATTGAGTGAAATTGAGCCATTTTTAAATTTCTTCATGGTTTTGAGGTTGCGAATCCTATGCGAGTCATTATTTTCTTTGGTTGATCATTAGTCATTAGATGAATGCGTGCGAGTCAAACCTTTATCTTGTTGTGGAAATGGAATTTTTGTGCACTTAATAGCTTTGATTTCATGATTTGTGGATGATTAGTGAATGCTTATAGATGACATAGACATTAATTTGTTACCTAGAACTTATACCATTAACTTCGAGGTGAAATAGAAAGGTCAACTTGGTAGATTAAGCGATGACGGTTCTGGAATTCCTTTGACCCGACCAGAGCCAAATAGCCAACCATGTACATAAGTTCCACAGAAAACCCTCTAAGCCTTTGTAGGGTGGTTAGGCCCCTACCCGAACTTAGCCATTCGTTGATTAGCTTATAATTACCAACCCTTAGCCTTTATTTGTGGTCTACATTTCTTTGGCACCCTACGAGTGAGTTTTAATCTTATTTTGGGCACACTTGCTTGCACAAGTGTGGGGTGGTGGAGATGTGAATCCAGGTATGGTGTTGGTGGATCCTTTGCTTTACGAATGAGAAGGGGTGGTGAAGTGTTGGTGTTTGACTTACCAAAAAAAATTATTAAAAAAATCAATCAAAATGAATAAAGTTGAGTCAAGAAATGTGGATGAAAGTTTTCGAGTTAATATTTCCAATGTAATACATGGTGATGGGATGAAGTAAATTGGAGTGGGTGTTCTTGAATTCTTGGTGAGCTTGTTCTTGGTGACGACTATTTTTGCAAGGAGTTTCATCTGGGTGACAACCATTTTTGCATCTTACTCGTGTTTATGATACGGTGTTGAATGGAGGTGAGTTATGAGTAAGTGTAAGACGTTCTAATTAGACTCACTTGTATTTCTCTTTTGATATTCCTTCTATCCTTTCAATTAGCCCCGTCCTTAGCCTAACGTTACAACCGTGCAAGTCTTGCCTGACCTTAGTTAGCTTTGATTTGACCTCGATTAGTGGAGATGATTATGAAGTATAATCCTATGGTTTAATGACATTAGTCCTGCGTCTATAATCTGAGCCGGTTGACCATAATGAATGACTGAGAAGCTATTCGGCTCGTGTATATTTGCTTGTTGACTAGTTTTTACTCGTTGAATATATTGGTTTCCCGTAAGATCGCAACGTTGACCTCATGATTTATTTTTGAATCACTTGATTTGCTCGAGGGGCGAGCAAATGCTAAGTGGGGGGTAGTTGATAAGAGTCAACTTTGCTATAATTTCGTATGCATTTTACCCTTATTTGTAGCCTATTCGATGTAGTTCTGGGGGTAGTTAAGTGGTTTTTATAGGCACATTTCACCACGGGTTGAATCACGAGACGATAGGGCGTTTACGTCCGAAATCTCCAAATTTTTAGGGTGAATTATGTTCGTTTTATTGGCATTTGTCACACTTGGGTTTTCTTGTTTTTATTTGTTATAGGTGCGGCGTGATAGAGGGCGTGACGAGCATCACAACGGTATGAAAATTTTGTAAAACGGAGTTCGTATGAGGAAATGACGCGTGACTCAAATTCAAACATTCGGAAAAAAATTATTATCCAATTTTGTCGGGATCCCGACTTTTGTGTTGAGTGGGGAGTGAAACCCCAGTATTCTCGTCCGTTTTGGCTGCTCCTCCAAATATAAAAATAAACAATACACAACAAAAGGACGGACGCCTATTGGCTGCATTTAATGCAAGGAATTGACACTAGAACTGTAAATGAGTTGGGTTACTCGTGAGCTATTCGTACTCGACTTGCAATAGAGTTTGACTCGATTCTGTATTTTTCGAGTTCGAGCTCGAGTCGAGCTACTTGAATAGTTAACCGAGCCGAGCTCGAGTTTTAAAATATAGTATTCGAGTAGCTCGCGAGCTTATCGAGCTTGATTAAATAATTATTTAATAATTAAATTTATTATAAAATATTATTTTTATAATTCAAAAAATATTATTCGAGTTGAGTATAAGACGAGTCGAGCTCGATCTTGCCATATTTCATTAAAAATTAAATGAATTCTAAGAAAATAATCGAGCTTTCGAGCCGAGTCGAGCTATATCGAGTACTTAGCGAGTCGAGTTCGATCTTGCCTTTTTATGGCTCGATCGAAATTTCGAGCCGAGTTCAATCCAAACTTTTAGTCGAGTCGAATTTCGAAGCGAGTGAGATCGACTGACTCAATTCGATTACACCCCTATTTGACACTATAACAGGGGCGGTCCTTTTATTTTATTTTTGGGAAAAATTTGTGAAGAAATACCGAGTCGGCCGATTTAATTATTAATAAGGCATTTTGGTCGAATTTTAACACACCGTTTTCATACCATAATTTTTCTTCTTTTCGGCTGCGGCTTTTTTCTCTCACATTAGATTAGTTTTATTTTATTTTTCTGCAATAATTTCTTATAACAACAACAGTTTTCTTCCGTTATTTTACGATTGGAACACAACGAAGTGACGATTCGAGTGGAGATTGCTACAGTTTTTTTTGGTATTTTATTTCAACCTTTTTATTATGTCTATTATCATTTTATTCATGAATTTTTTGTGACGCCACTGTCCCGGATACCGAGTCCATATACAGGAAAAAAACGCCCGATACGCATATAATTAAAAATTAATCTAATTATATACGTAAGCATACATCGGAGACAAAGCGGAAGGCAAAAGGACAGACTCGGGTAACTAAACCGATTAAGAAACGATCGAAAATAACACAGGCTGCATCTATTACATCATCAAAAGACTTTACTATAACCGTCAAATACAATAAATCCACTACAGTTGATAACCACAAACTCAACTCATCAATTTCTAGCATTATAAGGATAAAAGAATCTATACCAAAGCAATAAAGAAAATTAAACTTCGTCTGCATCATCTCCGGGTCACTCCTCAGTGGCCTCGAAAACAACCTACAAATACACCACCTTCGCTGGGTGGGGACAATAAAGAAAAGGGAGTAAGTACATACGTATTTAGTAAGGGTAGAAGAAACAATTACAATATATAACAATAAAGGCATATACATATAACATGGCATCATCTACAATCACTACAACATAGGTTGCATTGAGAACACGCTCACCCTCTACTAGATCACATAGTACAACCTCACTCACATAAATTTGTTACATCAATACCAAATGACATTACGCATGGTGAACAACTGCACCGCAACACGGGAAGCACCTCAAGGGCACGGGCTTAGGTCCCTATGTGGTAGTCACATGCGTCCCTTGGCATCAGACCAAGTAGAGGAGTGTAATAGTCCTATGCTAAGAAGAATAGACGTGCCTCACAAATGATATTGACGTTTTAGCTTTTAGACATCCACATATGTATTTACGAGTTTAGATCTAACCACCTGATTTATTCACATAAAGGCTTCCTAAGAACTTCTAGTCCTAGACTGTAACGCCCTCAGACCCCGGGCCTGGTAGCGCTAAATGAGTCATAAATTATCCGGTCAACTGCTTAGACCTCCGTCCTCACTTGGTTTAAAAGAGCTAACCCGAGTCGACAAGACATTTATGTCTCACACTTATATGGGGGTGAGCATTCTATTACTTTACTGATGTGGGACTTTACATTCTCCCCCCGCCCCCTCACCCCCCCCCCCCTTATAAGGGACCGGCGTCCTCGCCAGGACGGCCAAGACTGTTCTCGGATCGTCCCTACCAGAGGTAACTAGAGGCCATCCTTACACCGTCTTTTTATACGGTGCAGCGCATAGTTCCGTCTGATAGTCGGCTCTGAATACCATTCTGTAACGCCCCCAGACCCCAGGCTTGGTAGCGCTAAATGTGTCATAAATTGTCCGGTCAATCTGCTTGACCGCCCGTCGCTTCTTAGTCTAAAAATTAACCCGAGTTGACAAGACATTTATGTCTCACACTTATATGGGGGTGAGCATTCTATTACTTTACTGATGTGAGACTTTACATAGACATCTAGTTATACTACCTAGCACGTTGTAAAAGAATCATTGACCACTAGGTCAAAGTCCCATAAGGCCTAAACAACGTCTTCCGGTGCTCCCACATTCTCCCCACACAGGGTCTCAGTTGTGGTGCTGAGCCAAGGCTACCAGAAGTCGAAGTTAGACATTGCAACATAAATATAATATTCCACAAGAACATACAAGCCACATCATCTCAAATAAATGCATAAACCACTTTCCAGTAATAGTTTGTATACATATCTAATATTACCGTAAATCTTTTTTTCTGGAACAAGGGGATAAGTAAATATGTATACATATATTATTTCCTTGCCACCAGCTTTCACTATTATTATATATTTTTATTTCTATTCAGAACCCCAACCTGCTGCATGATGGAAAATTCTGTGCGGGAGGCTTACTGCGGTGATCCCACTAAATGCTAACACGTGTGCGTTATTTTGTCTCTTCGCACACACGACAAGTAAATCTAACGGAATCTTCACATAGGAAATCCCGCGCAAGAATTTCCCCTGCATGATAAGATAGTTTTTCCCCCCTTTTTTTTATAGAAGCCGACGTCATACCTGGGAATTGACCCCAGGTCCAATTCGAACATATGGTAATAATAGTAATATAACAACATTATATTCACTGTACATGTCCTGACTAATAAGTAAAACAAATTATATCAGCTAGCCGGCTGAACCTATTTAATCCAAGAATTAACCAAGAATAACAATTAATTCCCACGGCAAATTATCACCCCCAATTAACATATTAACAATTTATTATATAAATTAACAATAGAACAATAATACATCGATTGAAGAACACTCTTTTACTTTAGCAATCCCAGAAGTGAATTGAAAGCAAAAGGAGTTGTAAAAAGCTTGAATCTACGATTTCAACCACTTCTACGAATATCTTACGATAATCAAACGACAAGCTATGATTAGCCAATCCTCTGATTCACCAAAATCTCATATTTTCTCAAGAACGAACGGATCTATATTTTGGGCTAGAAAGGAAAACTTACCGAAAAAAAGAACGGCTAGTATCGAAACGATCGCCTTCTCGCGGTGATCAAAATCTTCTACTATCGTCTGCACAAATTATCAACCGTTAAGCCTCGCGATTGAAGATTGTGTTCTTCCCCTTTCTCTGTGAATGCGTCGACCTCTTCCCAATTTTATCAGAAAGTTTTCCGTGTAAAATAATGAGTAATTTTGGTAATAACTCTCTTTATACTCATTAATTAAAATCTCTTAATTAGAAATTAATTATTTCCTTTTAGGTCTAATATAGAATAGGAAAAATAAGATTAAATTTCCCTTTTACAATTATACATTTTTCGAATTTTCGGGATATTACATCTCGCCCCCCTTAAAATAAGTTTCATCCTTGAAACTGTACATGACTGGGATGTACTTGAACTCTGAAACTTCGCAAAGCGTCTCGTCTTCTAGCTCTCATGTCGTCTCTGCCGGTGAGTGACTACTTCACTGAACCAAGACTAGCTTTACGTCTTCCTTCTTAACTTTCTTCATCTACCGTTCTAAAGTGCAGATGATTCTTTCGTGTAGGTCAGGTTCTCTTCAACCATTGCAAGGTCGGGGCTTGCTTCCACATCAATCTCGTTGAGTATTCCCTTATCATTGACGCATGAAGAACGTCTTGCACTCATGAAAGGGGATTCTGGTGACTCCAAACGGGTAAGCTAAAGGTCCGACTTTAGCCAAGATCACGCAAGGGCCTTCATAACTGGCTTATTTGCATGTCTGCCCAAACCGTCTTACTCTTCTATTTGGGTACGTCTTTAGGTACACTTTGTCTCCAACTTCAAACTCTAACGGTCATCCTCGTACCTTTGCCCATCTTTTTTCTACATGTCTTATGCTATCTTGAAAGTGCGACGACCCACTTTAATCTTCTCTCTGGCTTGCTATATTAACTCTGGTCCTGCAATCTGTCATTGTTTCACTTCATCCCAGAAAATTGGCATTCTACGCTTTCCTCCATATAGAGGTTCAAACGGTTGGTGTGGTAACTATTGTTGTAGGCAACTCTGCTATCTCTATCTTCATAAAAGGTCTCCAACATTGGTGTTTCAACTCTCTACACGTATTGGTTTCTCCGGGATGATATGCAATCGCTATCTTGTAGGATTCATCCGTTAGTGTCTTCCTCAATTCCTCCACATTCGAAACACGAAGCCGGTTCAAATGTTGAAGGTTGCCATCTTCCTCCAACTCATAACCACCGACTGGTTGGGTTCTGGCCACTCTCTTGTAACCGACGACAACTGGATCTTCATCTTGTTTCTTCCTATCTCATCACTGTCTCGAATCTTACAATCAATGGCACAACTCTCTTTGCTTGCGTCATGAATGCTTAAATTTTCCAACTGACCTGCAATTCTTGTCACACTAGACTTCTTTCGACTTCAACACCCATCACTGCAACACAAGCTTGCTGACGAACTGCAAGGATCCCAAATGAAGGATTTCATAGACTTTCAGGAAATAAGAGCATGTATTCGCCACACCTTCACTTTGACGGTCCGACCCAATGCCACCGAGAGGAAGATATAAAATATTTTACAAAAGTTTGAGGGTGAAACCGATGTGGAAAACAATGAAAGCTGAAACGTGGAACAAACCACCAAGAGGGATGGACGTTTCAAATTAAGATCGTTTGACTTAGACTTAACCGTTATCGGTTAGACCATTTTTTTGGCTTTTCCTGAAAACTGAGGAAATTGAGAACTGACAAGTTGAGCACCAGGGTGGTAGGTCAACTTGGTAAGCCAAAGAAAAAGGCATAATGCACTCGACTCAATGGAGGTTTCATGGGTTACAGTAAGACAAGATGGCTCCAGGTTGAGGAAAGCATGAAATTTATTCAAGATTGAAGTATGAGTGTTGCATCATAATATAAAAGATAAACACCAAAAGGAATAAACAAAAGATAATCTTGCAGGTGAGATTCTTTTAAGAAAGTTGAATTATACAAGATACGGAGGTTTGCAAAAGAACTCAGGCCACTTGAAAGGGAGATAATGAGCTCTTACATAAGCCCTTAGACAGTGGGAACGTTAAGGGAACATCACATGATGGACTTGTGAACATCTAATATAAGAGGAAAATAATATTGGACTTGAGAACGTCTGGCAAGTGACCTTAGTCGCTAACGATTTGATAAACAAAATGGTTGTTGGAGAACTAGGAGGGTCCTCAGTTCGCATGAATGTTGTAGATGAATCATTCCACAACAAAAGAACAAAACAAAAGTGCAAGGCCGATCACCTGAAAGAATAAATAACCGAGAAATCAAGAAGAGAGCAAGAATCTCAACATGAAGATGTTAATGTGCCAAAATGAGCATACCAAAAAGGTCTCAGAATGAAATAAAAACTTCTCAAAAAGTGTCCAAGTTTGCACAAGTCAAAGAGAGGTTATCTCAAGGTTGAAATGAGATAGAAACTTCCTCAAGGAAATGTAAAGGAAAATCAAAAGTATTGAAAAGAAGAGTATCCGATAACCAAGTTTTTGTGTGAATGATGAAAGACACTTAAGAAATGTCGGATAAAGCTTGATTTTGTAAAATATTTCTAACTTCCAAAAGTGGTGTAAAAAAATCATTGACGGTCCAATTCAAGGGTTCAAGGTTGCACTACTCGAGAGGTGTAGTACAACGCCAACAAATAAATGCTTAAGGTTATTCCTTATGAGGGGATGAGAAGGTTAAAATAAAACAGACATTTCAACTGGTGTAACAAAATTGCTATAGGAACATCAGGACAGAAGTGGAAATGTCAAAAGATGTGTCTGGTGGTTCAAGGCTCTAAATGGCCTTAAAGAGATTTAAAGCTGAAAAAAAAAGTACAAGGTGCATCAATCTGGATTGAAATTAATAAAATTTTGGGGTTCAAATGTTGGTTGGTAGGATAGATTCAGAAGGCATCTTGGCAAAGACTACCTTCTGTTTGAAACTAGTTAACATAAATTGCCAAAAGGTAAAAAAAAAAAAAAAAAACTAATTGAAAAGGGAGGTCATGATAGGTTTAAAGATCCGACTAGTAAAAAAATGAGACGCATACCTTGAAATAACATACATCATTTGGTGAAATATTTACAACATCAACACTGTTAGGTGTGATGCCCGAAAGACAATTTTTGTAATTGTTTTATTTAATAAATGAAATGATGTTATTATTCATATTTATTATTCTCATAATCACCGATATGACAATAGTATTTACACTACTGAAAACCCCACAGTATATCGTTTATGTAATCAACTTAACTCGGTGTATGAGACATACACGGGAGGATTGAGTTAGTGAAGATGTACTTAAAATACAATTAGTCCGTAGTAAAGTTAATCGAGTATCGGGTCTCCCTTTAACGTACTATTAATGCGCCCATAACACGATAGTGTGTGATCGTCTTATCCGGACTTTCGTTAAAGAGGAACTAATGGGGCATTTATATATGATAGATATATCATATAGAATTTTGGACCGATTTGATCTGAGTTCTCAATATAATTCCGTAATTGAGAAGTCTTATCGAATCGTTAGATGATCATATTATGGATATATCTTAATCTCGAGGTGATCACGATCAAGCGCTTGAATCGAGTATGAGGTTTGACTTGGACGGTTAAGGATTACACCGAGTCTGTGATCCGAATTACCCCATCTTGGCATTGTCTTGGATTGAGTGAGTAGTCCGTGTTATCACGGATCTGGGAATCCATTCCTTCCATTTATGGAAGTAGATAAACGATTCCTTATGAGTTAATCCTGAGACATTGATCAATCCATGGGATTCATATTACAATCGATTAGCTACCAAAGTGAGTTATTTGAATTATTGATCACTTAGGGGTTAACGGTAAGTAAGAACAAGATGTTACGAAAAGGGTTAACGGTAACTTCCCGATTTAGAATGAAACGATCTATGGAGGATTAATCCATATGAAATGATTATATCGGTGGGCGCTTATTACTTTCTCGTGAGGAGATAAATATAATCTTATAATCGGAGGAGAGTGCGATCACGGGATTATGGTGGCATATTCACGTGATTGATTTATCGAATATAATTATTACATTAAATCGAGATAATTATTTATTTGATTTATCGGGCCACGATTATTAGTCCATGGTCCCCGACGTGCCTCCAATATAGCATATAGATATTCTCGGACGTCGAATCCTAATAATATTAATTTAGTTCATGTTGGACTTTATTAAAACGATATGTGAATTAATTGTTTAGTGGACTATTAAATTAGTTGGGCTAAATAATTAAATATGTGGAAAAGACATTTTCCATAATCTTGCTTGATTATTGTGTAATGCCAAAATTGATATTGACTAGGTCAATAAAATGTGGCGCCTCATATGTTTTATTTTGACAAGGAATTAGTTTTCTTTGTGTGTTAAAAAAGACATGTGTATAAAATATTTATTGGATAAATATTTATGGTAATAAATAAAGATAAATATTATTTTTAGATTTGTTACAAAATATTATGAGATTATCTTTTATTTATGGATTTATTTATTGGAATAATAAAATCCTTGGAGAAATAAGTTTCTACTCTCCTATATAAAGAGAGTTCTCCCAAGCCTCAACACACACAATATTTCGAGTTCTTCACTTAAAAGGAGGAGAAATTTGGCCAAGTGGGAGGAAAAATCTTTGGTGATTTTTCGGGTAGCATATCGGAGGGTTCGAGTCGAGGATTCCTTCCACCGGGAATTGCTTGGATCACACGCGTCACGGAAGGTATTTGTGCTCATCACATCTACTCCCAACAAATCATCCTTGCGGTTCTTCGATTTGGATTTAGAGATCCAAAAGGTATGATACACAAACTAACTTCGTAGATGTAGATTTAATGTTTTATTACGTATACACATAGATCTAGATCCATAAATCGCTTCCGTTACGATGATATTTTCCTAACGATGGTATCGAGAGACCAAGGAGATCTATATTTATACGTATAAAATATTAGATCTAGGAGTGGTAAAACATGTAGATTTTTTTGCCCCAAATTTTTTTAAATTATAGGGGCGAAATTTGTTTATTTTTATGCATATGAATGTCATGGTTGAAGAGATGGATTGGGGTTGGTATTGTTTCTTTCGTTAGATCCATTGTAGCTCTCTTGTTTGGTAACAATTGAGCATAGGAATTGTATTTTATTTATGTCAATCATCAATTTAAATGTAAAAGTAGCATCTTTTATTTAAATTTTTTTGTTCATCGGGGCTGAAAAAAGTTGAAGATCTTGCTGGAAATTTGAAGATCAATCTGAAACGAGGTATGAATGAGGAGAAGCGGATAAATTTTTAATAAAAAACTGATACAGGGCTTTTAGCGACGTTTTTCAGAAAGAAAAAAAAAAAAAAAAAAAAAAAAAAAAGCTGCGGCTGTGTTGTTTTTTGGATATGCGGCTGTTTCATCAATTTTTCTTGGTAGATTTATTTTTGGTAAATAAATCTACCATTAAATGTCACACAAAAAAAAAAAAAAAAAAAAAAATTTTTTTAGGAAATTTTTTTTAGGAGCAGCCGACTTTCATCATTAATAAAAAAAAAAAAAAAAAAAAAAAATTTTTTTAATTAAAATAAATTGGATTTATTTAATTAAAGACCGTTTCTCCTCTCGGGTGTTCGTGGTTCGTGTTCAAATGAGTTCGAGTTCAAGATTTGAAGATCAAGACTCAAGACAAGAAGATTGTAATTTATTTTTTTCCTAGAATAGATTAGATACTGAAATGCAAACAATCCATCTCGGTGTTTAATTTTTCCGCAATTTATTTTTATATGTGTTTGATCATAAAATGACATAAAATCGAATTGCCATGACATGTCATTCATATCATAAATCCACTCCATGCATACATGTAGAATTTTAATTTTGGTAATTAAAATAGGCATGTATACAAACTCAGCGTAATTAGTTGAAATTTAATTAATACGTGGTAATTAATTAATTTAGTAACTAATTAAAGATCCGAGGACGGGTTATGAAATCGTTAGCCTTTAGGTGTGTGTTCTCGGTGAACCGCCTTAAAGCTCCAACGAGATCACGTTTTCGATTCGTAGTGTCTCACGAGATTGAATGATGGTAAAAGAACAATAAATCTTGGATAAAAGCGGTTCGCTTTATAGGTTGGGTGGTCAATCGAGCTTGGCTCGACCGACTTAACCTCTCTAGTGTGATGTATGCACGGGGTCCGGCAAGACTAAGCCACACCGGAGAAGCGGAGGGGTGATTCCTTCCCATCTCAAACGCGGCTCTCTTGACCCGATTTCGTCCGGTATCACATATATGTTCCAACGAATAGGGCGGGTAGGCTTGCTGCGTCACCGACACCATTCGAATCCTTGATTTCATGTGCTTTTATGTTAACATCAAAAGACGTGGTTAGTTAACCCACCACCACTTCCAAAATATTGAGTGGGAGCGGGAAGGCGACAGCCAACCCACGGTCTCTACTATAGATGCAAGTAAGTGAGAGAAGGGTGGCGCCTCGCGGCGCTTTGATTTCGTCCCCTACGGATGGTGTTCACCCTATCAACATTCATGGCTTGGTCTCCGAAAGGATAGGATTTACGGGTACTCGTCGGGTCACCGACCTATCCTACGACGGCACACTCGGGCGTACACAAGAGATCCGATATAGTAGGTCACACTCATCAAGGGTATTTTTGGTAATACCTAGGCTAAAAAAGGAAGGTAGTCAATGAATAAAGGGATGTTCGATTCTCGTGGGATGTCTGATTCTCACAAGTTATTCATTGATTTAACCGTTGATCTCTTTGACCTACCTACGACGGCGATCGAGATGCAAGGTTAAAACCTTGGAATGGTAGAGTAGACTTAATTTTAGTTTACAATTCCTAAAAAATAAATTTATATAGTAGTGTTAAACTTGAATTAATGTATGTCATTTTAATTTTCAGCAAAAATGTCTACTCAAATTTCTGCTTTACTGTCTGAAAAATTAACGGGAAACAACTTTAAGAAATGGAAGAGTAACTTAAACGTGGTACTCACATATGAGAATGTGCAACACGTACTCACTTCGGAATGCCCTACGCTGGCGATCCAAAAACCTGGTAAAGCTGAGATCGAACAGCGTAATCGCTGGATCGAAGCCGACAACCGGGCTCGTGGGCTCATCCTAGCGGCAGTGTCAGAGGTCATTAGGACCCAGATTGAGGAGTTTGAGTCTGCGGGGAGAAATCATGCGAAACTTACTACGATGTTTGGATCACCTAGCAACCAAGCAAGACACGATGCCATCAGGTTGGTTTGTTAACACGGCGAAGAAGGGTCAAGCGGTGAATGGTCATGTTTTGAATATGATCAGTTACTTCAACGACGCCGGTATTCATGGATCAAAGTTTGATGAGGCAACTCAAGTATCAATGATTTTGGAATCGTTGACTCCTGAGTTTATCCCGTTCAAAACTCGATGATCGATGGGAAAATATGAATTATCCATGACACGAGATATTGAATGAGTGACAATCTACGAGGCCTACTATCGAAAGATAAAGCCCAAGTAGGGGATAAGAAAGCTGAAGCCAATATGGCGAAGCTAAGTCTTCAAACAAGCCTAAGGCAAAACCGAAGAAGAAGGAAATGTTGCACTTTGTGCTCAAACCAATGAAGAAAAGACGAAGAAAGCCAAGAAAAAGCGACGAGGCCAAGCCCAAGGGCAAATGCTTTTCTTGTAAGGAGGTAGGACATTGGAGACACCATTGTCCAGAATATCTTCGTGATGTGAAAGATGGCAATGTCAAGGCTGTCACTGGAAAAGATAAGAAAGGTAATTTAGAATTACTATTCTTGGAATCTTTTAATGTAGCTAAAGATGTGTCCAATTGGATACTTGATCTGGAGCTACTAACCATGTATGTTCTTCATTGCAGATTCTTAGTTCTTATGAGGAGAGTGGAAGAGGGTTCTCAAGTGATGCGAGTAGGCCTTTGGGCGCTCATTTCATTTAAGCGGGGAGCTTTGTGGATTTGCATTTCAATAATAGAATTTTACATTTAGACAATGTTTATTTTATTCCCAATTTCAGGAGAAATTTGATTTCTTATTCTGCCTTGGTTGAACAATCATTTTCTCATTTCATTTATGAATGGTGAATTTGTTATTTCAAAAAATGGTTTTGAATTATGTTCAACTACGAATGAAAATGGTTTATATTTTGTAAAACCACATAAAGCTCCCTACTTAATTAAAAATGTTTAAAACCGCTCATCAAAGATCTGCTAAAAGGCAGAAAGTTTCTCAAATAAAAGAAGATAAAACATACTTGTGGCATCTAAGGCTCGGCCATATTTCCTTGGAAAGACTCAAAAGACTAGAAAAGGCTCATGCCTTAGGTGAGTCATCTGTTGACACACTTTGCTGCCTGCGAGTGTTGCCTGGAGGAAAAATGACTAAGCGTCCCTTCTCATCAAAAGGTAAAGGGCCCACAGGAACTCTAGACTTAGTGCATTCGGACCTTTGTGGTCCGATGAGCGATACAAGCTAGGCGGATCTGAGTATTTCGTGACTTTCATTGATGACTACTCGAGATTCGGTTATGTTTATCTGCTGCATAGAAATCCGAGGCTTTTGGAAAGTTCAAGGAGTTCCAAGCGAGAGCGAAAGGCAACTAGGCAAGTCATTGAAATGCCTCCGCTCGGATCGTGGAGGTGAGTATTTAGATCATGAGTTCATTGACTACTTGGTGAAAATGGGATTTGTTTCCAACGTTCGGCGCCTAGGACACCTCAAATGAATGGAGTTGCCGAGAGGAGAAGCAGGACATTGATCAACATGGTAAGATCAATGATGAGCTACGCCTCACTACCTATATCCTTTTGGGGTTATGCTTTAGAAGCGGTCTACATTTTGAATGCAAGACCGTCCAAGTCATCGAAAAAGACACCCATTGAAATGTGGTCACGACATCGCGAAAGCATCGCGTCACTTCCGCGATATGGGGTTGTCCCGCACATCTGGCGATGGACAAGACTACCAAGCTACAATCACGCATCACGAAAGTATGTCTATTTGTAGGCTATCCAAAAGGTACACGTGGTGGTCTATTTTACGATCCGGAAGATAACAAAGTGCTAGTCTCGACTAACGCTACGCTTTTGGAGGAAAGTTACATGAAAGACCACAGACCTCAAAGTAAAATTGTACTAGAGGAATTACTCTCCGATAACATCGACCTATTGTGGGCTGGCGATGTCCCTATAAACAACACGAATGATACAACAATCACTTCCGACGTTCTGTTCCACCCAGACGTCATCGCGAGAGTGGTTCGCCACCGGCTCGATGCGGCATGGATTTAGAGGCTAATGTAGTCGCCTCGATGGGGTGGAAGATGACCCTTTGACCTATAAGAAGGCCTTGTTGGATCATGATAAGGATAAATGGATTGACGCTATGAATCAAGAGATGGAGTCAATGTACTCTAACTCGATCTGAAACCGTAGAACTTCCTCGGGGTGAAAGACCCATTGGATGTAAATGGCTCTACAAGCGAAAGAGAGAGTGGATGGGAAGGTCGAAACCTTCAAAGCACGGCCGGTAGCCAAAGGTTACACACGAGAGGGGTATTGACTACGAGGAAACCTTCTCACCGTGTGGCCATGATGAAAACCATCCGCATCCTCCTTTCGATTCTTTGTCCGGATTATGAGATCGGCAAATGGATGTTAAGACAGCGTTTCTAAACGGCTTTCTTGACGAGGAAATCTATATGCAGCAACCAGAGGGATTCATTGAAGAAGGTCGAGAGCACATGGTGTGCAAGTTGCTTAGATCCATTTATGGTTTGAAGCAAGCATCTCGTTCCTGGTATCATAGATTCGATCACACGATCAAGTCTTATGATTTCGAACAACACTTTGTCTTGAATCTTGTGTGTACAAGAAGGTTATCAAAGATAGTGTTGTATTTCTCGTGTTGTACGTCGATGACATACTCTAATTGGCAACAATAAGGGGATGATGTCCGGCGTAAAAAGTTGGTTGACCACGCAATTCCAAATGAAGGATTTGGGAGAAGCGAGTTATGTTCTAGGGATCCAAATTATAAGGGATCGCAAGAATGAGGATGTTGGCTCTGTCCCCCAAGCAACTTATATAGATAAGGTGCTATGCGCTTCATAGATGGAAAACGCAAAGAAGGGTTTTCTACCAACCCGTCCACGGCGTGTACCTCTCTAAGACTCGGGGGCCTCAAACCCCGAAGAGATTGAAAGCTATGGGAAGAGTGCCATATGCCTCGGTTGTTGGTAGTCTTATGTATGCCATGAGGTGTACGAGACTGACATTTGTTACGGCGTTGGATTAGTCACCCGTTCCAAATCAAATCGGGCAACCGTGACCGACAAAGGCCGATAAGAATCTCATCAAATATTTGAAGAGAACCGAAATTATATGCTCGTCTATTCGAGTGGGAGTTTGGAGCTAGCGGGATACACCGACTCGATTTCCATCAGGCAGAGATGATTCAAATCTACCTGCGTTCGATGTTTACGCTTGGTGGCGGTGCGATTGAATGGAGAAGCCAAAAGCAATCCAAAGACACGGCCCGATTCAACAATGGAAGTCGAGTTCATAGCGGCCTCGGAGCGGTAAAGAAGCGATTTGGTTAAGAAAGTTCATCGGATTAGGCGTTGTCCCGAATGCTTGAGGATCCTATTACTCTCTATTGTGATAACAATGGGGCCATTGCCAACTCTAGAGAACCTCGAAAGCACAAGTAAGTCGAAGCATATAGAGAGAAAATCTTGGGTGATCAACGATTTTGTCGATAGAGGGACATTTCCGTCAAGAAAATCGCCTCCGCCCGATAATCCTGTTGATCCATTCACCAAGACGCCTGTCGATTGAAGCTTTTAGTCGACACTTGGAGACTATAGGTATTAGAGACATGTCTCATTTGCTTTAGAGCAAGTGGGAGTGATAGTTTGTCTTTGTATTTTAAATAATAGGGTGTGCTCTAAAACAATTAATCACAAGCTTTAGGTGCAAGTGGGAGATTGTTAGGTGTGATGCCGAAAGACAATTTTTGTAATTGTTTTATTTAATAAATGAAATGATGTTATTATTCATATTTATTATTCTCATAATCACCGATATGACAATAGTATTTACACTACTGAAAAACCCCGAGTATATCGTTTATGTAATCATTTAACTCAGTGTATGAGACATACACGGGAGGATTGAGTTAGTGAAGATGTACTTAAAATACAATTAGTCCGTAGTAAAGTTAATCGAGAGTATCGGGTCTCCCCTTTAACGTACTATTAATGCGCCCATAACACGATAGGTGTGATCGTCTTATCCGGACTTTCGGTTAAGGGGAACCTAATGGGGCATTTATATATGATAGATATATCATATAGAAATTTGGACCGATTTGATCTCGAGTTCTCAATATAATTCCGTAATTGAGAAGTCTTATCGAATCGTTAGATGATCATATTATGGATATATCTTAATCTGAGAGGTGATCACGATCAACCGCTTGAATCGGTATGAGGTTTGACTTGACGGTTAAGGATTACACCGAGTCCGTGATCCGAATTACCCCATCTTGGCATTGTATCTTGGATTGAGTGAGTAGTCCGTGTTATCACGAGATACGGAATCCATTCCTTCCATTTATGGAAGTAGATAGACGATTCCTTATGAGTTAATCCTAGACATTGATCAATCCATGGGATTCATATTACAATCGATTAGCTACCAAAGAGTTATTTGAATTATTGATCACTGGGGGTTAACGGTAAGTAAGACAAGATGTTCTCGAAAAGGGTTAACGGTAACTTCCCGATTTAGAATGAATAATCTATGGAGGATTAATCCATATGAAATGATTATATCGGTGGGCGCTTATTACTTTCTCGTGAGGAGATAAATATAATCTTATAATCGGAGGAGTGCGATCACGGGATTATGGTGGCATATTCCTCGTGATTGATTTATCGAATATAATTATTCATTGCGTCGAGATAATTATTTATTTGATTTATCGGAGCACGATTATTAGTCCATGGTCCCCGACGTGCCTCCTAATATAGCATAGATATTCTCGGACGTCGAATCCTAATAATATTAATTTAGTTCATGTTGGACTTTATTAAAACGATATGTGAATTAATTGTTTAGTGGACTATTAAATTAGTTGGGCTAAATAATTAAATATGTGGAAAAGACATTTTCCATAATCTTGCTTGAATTATTGTGTAATGCCAAAATTGATATTGACTAGGTCAATAAAATGTGGCGCCTCATATGTTTTATTTTGACAAGGAATTAGTTTTCTTGTGTTAAAAAAAGAGATGTGTATAAAATATTTATTGGATAAATATTTATGGTAATAAATAAAGATAAATATTATTTTTAGATTTGTTCTAAAATATTATGAGATTATCTTTTATTTATGGATTTATTTATTGGAATAATAAAATCCGGCTAAGTTTTACTTTCTCCTATATAAAGAGAGTTCTCCCAAGCCTCAACACACACAATATTTCGAGTTCTTCACTTAAAAAAAGGGAGGAGAAATTTCGGCCAAGTGGGAGGAAAAATCTTTGGTGATTTTTCGGGTAGCATATCGGAGGGGTTCGAGTCGAGGATTCCTTCCACCGGAATTGCTTGGATCACACGTCACGGAAGGTGTGGTGCTCATCACATCTACTCCCAACAAATCATCCTTGCGGTTCTTCGATTTGGATTTAGAGATCCAAAAAGGTATGATACACAAACTAACTCGTAGATGTAGATTTAATGTTTTATTACGTATACACATAGATCTAGATCCATAAATCGCTTCCGTTGCGATGATATTTTCCTAACAAACACTACCCTTGGGAGGGAAGCTGAGAATGAACACAAGTAAAAAGAATGTTCTGTCATTAAGAGGTTTAATCAATTTGGGATTTGAATGGATGAATGGGAGTGCAGCAATGTAAACTTAATGAGAACTTGTTTCTTTGATTTGAAGAAAAGTAAAAAGGTGTGTACTTGTTCGAATGAAAGACTTAAGGAAATATGTTCTGAGGTAAATCATGACAAAATATGGAGAGAAGTTATTGAACTCTAAGACCACAAGTGAGGAATCAACTTGGGGGTAACTTACTAGAAAAGGCATGATCGAAGAAAGGCATAAAAAAATGTATGAATTCAAACGTGACAAACTGGAAGGCAGCGACTTGGTGCTTTTTTATAACTGCAAATGAAACCATAATGTTAGCCTTACAAACATCTTACTAAAAGACTTAACCCAGAAGAAGATCAAACATTGGGGAGACTCCTAGAACACAACTATCATAACTTATTACTCTCTTAGTCCAAACCTTAAGTCAAGAGGTGAGGATTCCTTTTAGGTTGTTGTGTATGATATTTACTCCGGACCTGTCATCATCGGCTTGTTTAGCCCAAACAAAAAGGATTTTGAGTACGATCAAAAGAGAAAAGGTTTAGGTACTGGAGTTTTCCAAAAGATGACAAAATATTAGAATTTTTGAATGAGAGACAGTTGGTCAAAAAAAATTATTTTTGCCGAATGTTAGAGCTGTCAGAATTTCCAGATTAGTAAATGCTGACTTGAATTACAGACAGTGATCAAACAAAAAGGAATTTGAACTTATTTCCAAAAGTAAAGTTGTAGATAAAAGTGTTTTATACAACATATCAAAAATTCAGGTCATTTGAAGGTGGTTAACATGTTCAAAACAGAATAAGAAGTGGAAGTGCTGCTGCAGATTTTTTTCGGACAGAGTTTCCAGCATTAACATGAACTTTCTGAACAATCCATGCGGATTATCAAGTCGATATAAACAGAGAAATTTTAGACAAGACATTGATCTACATTGCTGAAAATTTTCAGAATTTTTTGGAGCAGGGGAAATAGTTTTACGTGAAATGAAAACACGGTAATAAAAAACATTCACCCGTGTTGCACCCATTTAACTACAACGATGATGGAAACAATGTGTCAAGTAAGAACTTTAAACATTGGTAATTGAAACAAGTAGGAAGCACTTGAAAAAAGGTATAGTTATACATTGGGTTAATAGTAAAAGGGAGAAACTTAAGGATCTGTAGAGTTGAGTCAAATATCACTCTCTACAAAGTTAGGTCAAGCCAAAAGTAGGCTTACATTTTCGAAGTGTAAAAGAAGGTGGAGAGATTCTGATAGGAATTTAAGGAAAATTCAACCGAGAGAAGCTCGACTTAAAGGTGTAAGCATAAGACTCCGATCCCAAAGCTTTACTTCAGGATTCATTGCTTAACAGACTGTCTTAAGAGGGTCTACACTTAAAAGATCTAGCTCAAGGATTCTCATATTACGTTTCTAAACACAACCATACCACGTCTTAAGAGTTTAAGTCCTATCCAGAGGTGTTACTTGCCGCTCTGATACCAACTGTGACGCCCCTGTCCCGGATACCGAGTCCCTATCCGGATAAGAACGCCCGGCACGCATATAATTAAAAATTAATCTAATTATATATGTGAGCCTTACGTAAGCATACATCGGAGACAAAGAGGAAGGCAAAAGGACAGACTCGGGTAACTAAACCGACTAAGAAACGATCGAAAGTAACACAAGCTGCATCTATTACATCATCAAAAGACTTTACTATAACCGTCAAATACAATAAATCCACTACAGTTGATAACCACAAACTCGACTCATCGATTTCTAGCATTACAAAGATAAAAGAATCTATACCAGATTACAAAGTAATAAAGAAAACTAAACTTCGTCTGCATCATCTCCGGGTCACTCCTCAGTGGCCTCGAAAACTACATACAAATACACCACCTTCTCGGGGTGGGGCCAATAAAGAAAAGGGGGTAAGTACATACGTACTTAGTAAGGGGTAGAAGAAACGGTTACAATATATAACAAAAAAGGCATATACATATAACATGGCATCATCTACAATCACTACCACATAGGTTGCATTGAGATCACACTCACCCTCTACTAGATCATATAGTACAACCTCACGCACATAAGCTTGTTACATCAATACCAAAGGACACTACGCATGGTGAACAACTGCACCGCAAAACGGGAAGCACCTCAAGGGCACGGGCTTAGGTCCCCGTGTGGGAGTCACACGCTTCCCTTGGCATTAGACCAAGTAGAGGAGTGTAATAGTCCTATGCTAAAAAGAATAGGCGTGTCTCATCAATGATATTGACGTTTTAGCTTTTAGACATCCACATATGTATTTATGAGTTTAGATCTAACCACATGATTCATTCACATAAAGGCTTTCTAAGGACTTCTAGTCCTAGACATGTAGTTATACTATCTAGCACGTTGTAAAAGAATCATTGACCACTAGGTCAAAGTCCCACAAGGCCTAAACAACGGCTTCCGGTGCTCCCACCTTCTCCCGCAGTGCCGAGTTTTAGTCTTTGGCCAAGAAATTTACTCGTGTCGAAGTTAGACATTGCAACATAACATATAATGTTCCACAATAACATACAAGCCACATCGTCTCAAATAAATACATAAACAATTTTCCAATAATAGTCTGTATGCATATATAATATTACTGTAAATCTTTTTTTTCTGGAACAAGGGGATAAGTAAATATATATACTTATATTCTTTCCCTGCCACCAGCTTTCACTATTATTATTTATTTTATTTCTATTCAGAACCCAACCTGCTGCATGATAGGATAGTTTTTTCCCCCTTTTTTTTTTTTAGAAGCCGACGTCATACCTGGGAATTGATCCCAGGTCCAATTCAAACATATGGTAATAATAGTAATATAGCAGCATTTTTATATTCATTGTGCCTGTCCTAACTAAAAAGTAAAACAAATTATATCAGCTAGCCGGCTGAACCTATTTAATCCAAGAATAACAATTAATTCCCACGGAAAATTATCACCCCCAATTAACACATTAGCAATTTATTATATAAATTAACAATAACACAATAATACATCGATGGAAGAACACATCATTACATTAGCAATCCCAAAAGTGAAATTGAAAGCAAAACGAGTTGTAAAAAGCTTGAATCCTCGATTTCAACCACTTCTACGATTATCCTACGATAATCAAACGACAAGCTATGATTAGCCAATCCTCTAATTCACCAAAATCTTAGATTTTCTCAAGAACGAATGGATCTATAATTAGGGCTAGGAAGGAAAACTTTCTGAAAATGGAACGGCTAGTATCGAAAAGATCGCCTTCTCGTGGTGATCAAAATCTTCTACTATCGTCTGCACAATTATCAACCGTTAAGCCTCGCGATTGAAGATTGTGTTCTTCCCCTTTCTCTGTGAATGCGTCGACCACTTCGCAATTTTATCAGAAAGTTTTCCGTGTAAAATAACGAGTAATTTTGGTAATAACTCCCTTTTATACTCATTAATTAAAAATCCTTTAATTAGAAATTAATTATTTCCTTTAATTAATCCTTTTAGGTCTAATATAAAATAGGAAAAATATGATTAAATTTCCCTTTTACAATTATACCCTTTTCGAATTTTCGGGATATTACATTTTTGCTCTTTGATTTCTATTATGAGTAGCTAATTTTATAATAGCTAGATTATGTGATGGAACTACGAAATTAATGCCCAAACGATGATCTAGGGATGGGTAGAGCTTAAAAATTGAATCTTTTGAATTGTTGTGTCATAAAACTTGAACCTAATGCTATGAGTGGAGTAGCTAACCATTAATTGATCAAACACATAACCTTTATAAATGTATTTTGCGAGAAAGTGTGTTAAATAGGGTTTTAGGATTGCCATGCACGAACTAGTCGAGTTTTCGCAGCATGTTCCTTGGTAAGGTTTTTCTAGCTAAGCCATGAACTCGGTGGATGCGGAGCGTCTCATAGTTCTTAATCATATTAGTTCAATTAAATCCCATAGAGGGGACTGTTGAACCGAATATAGGGTAACTAGGTTGTGGTATTAGCGCTGGGACCAAGCAGAGATTGCACCCACAACACATTCATTAGAAGCTATTGGTTGGTTGGTAGGTTAAGGCTCATCCTTAGTGATTCGGTAAAGGTGTTAAGAGTAGTGTTCTTGATCATAGTTTAGCTATTCAGTTTATCATATATTTTAAAGTCATAATTTTTATTTCTTTTTCTAGTCGTAATTATTATTTTCACCCTTTATGTGAACATAAAATGAATACGAAATTGATTGTGGTACTTGACTGATTCCTCGTGGGATACTACCTTGCTCGTCACTATAGAGCTTCCGATCCGATACTATGCCGGGTAAAGTTGGACGTCACTAATTTGGCCATCAACTTGCTGAGAGGTGCCGTGCCGAAGTGACCAGACTTGGATGCATTATGCTCAGAAGCGTATAACCGCATGATGCTGTGATGGAGAGCGACCAGACTTACATTCGTCGATCTAGATGATAGGCGGCCTGTCCGGCATAGTGCTTTGAAGTGACCTAACCGAGTTAGCCCCGTCAAAGTTGCATTGCACGAAGCTGCGATGAGATGGAAGTCACTGATTATCCTTTTCGGGCGAGCTGTAAAACGTTACCTCGAATACATGTCTGACACAGCTGTTACCTCGATTTCGTGTCTGACATAGCCTCAAGGCATGACAAAAACGCTTGCTTTGGTTGGATAGCATGTTTTCGATAACTGCCGTCATTATGATTTTTGAAATTCGAAGTGGCACCCTAATGATTTTGAATTTCGAAACGGTGCGCCATAATGACTTCGTATTTCGATGCGGCGCGTCTGCCATCTCAGGCCTTTATATAAAGGGAGGGCCTCCAACACTAACAATTTTCGAAATTAGAGTTCCATCGTTCAAATTATTCTGGTGACTTGTTTCAAGATTCCAGCAAGAGGAATAAGTTTCTGGCGGTGTAGCGGTGTTTTCACCTTTCTAGGAATGTTTCCAGCGAGAGTTTCAAGCAACTTTTCAAATTTTTCCCAACTTTCTGAACCAACGAGGTAAATCTCTCAGATATGGTTCGATCTCATCTCATAACGTGTTTTGACTGCTATGAATACCTCTCTACCCTTGGTTTTATGAGTCTTTGCGAAGAACATTGTGTGTTTCGTCCTTAGATAGGCTAGAACCTTCATATTTCTCAGATCAGTTGATGACCAAAATAGTGACGGTCCAACTTTAACCCGGCAGTTTACCATGTCGAATGCACTATATTAGCAAGCAAGGTCGATCCCACGAGGAATCAATCGAGTACCGAAGTCTTTCTTGTACTCAGTTTAGGTTAATCAAGATTGTTCATGTTTGAATTACACAGAAAATTGTATTGAAACTAATGACAATAAAAGAGAGAGGGAGAGAGACATAGCCAAATCATGACCTTATTGATTAATTTCTCCCCTCTAATCGTTTATTCGGGAATGAGAATTACCAACCAACCAACATAACGATTATATTGACTTCATTCATGGGTGCAAACTCCGAAATAAGTGTAAGACGACATGCTACAATCAAACACCATTTGCCCGGTTCAACAATCTGCCTTTTAGGATTTAATTGTCCGAAACAAGATTAACGCTCTAGAGTCTCTCGATTAACAACCGATAAAACTCGTCCCCTAATCAAATCTAAACAACTCAGACAATTATAAACAACGATCTTAAAACCCTTTTCTCACACCCCTTCATAACATACATTTATAAAAGTGGTGTGTGAGCTCATGAATCAAGTGATCAAGTAAATTCAAGCATTAAGAACAAGTTTTAAGACACAAATTCATCGATACAAAATCAATTAATCACTACCCATTCCCAACTTCTTCAACTTTCACATGATTTAGCTATGTGATCGCATGCAAGGCACTTACTAGGAATAGGACTAGGTCTATCGTAGTAGAGTACTGGCAAATCAAGGTTGATCCCACAGAGACTCGTAAGAACGTCTAATTATCAAGATTGAGCTTTTCACGATAACGGTCTACAACCAACTATAATATAGACAGTAGTAAAATTCGGTAACAAGCAACTAGCAAGATTATGTAAGTTCACACGAAGCAAACAAGAGTTTCTAATGTATTAGTTCAATTATGAGTAATTAGTTATTCCCCCCACACATGCAACAGTCCTCCCCATTAGTGAATTTATTCATTGTTCAGCTACGGGTACAACTCCTAACCCTATCTACTCCGACAATGGCAGTAGACAATCTATACGCAAGCTACCCTCCTTAATTGGTCCGTAATAGACAATACGCATAAAGAACTAGAGTTGTCGATATTGAGCGCTAACTCATACCTCAAAACCGCCTAGACAGCTGTCGACATTGAACAACACGTTCCTAGGGTCCATCAAGATAATGTCATAATTAACACTTCACTAACAGTCCTTCATGTTAATTAATGATAACATGCAAATAGTTGATCAGGCTAAAGACATGTAAATTAAATCTATCGATCAACGTATTTGGCGCCGATTATCATGAATTAGTAATTTACTAGGTATTCATATCTAGCGATATAGACCGTCGTAGATCTGAAGAACGCAACTACATATTTCATGATTTCTTCACCAACGAATCAGATCTATAACACATGGGGTAAAATAAACTAACTACTACATAATTAAACTAAATAAGCAATTAAAACATACTAGTCGAATAAAACAACGATAGATCTACATCTTGGAAAAGACAGAAAATCATACCCTCGAAGACGAGCGTAGATCTCCCTCGGATCTCTCCCTAGGCGGCGACTCCGTCGTCTCTCCAACCAGAACTCATAAAATAAATAAAATAAAGAACAAGGAACTTTTATTGCATAATGCTTGTAAATTGTATGGTATTATTGCTACATTGAAGTCTGAGGCGAAGCCTCTTATTTATAGCTATCTAAACCGACTTAGGAACATCTAGTTCTACCCCTAGTCCAAGAAAACGTGTTTCGGAAGCTTCTCGACCCTCGGTAAGTCGGCACCGCCTCCCAGGTTACCAGGGGTACTTCTGTCTTTTTTTCTTCAACCGACTTAACTTGGTTGCATCTGGAATACCCTAGGCCCAATCCTTTCGTTCAGTCCACTCCAGATTCGTCCATCATGCTCAGCCCAATTTACGTATCCTGAAAATCATCAAATAATGCATGAAATAATATCGAAACAGGGAAAATAAACGCTAAGTGCAGATTTCTCGACTCACGAACCCGACATATGATATTCAACTCAAATGGTTCATATTTATAGGTCGAAACAACTATTTTTATCTCATAATGGATAGAATATTGATGCCATAGGATAGACTATTTTAACCGTCATCAACTACCCTCCACTAGCATTCTGCACGTCCGCGAGCAGAGTATCAAGGCGAATTTACCTACAAGAACAATCCCCATCAACTACCACATATTCAATAAAGATTTCCGGCAGACACATACATCAAGCCACAATCCATAAGCTCCCCATTAATCACTACATACCACGCATCAATGTGTCGTGTGATGAATTAGTTGTGATAGCGCGTTCGTGAGAAGAATCAAGTTGTATTAACTACACAATCGTAACTTGCTTGCGCATACACTCGCTAATCTTGCTTTTAGACTTGGTTACACAACATGGTACTGTAATTGGGTCGGCGGACTAGGGGACTGAGCATCACTCTTAAGTCCTCGTTTATTTCTTTTTATGCGAGGGTCGTGCCCTTTTTACACGAGTTTGAAATTTCTTGGGTGCATGCTCGCTCTCCTTTGGCTAAGTATGTTTCCGCCCTCACTAAAAGCCCGCTATACCTTCACGGTTGACACTGGACACGACAAAAATTCAATTTCCATGTGTGAGAGAATTGGGTAATCTCTTGAATGGCTCCGCCACCATCCCAATATCCCAGTCAAAATCGTACTCCACATTCGTATCAATCTCGAAAGTAGTCGATAGATATCTATCTATTTCTTCACATGAGGACGATGAATCAACCCTCGGCATCGGCCTTTTCGCGGATATTTTTTCCATCACTTTTCTCAATGCTGAAACTTTTCCACTTACGGGGTTAGTAGAACTTGTACCTGCATTATAGGAGGGCCTATATCCCCAACTCCGTAATATCATAATGAGCGTACAAATCTGTAAATAATTTATGTGTATTTTGAACCACTTCCATGTGGTTAACTGGTCGGGCCTCCGGATTAGGAAACAAGAATTCATAATAACTCTCCAAAAATCCCGTCAGTCCCTCTGTCTGAAGTCGAGGGTCGAGGGTCTAGAATAACAGCAATAAGATAAAGCTCGGGTATGTGTAGCATATACTTAATCCATTTTTGTCTTATAGCTGTTAAACAACCAAGTCGGGACATGCTTCAAATTCTTCAAACAAATTTACTATCTCAATCGTCCTTGGTAAGACCGCATGTGCCGTTGGTTTATAACTACTCGAAAAGAACAATGTAGCCTGTTTGAAAGGCTCCAACATATTAATCCGTATAGAGTTAGTTGGCCTTCACAGTGTTCCGCTACAAAACCAACCAATAGATCTTTATATCGATGTGTTTTTTGCAATAAATCATACATAGAGTTCCATCGGTTTCGGGTAACAGTGGGTAATCTGTAAGGCTTTGAACCATGTTTTCTGCACTATTGATTCCACCTTCTTTCAAGACTATGTCTGGAATTTAAAGCATCCATCGCGTCAAGTACGCATAAATTCATAACATGGCATAAACATCTGATATGGAAAAAGATACCGCCGCATATAGGTTGGCATATTTGTTTCAATTCAACAATTGACATATCGTTATTGGAAGCATTATCAAAAGAAATAGAGAAAATCCTTTTCTTCAAGCCAAACTAATCCAAGACCTTTGATATGATAGTACTTATGTTGTGTGAATTGGGCCTTTCGTTAAACTCTCGATACGCTATCAAACGTTTTTGCATATTCCAATCATTATCTATCCAGTGACAATTAATACCCATGTAAAAATTATGTTGCCCCTTATCACTCCAAATATCACCACACAAATTCACATAATGTTTTATGCCATCTAAAAGTTTTTGTATTTGTTTCCTGCGTACCTTAAATGACGTTACCAAATCTCTCATCATAGTAGATCGTGGAATTTTTTCAAACGGCGGTTGCCAAGTTGTTTGAACGCAGTGTTGAAGATTTAAACTTTCAGAGAACTGAAAAGATAGACTCTCGGTACATATGAGATCTACAACCTCATTCCTACTCACCCTTATGTTGTATGCAAATATATCAGAAGATGTACCTCCACTAGCCGAAGTAGGTGGTCACATTTGTGTCTGTCCAGGATCGAGGCCCCATTTCTCTGGATGGAACTTCTTGCCTTCTTGGCATGCTTTCTCATCGATCCATAGCCATCCCCTTTTGTGAATATATAGTTCTTGTCATAAATGTTACATTGAGTAGTGTAAACACCAGTAATGCGCCGACCATCTACATTAAATAACGGATTTTTTTTTTGAAAAACTCCGTAAATATCCTTGATTTGAGAGGTTCATGGTAGTTATCCTCTACTTCATTTATACCTCCTTCAAAATGATCATCACTTTGTTGTGTACGACGCGCAGAAGATCGTGCTTGATTACGCCTACTACCACCAACATCTTTTCCACGTCCACCACGTGAGGTCCGTGAGGAAGAACCGATTGGATCAGGAATTGGAGTAGCATTTTGTTGGGATTCATTACCCACATATCCAGGCACTACGAATTCCGGCAACCCAGTATCAAAATCATTAACATTGAAACCAGGCGGAGTAGCAAATTGACAGACCGAAGTGTAGTTTCCTTCAGCATCGGTGATGTGTGTTAAGTTATCAAACTGAGGCCGGTAACCGACATCATCGAAAGTTTCCCCCACAACTGTGTCATGTAACTGATTTATATGAGAAGTCATAGGTCGTTTCGACATTTTCTGTTTAGCAAAATGTTAAAAAAAAAAAAAAAGGGATCGGAAAGAGTAGTATAAAAAAAAATTAGCCAACTATCTCTTCAGACCGGAAGAAGTACACGAATAAATCAGAACAACTTCAATTCACAGTCTGGCGAGTCTTAGATGGATAATTATAGAAATAGAGAAGAAGATTTGATAGGTAAAAATAGTAGAATTATAAGAGTTAGAAGAGAAGGTGTGAGAAAAAATAGTTGTGATTGTGGTGTATTTATAGTGTTGGAGTTGGAGTATGAAATTTAAAATTAGAAAAAAAAAAAAATCAAACCTGCATATAGCCGTTAGACCCGGCGGGTCGGGCCGGGTCTGGACGGTTCCAATGGTCAAATTGATGTTTTTTATTTTATTTTATTTTAATATTCATATTTTATTTTATTTTAAATTGATGTTTTTATTTTATTTTATTTTATATATATATATATATATATATATATATATATATATATATATATATATATATATATATATATATATATATAAAATTTTCAGCATAAATTCATATATAAATGTTTCTTGTTTTTATTTTTCTCAAAATATTTTCTAAAAAACATTTTAAAAATACAAAAAAAAAATTCAAAATACCCTTATTAAAAAAATAGTAAATACTAAATACATTATACATCCCATGTAAATTCAAAAACAAAAAAAAAAAAAAAAAAAACAAAACAAAACAAAATACTTCACATGTCCCATAATCCCATAACACTATAAATACATCTCAAACCCAACAAATTTTTTCTCACACCTTATTTTCTATATCGTTATATCCTTCTTCTATTCATCTATCTTCTCATTTTCTACTTATCCATTATAGTTATCAATAATTCATCTAAGGCTCAACAGACTATTAATTGAAGTTGTTCTGAATTTATTCATGTACTTCTTAGTCTGAAGAGATAGTTGGATAATTATTTTTTATTATTTGACAATGGCTAATCCACATAACCATGTATTTACCGATGAGGATGACGGTGGTGTGCCATGGGACGAACATCCTTACGAGACTCGATTCACATCATACGATCAATTTATCGAGTACCGTGAAAACTGGATGGGTAGAGCTATTGTTGGTGAACGGAGATTGGCATGGGAAAGTCTACCTATTGAGATTACGGAATTGGTGGAAAGTGTAGAGTGGTATGGGTTCGTCACTGACCCCACCTTAGTTACGAGATGAATCGCTCAATCGTTCGTGAGTTCTACGCAATTGTTGCCACAACGGGAAATGTAACAAGATAATTCACATGGCACAGTGTACACGTCCAATTCACACCGCGTTGGATCAACCATTATTATTTACTTGAAGATATCCCTCGTCATGTTGATTTTTTTCAGACCGTTTCAGTGGACTGAAAGATTGTATGCTAACATGGTAGGACATTTTGGTGAGACTCACATCTGGGCACCTATGATTAGAAGGAGCGGTCAACATTACCCTCGTAGATGGACCCCTGATGTCGTTCGGACAACATTTTGTTTCTTGCCTATCACCTTCATGGTACTGTAAACCACACTGAACCGCCCATTGAGATGTACATCCTCGCGTATGCTTTCTTACGAATGAGCTAATAGATGTAGGCCAATATATCGTGGAAAGAATTGCCCAGATAGCTATGGGCAATATAGGCGATGGTTATATTTTCTTTCTATTTCTTATCACCGCTTTTGCTAGAGAATTCAGGGTACCGCAATATGATACGGACAACCTTTCTGGACCCAATGAACCTATTTTATACGAATAAAAGAGTAGGATGTAATTTATTAATATTTTGTAACGTTTAAATTTAATTTGATTAGTCAAAGTGTAACATTTAAATTTAATTTAATTTTGTGCTCTTCCTTGTCACAATAATTTAAATAGTAGTAGTATTTGATTATTTGATTAGTCAAAATGTTACGATATATTTCGGCCAAAAAGTAATAATAATAAGCAATATATTAGTATGTTGTGACACTAGTAAAAACTAAAAGCAACATTTTATGGTATATTTTATACATTAATTAACAACACCATTTACTAAATAAAACAATTGCTAAGAAAATAAAGAAAAATAACATGGATTAACTTTTAACATTCATTATAACGACCAATTTCGATTACATTAATTTATTACAATACAATAAATGATGGATAAATTCAACATAAATGATGAATACCGATTATTCTACGTAACGGTTACATTGATAAAACTAAATTAATACAACAAAACACTACAACAAGCAACATTCAACATTGATATTACATCGATTTTTCATAACGTGCATGTTGGCGTTGTTACATGTCACATCCTACCCGGCTACCCGTCTCGACGTCTCCTCGCATCATGCATATAATTTTTATATTCCTCGGAATGCCTTATTCGTAAATGCCGCATATAAGAACCAAGCCCGATTCCACGCTGGTAAGGATACGTATTTTCACAAACGTTACAAACAACCTTAAATTTGGAATGATTTACTGCCCCGGTAGTTTCATCAGTAACATTTTCTTTTCGGAAAAAAAAAATGAAAAGCAGACACAATGATTGACATTGCAAAATAATATATTTCGAATGTGATAAAGTAAACGAATTTATTCAGAACAACTTCAAATCACTATCCGAAAAAGATTATAATGGTAGATAATATTATAATATGTGAGTTAGAATATGAGAGATAAAAGAGAATTGTGGGTAAAAATTGGATATGTATTTATAGTGTGATAAGTGTGTGATATTTTAAAATAAAATAAATAAATTCAAAATTTTGAATATATATACGTTGGTCAAATTGGAATGTTGGGCAAATTTTGAAGGGAATAAAAAAAATATAAAAAAATAAAATTAAAAAAAAATTAATATATATATATATATATATATATATATATATATATATATATATATATATATATATATATAACCACTGTTCGGTCTTCCGGCCGGCTCAACCACCGCTTCAAGTAAGCGGACGGATCGGTGGAACCTAACCAGGTAGGAATCCAGTGGAACCGCCAGCCTGCGACCATGGATCCGCGGGTTAGACCCGGGAACCGGCGGGTCCGAACCGGATTTAGCACCGGAACCGCCCAGGTCTAATTTATGGACATGGGATGAGAGTACTCCTTCCGTCCCAAAACAAAAGACCATTTAAGGTTTTCACACAATTTAAGAAAATTGTTGAGTGTCGTAAATTTTAAAGTTAAAATCTATACTATGACTACCATTAATGTAACAATCGTAGTAAAACATTAGAAGTAAAAAATAAAAAAATAAATAAATAAATAAATAAATAAAATACAATGTATGCTCCATTGATATTGTAAAAGTCCTTATAGTATTATACTAAACCTATGCTCCGTTCATATAAATGTAATTATTAGATAGTTAAAATGTTTTTTTTTTGAAATTTGTGTAGATAAAAAAATGATTGGTGAGATAAATTGAAATAAAGTAGTATAATGAATAAAATAATGATAAAAAAATAATAAAATAAATAAAGTGAAATAGTGAGAGATGATTTAATATTTTTTTATTTGTGGTTGAAAAATAATTGGCAAGAGAAATTGTAAGAATAATTGATAAAGTGACTAAACTCAACCCCAAAACAACGTTGTTTTGGGATGAATGAAGTATAATTTAGTTGATGATTATAGTTTACGAACCGTTAAAAAACATACGTAAAATATCCAAGGCTCGTAAACATCTCATCCATTGATTTTTTTTTTTTTTTTTTTCGCTTACTCCATTTCGCTTATATCCGAAATATATCTTTTATAAAGTAAATATAATCCTATAAATGATTTAAACATGATTTTTTAAATTAAATATCAAAAAAAAAAAATAAAATCGAAAAGAGACATCTCATCCATTGATCGTGAAATTTTTTTTTTTTTTTTTTTTTTTTTTTCCATTTCGCTCTATTTTTTTATTTTATCAGATTCTCAATCACTGCCATCTTGAAATATTGACTAATCCTAATTATATATCTTTTAGGTAAAGTAAATAATAATTTTTTTTGAAAGGAAAAGTAAATGATTTAAACTTTATGATTTTTGAAAGAAGAAAAGGAAATAAATTCCTCAAAAAAAAAAAAGGAAATAAAATAATAATTTATAAAGAGTTTGAGAGACGTGGGATACTACGAATGCCCAGACTATATTTATTTATACAAAATACAATACCATTGGTAAGAAACGTAAAAAGCCGGAAAGAAGATAAAGTATAACACCTTCTCTTTTTCCCACTGAGAAATGATCCGTACTTTAGCGTAATAAATGCAAGAAAAACACCCCACTCAACACTTTCAAAGCAAAATATTCTAATCTCTTGATGCTTTGATTCCCAGCTCCTTTACCGCAAAAACATTTGTGACTTTTTGTGCTTTGTGCATTCTTGCAAAGTTGTTCAACTGCTCTGTTTTCTTGTACTAGTAAGTTGTTCAGAAAAAAAAAAGTAAGTTGCTTTAAAAATTATTAATAAGCAGTTTCTTCCAGCCACAATCTGTTGCAATCTGGACAGTTCTTCACTGAGGAGGGTAAACGCACATCTGGGCCTCATTTTTTTTAATCCATTCAACTTCCAGCCACAAAGCTTTGAAAATTTGTACATCATTAGTAAAAGCTTCAGGTAACCGGTTTTGCTCATCTGGGTCTCTTAAACTTCTTCAAATTTGCATGGGGGATGGGTTTATCAACAATTTGAAGGGCCTGTAATGGATCTTGAAACTGGGGTGAATCAGAAACAAGTTAAAGTGAGTATCTTTATGTGAAAATTTTGTTTCAGCTATGCCCAATTGCATTTCTTTTCTCTAACTTTCTTATGTTAAATTGCAGAAAGAGTCTTGGAGAACAGTTTTGACATTGGCTTACCAGAGTTTGGGTGTAGTTTATGGAGATTTAAGTACTTCACCATTATATGTCTACAAGAGCACTTTTGCAGAAGACATCCATCATTCAGAAACAAATGAAGAAATTTATGGGGTTTTGTCCTTTGTATTCTGGACAATAACTTTGATTCCTCTGCTCAAGTATGTTTTTATTGTGCTTAGAGCTGATGATAATGGTGAAGGGGGCACATTTGCTCTGTATTCACTTTTGTGCAGACATGCTAGGGTAAGTGCATTGCCTAGTTGTCAATTAGCAGATGAAGATTTATCAAGTTACAAGAATGATATAATTAGTCCAGCACCAAGAACCTTTGGGGCCAAGCTGAAATCAATCCTTGAGAGACATAGAGTATTACAGAGATGTTTACTTGTCTTGGCTCTAATTGGTGCCTGTATGGTAATTGGTGATGGTATTCTTACTCCATCAATTTCAGGTAATTTTCTAGCTTCTGATGTTTTCTTCCATTGGATTCTTTTTCCATTTCTTTTTGGAGGGGGGATTGTAAGCCAATATTTTGTTTGATGCAGTTTTCTCTGCTGTTTCTGGTCTGGAATTATCAATGTCAAAAGAGCATCACAAATGTAAGCTTTTTACTCCTTAATTATATGTCTGAGAGTTTAACCAGTTACAATTATATGTGTGTGTTTTTTGGGGAGGGGGGTTTGAGGGTAGAATTTTGTAGTTTGATCAGAGCATCCATGAAATTGTAGCGCACTGTCCGCTTTCCAGAAATAATAACATGATGATCTAATAAATCATTTCTTGCGAGATGTATCAATAAAGGGTTCGGATGGCTTACTTAAATGTTACTTCTCAGATGTAGAGGTTCCAGTTGCTTGTCTGATTCTGATAGCGTTGTTCTCCATTCAACATTATGGCACCCACCGTGTCGGATTCTTGTTTGCACCTGTGGTGATAACATGGCTTATCTGCATCAGTTCAATTGGCTTGTACAATATTTTCCGCTGGAACCCGAGAGTATATCAGGCTTTGTCACCATATTACATGTATAAGTTCCTCAAGAAAACACAAAGAAGAGGTTGGATGTCCCTAGGCGGAATTCTTTTGTGCATTACAGGTAAATGCACGATACGCTCTTTGGCTTTGCTTTGTTTTCTTTCGTATTTGGAATACATGAAGTTTTCCCTCTTTTTCCATCACTCTATGATCACAAACTCTAATTGTTTTCAACCTCTCAGGTTCCGAAGCTATGTTTGCTGATCTTGGACACTTTACCCAGTTGTCCATTCAGGTATAATAGCATTCATGTAGTAACAATAACGTTCATGTAACAAACACGTGTCCTATGGTTATTGTGTTATGCTTTAGTCTGATGTATTATAGCGATACTTCGAATTGAAACAGTAAAAGTATTTAACATGGATCATGTTCTTTGCAGATTGCTTTTACAACAATGGTGTATCCATCATTAGTCCTAGCATATATGGGCCAAGCTGCTTATCTCTCTCAGCACCATGTTCTTGATACCGACTACCACATCGGATTCTATGTGTCTGTACCTGGTAGGTAGAATATAAGTTTCTGTCAACAATTTTAAATTCACTTGTATTTTGTGGGAACAAACCGAAGGCACGTCATTAATTAACCTCCTATTGCAGAGATGTTAAGATGGCCGGTTCTGGTGATTGCCATACTTGCTGCAGTCGTGGGGAGTCAAGCCATCATTACAGGAACTTTTTCAATCATAAAGCAGTGCTCTGCTTTAGGCTGCTTTCCGAGAGTTAAAATAGTACATACTTCTTCAAAGATACATGGACAGATTTACATCCCGGAGATCAACTGGACCCTGATGTTGTTATGCTTGACTGTCACCATTGGTTTCAGAGATACTAAACACATGGGAAATGCTTCAGGTATGCTGAACCTAGCAACGACCCGTTTTTTATTTATATAAACGCTTCGGGTATTTGACATTCTGTTTATCTCTTTTATCGCCTTTTATGTCAGGTTTGGCAGTGATAACAGTCATGCTGGTGACAACCTGCTTCATGTCCCTTGTTATTGTTCTGTGTTGGCACCAAAGTGTTCTACTTTCTATATGCTTTGTGCTCTTCTTTGGCACCATTGAAGCCGTGTACTTCTCGGCGTCTTTGATCAAGTTCTTGGAAGGAGCTTGGGTTCCTATTGCATTATCATTCATCTTCATGATAGTGATGTGTGTTTGGCATTACGGTACCCTTAAGAAATACGAGTTTGATGTGCAAAACAAAGTGTCGGTTGATTGGCTACTAAGCCTAGGTCCAAGCCTCGGTATCGTACGTGTACCCGGAATAGGCCTTATACATACAGAGCTTGTTTCTGGAATACCAGCAATCTTCTCACATTTTGTCACCAACCTCCCTGCATTTCATCAAGTCCTGGTTTTCCTCTGTGTCAAATCCGTCCCGATCCCGCATGTCAAACATGGAGAACGATTTCTTGTTGGACATATTGGGCCGAGAAATTACCGTATGTATCGGTGTATTGTTAGATACGGGTATCGCGATGCACATAAGGATGACTTAGATTTTGAGAATGATCTTGTATGTAGCCTAGCCGAGTTCATACGTGGCGGAACTGCTGGCATAGACGAAGACGTAATAACCGAATGTGAAGAAATGACGGTGGTCGGTACACCTTCAACTCACGTCGACGGAATTCGGGTCCACGTCGATGATGACCTGGAGGACGATGATAACCCGTGTGTTGCTAGCACGTCAGAGCTAAGAGAAATACGACCTCCATCACCGACTAAACCTAAGAAAAGGGTAAGATTCGTAATACCCGAAAGCCCGAAGATGGACACAGTGGCGCGTGAGGAGTTAAGGGAGGTTATGGAAGCTAGAGAAGCTGGAATAGCTCACATATTAGGACACTCATATGTGAAGGCAAAACATGGCTCAAGTTTCATAAAGAAGATGGTGATTAATTGTGGGTATGATTTCTTGAGAAGGAATTGTAGAGCACCAACATATGCATTAAGTTTGCCACATGCATCTACTTTAGAAGTTGGAATGGTATACCATATATGATACAGTATCATATGAATCTGTATATACATCCGACGATGACTGTTTTTATGCAAGAGTTTTGAGGTTTTGAGACGGCTCCTGAGACCGAAAACATTCTTCTTTCTACAACAATCTGTAAAGTGTTGGTATAATGTAGTTTGATAATTGTAATGTCTTTGTAGTTTTGTAATGTTTGAACCTTTCCGGTCGGTTTAGGGTCTATAGAATTTTGCAGCCAACTTCAAGTTCTTTGTTACTGCTACTGAACTTTGTCTATAGAGTTGCAACTTTGAGAAATACCCTGAAATTCCCTTTCCTTCATCCCCTTGCTTGTCTTTGACTGTGCTAGTTCTTGGTTGTCCTTTAAATCCCTTATCCCAGATTTTTTCTTCATAAAAAATTCATTGAAGGAAGCATAATGTGAATAGAAGTGTGGACTTGAATGGGGACGGTTGCAAGGATGTGTGGAAGTTAGTATTATACCAATACTCTGCCAAAGCTATCCATTGTCTCCATTCCTTATACATCTCCACACTTCTATTCACTCGTTCTGTCTAATCGTGGGTTTGAATGGTAGGCAAGAGGTCATAGTCATCTTAACACTTGTCAACGTAAGTAGACGTTTCCAAAAGTCACCGGTAACAACCTTATCTCTGTCACTGATCACTGATCACTGAGTAAGGCAGATCATGTAGCTTGTGCACATTCTAGAAGAAGGAATCAATTATTATCTCAACATTTATCCTTGGGACAAGGTCAAGAAATGTGCATATATTTAGTAAGTCTGACCAAAGTAGTCATTATCACTTCTTGACCTTCGGATTTTGGGAGGCTTTCAATAAAGTCCACACTGATATCAGACCATTCTGATTCTGTTATTTTCAGAGGCAGTAAAAGTCCTGTTGGTTTTCTTTGGAGGTCCTTGCACTCCAGGAAAGTTAAGCATTTTTGTAGCAACATATGGATGTCACCCACAAGACCGGGCGAAAAGAAAAAGCACATTGACCCTATTAAAATAAGCTTGAATTATGCAGTGTCCCCCAAGTGGATTAGAATGGATTTGGGTTAAAATTTGTGGTCTAAGGGTGTCTGTTAGTGTAGTGCGCTAAACACATGGTTGGACCGGATCCGACTGGGTCAGATCGTTATTACTTCGCTTTCATGTTTGTACATATAATTACTGGCATATATTGTTAATCGATAAACCATTTTAATATTGTGTATAATAAAGTCACTTAGAAAATAGTGATAGAGAAATCATAATGTTGATTATGATTAATAAGATCACGATTCACAGTAAATGGTTTAGTTCAGAAATATCTCTGGTCAAATGTATTATCAAATAGAACAATATTAATACGTTTAAACTCCACGTATCCGATGTCTTGTATTTGTGAAGATAGTGATAGATCTCATTTATCAAAGTGTGTCGACACTTAAACTTGTACATAGACATGTATTGTTGAATACGTATGTTATATGACTCATTTAGTATATAATTGTCACATGTTTGTGGCGGGCGGCTAATTATTCGGTTGATTCATTATCCTGGACAAGAGTCACCCTCGGAGCCGCCAAAAAAATTTAGGCCTCGCTTCATCATAATATCGCAAAAAAAGCTGGTGTGATATTGCTTTGGAAGGAAAAAAAAAGCTACTTATTTGATTTAAAAACAAAATTATTGTTAATTCCAAACCAAGCCTCATTCCCTCATACGGGACGTTAATACGGTATTGATTGGATATAATATTGAAGAATGCGTAGAATTTATGTCGTTCGTCCGGAATTCGTGTTTCCCAATAGCATGAATGAATATCCGGAAAGACCTTCTTATAACGAATATTTCATTTTTGAAAGTCTTTACGGAGAGGAAGTAAGTGTTATTTCAAAAGAATATAATATTCTGACTACAAGATAAAGGTGTTGATGTCTTGACACTCAAGTAACGATTGTATGGATATTATGTATGCGAAAAGATTCTAGTTACACAATAACAACTTCACAGGAAAGGTTGTAGTCTGTAGCAAATGACTCTACCGGATAATTAGGGGCCGTGACACATTGTTATATGTCAATCACGATCGTTAAATATGAAATGGTATTTATAAATACACTACTAAAATGCACATGCTTCGCACGTGGTTTATTAAATTAAACATTTTATATAAAAAAATATCAACATCATAGTTTACTATTTTTTGTTGTTGTTAGGTATGGGTTTAATTTATTAAATAAAGACGTATAGAATATTGATAATTGTTACGAAAATGATCTAATGTTTTTCATTTGTTTTCTGAATGTGTAATTTTTTTAGTCTGGTTTTCACCCAAATTAGGTTATAAATTATATGTTACAACTATTATTATTTAAATATTATAAACATTCGTAATTACATTATCATGCATTTGATTTGTATAAATAACATGTTTGCCTCAAGTCTATATTGAGTCATTGGGTCATTTTTTAATTTCTTCAGATCCTAAATGACATAATTAAGATATATCTATCCAAATCCAAAAGTCACGTAGAAAATAGACGTATCCAAAAAGTTATGCCCAAAAGTCTCATTACTGCCGTTGAAAATACTATATATATATATATATCTGCAATTGTATTTATAGTAGTATGTATATTCATTTGTATTTAGAACCAAATATGATTCAATTATTCAACACTGGAAGGGTTACAGATAATGATAACAAAATCTGGTTGCTTTTAAAAGTTTGTTTAAAAAATCCTTTAGTTTAATTAATACTTTATTAAATCTTATGCTTGTCATTTTTTCTTTAGTTTATGGGAAAGAAATATTTTCGGATGTTTACCCTTATCGTGAGTAATTAAGTCATATACTTATCTTGCTATTAGGTGTATGAATTTGTTTAGTAGTGTTTATTTATTGTTTTTCCGGTGTTAGGAAAATTGGAATTCTCGTCCGATAACTTTACCCGTTTTCGATTTTCGTTATGTTTTTACTCCGATAAATTTTTTGATCACGTATCTTTTAAAAACGTCGCAAAAATGGTCTTGTCTAGCCGGAAAAGCTGACATGACTAATTTTCTGGCAAAATACCTCTCCAAGTAAGCTGATTTTGGAGGGAAAATTCCCTCTTCTTTTAGATCCATATTTTTTCATGTGAAAGATCCATAAATTTTTTATGTGGAATCTTTAGTTGAGCTAAAACTATTTTAAAAAAATTGAGAAATTAATTAAGGGCCAAGGCAGCGATAGAACCAGACTTGTTTATAGAATCGAAAGCCGAAGCAAATGAAATCGAAGAAAAAAAATTGGGGATTCAGAAGAAGATGTTCGAGAAAAAGAAAAAAAAAAAAAAAAAAGAAATTAGACTGTGATTAGAAAGTCAGCCCACAAATCAGGACTTTGATGGGTGCCATTTCTACCCTTTTCTCCCTTTCCAAATCCTCATCCCAGCCCACAATTCAAAATCTTTCACTATCAATTTTCTTCAATCTTTCCTTAATCCCAATCTGAAGCAATCTTTAGTAGACCTTGAAACATAATCTTCCTCAACTCAGCAACCCTTCCTTCAATTTGCAGCTTCTCTGTTATGCAGCCTAGTAATTCTTTTAGCTGGCACTATTCAAACACCATTATCATCCTAATATCATCCCTTTATCATCAATACCCTTTCCATTTGTATCCCATTATCATCAATACAATGTCCATTCGTATTATCTTCTTTTCCACCCCTCAAAAACATCATTGACCTCAAGGATGTAAACGGAGATGGAACACTGACCCGGATCCCATACAAAATTTTCCAATATGTCATATGTTCCATGAATAAGCACAAGAACATGGTTTTTTAGCATCAAATAGGACAAGGCAAATGTAGTTAATCCTGTTCCAAAAAGATTGTCAACAGTCACAACTTGCAAGGGTGCCTCACTACTGTCCCCAATGTCTTCAAATCCTATTTTAGCACCAAGCAAACCCATCTGTCGACTATGAACAATGTACATCACTCTAAGGGCTAACCCACCCGATTTAGCAGAACATGAAGTTACACCATTTGATGAAATGATGTGAAACTTCTTCCAACATTCAGCATCTCCTCCAACATGGTAAAGTTCCATAAAGGCATTAGGCAAAAACAAAGCCGATTCGGACTGCCCCATTTGTATAGCTACATATTGCAGCATCTGCGTGTCCCAAAAGATGTTCTAGCAAGGTGCTCAAATATCTCTTCCCAGATGTTAGAGGAAATTACATTCCAATTCTAAGCTTAAGTGATAGGGACATCTCCCCGGATCAAATGACAATATAACACCATCATCAATTACAGAGTAGCTCCCATCAGATCCAGTCATAAATAAATTTGTCAATTTTTTTTTCAATTATCGCGCGCATATATTTGTATATTTAATACTATACATATAATTATAAAGTCCCATTATTCAAAGTTTGCAGTACATAACCAAGTTGAGCTATATAATCTTGGATAGCATACATTTCTTCCTTTAGCTCCGCTGAAATTCGCCTCATCTTGTCGAACAACTGACGGGCATATTTCAAACCATCCGGCTTCAATGAATGAAACACTGGTTCAGCCTCCCCATAACCCAGAATTGTCAACAAATCAGGTGTTGGTAGCACCAAACCTTCATGATTGTCATTCTTATTATTATGCTTAATCAAAATTGGGCCTGGACTATAACCTGGCATGGAGATCAGGGTTCGAACCCCGTTAGGGACAAAAAAAATATTGGCCTGGCACTTCGTCGAACAGCTTTCAGACAGGCTGACCCATCTCGTTCCCCAGCAATTTGCATTCATGTTGATGACGGTTAAAATAGTCTATCCTACGTCATCAATATTCTATCCATTATGAGCTATAAATAGTTGTTTCGACCAACAAATATGAACCATTTGTGTTGAATAGCATATGTCGGGTTCGTCAGTCGAGAAATCTGCACTTAGCGTTTATTTTCCCTGTTTCGATATTATTTCGTGCGTTATTTGATGATTTTCAGGATACGAAATATTGGGTTAAGCATGATGGACGAATCTGGAGTGGACTGAACGAAAAGAATGGGCCTAGGGTATTCCAGAAGCATCCAAGTTAAGTCGGTTGAAGAAAAAAAGACGAAAGTACCCCCGGTAGCCTGGGAGGCGGTGCCGACTTACCGAGGATCCAGATCCTTCCGAAACGCGTTTTCTTGGACGAGTGGTCGACTAGATGTTCCTAAGTCGGTTTAGATAGCTATAAATAAGAGGCTTCGCCTCAGAACACAATGTACCATACAATTTACAAGTATTATGCAATAAAAGTTCATTGTTCTTTATTTTTATTTATTTTATGAGTTCTGATCGGAGAGACGACGGATTCGCCGGCTAGGGAGAGATCCGAAGGAGATCTACGCTCGTCTTCAAGGGTATGATTCTCTGTCTTTTCCAAGATGTAGATCTATCGTTGTTCTATTCGACTAGTATGTTTTAATTGCTTATTTAGTTTAATTATGTAGTATTTAGTTTATTTTACCCCATGTGTTATATATCTGATTCGTTGGTGAAGAAATCATGAAATAGTAGTTGCGTTCTTCAGATCTGCGATGGTCTATATCGCTAGATCTGAATACCTAGTAAATTACTAATTCATGATAATCGGTGCCAGCTACGTTGATCGATAGATTTAAATTACATGTTTTTAGCCTGATCAACTATTTGCATGTCATCGTAAACTAGCATGAAATACGAATAGTGAAGTGCTATGTTTGGACATTATCTAGAATGGACCCAGGAACGTCTTTGATCAATGTCGACAAATTGTCTGCAGCGGGTTTATGCGGTATGAGTTAGCGCTCAATATCGATAGCCCTAGTTCTTTATGTGTATGGGCTATTACGGACCAATTAAGGAGGGTAGCTTGCGTATAGATTGTCTACTGCCATTGTCGGAGTAGATAGGGTAATAAGTTGTACCCGTAGCTGAACAATGAATAAACTCATCAATGGGGAGGACTGTTGCATGTGTGGGGGGAATAACTAATTACTCATAATTGAACTTATACATTAGAAACTCTAGTTTGCTTCGTGTGAACTTGCATAATCTTGCTAGTTGATTGTTACCCAATTTACTACTGTCTATATTATAGTTGGTCGTAGACCGTTATCGTGACAAGCTCAATCTTGATAATTAGACGTTCTTACGAGTCTCTGTGGGATCGGCCTTGATTTGCCAGTACACTTCTACGATAGACCTAGTCCTATTGCTAGTAAGTGATTTGCACGCGATCACATGTAGAGTTGTGCCAGTGGAGTCATCTTCATTTTTCTCTTCTTTTTACTCAACCGAAAGCTTAACAAAACTTTCGCCGAACAGTTGGTGGGCATTCTCCATACCTTCAAACTTTAATGTAGGTGATATCTCACCCTCCTCAAACAACCAAATTAAAGCTTCGAGAGCAGGAGAATAAGCTTCATCTTTAATCACGTAAAGAGGAGTAAACGATGGCAAACCTATCTGTAACGCCCCGTTCCCGGACACCGAGTCCTTATCCGGAAAAGGAACGTTCGGCACGTATAAAATAAAAGTAAATTCATTTTATACGTAAGCCTCTACTATGTCGTATCAAATGAAAGCAAAACAGAAGCAAAACTCGGGTATATTTTTTTTTTCAACGTCTAAGAATAGAAACAAGAAATTCTAAGGATAGAAATGTAAATTATTACATTGGAAAAGTACGAAATCCCAAGAGACAGTACGTAGCAACCAAAAGAATCCAACAGTTTACCTCAGAATCATTACAAGAGCCACCAAAGAAAAACAGTAAAGAAACATTCTTGAAACTTTAACGAGCGCCTTCACACGTCGTCGTCAAAACTCTCCTCGAACACTTGTTCGCCTTCTCACCCCAAACACATAAAAGAAAATGCATTCGAGGTAAGTACAATGTACTCAAAGAAGAAAGAGAAGCTATGAAACCAAAAGAAATTATAAGGAAAGATATTTAAGTCGTTTATTTGGTTATAAGAGACCGACTCGATCTAGTGGTTCACTTCATGCTCATCAACATGTTGTGACTAACCGTTTAACTTAACCTATCTATGTTACAACCGCACTCAAGGGCACTACGCGCATCCCCTCAAGCAGAGTCCTCTCAGACTTAGGGTCTTTGACCTCTGAGTTCTTCTTCCTTGGGAACACTCTTTTGCAACATATTAGTGGATCACACCAATATCCCCGAAGTCTAGAAAGGTAGACTCGATAGCACGCACACCTCAAGTAGAGTCCCTCCGTGCTTCAGGTCTTTTTGACTCTGAAGTTCTTCTACCTTCAGAGGTAGCACATGCATCGCGATTTAGCCTCGGTGCCTAGCCAAGAGAGACATGTTGTTTAATCTTTTACTAGTCAAGTACGTTGTTTATTAGGTTATTAGCTAGCCAACCTGAGTATTTTCAAGTAATCTCCCTCACACAACTACTCTCTTCTTAGACCACTAGACACGGACAAGTCCTAGCACATACACAGACATTGATGAATACTAATCCATCAAAGCACAAGCCTATCATGCTCTTCCGACGGATCCGAACTTCAACTCCCTTTAAGAGTACATTCGGTGTTTTAACTGAACGAATCAGAAGCTCAATTCAGGCTTGTCTATGTTTATACCATATTAACATATCATATATAAAGGTTTCATACAGTTACATCATGTTTATAAGACTGGACAACAGCCCACAAAGAAAGAAGGACAAAACAAGCTGGGCGCCCGCTTAAGCCCCCCTGGACGCCCGTCTCGGACCTTACTTGGGCGCCCGCCCACTATACCTGCAGACGCCCGTCCACTCAAAACAGTTTCAATCCTGAATGTAAAATAGCACCTCAGACGCCCGTCTAGATAAGCCAGACGCCCGTCTGAGATTCGACCTAAGCGGGACGCCCGTCCAGAGAACCGGACGCTGCCCACCTGGGTTCGACCAAAACCCTAACTTCATCACCATGCGATTTCCGGATCGTAATTCAACCAAAAACCAAAAAAACAAAGACAAACACAAAGAAACTTATATCTAAACATGCCATGATACTTATAGACAAAGCTCAAACCATCAACACATCATTCTAGCATCAACTACAACCTACAATTGCATCTAACCTTATAAAAGCAAGGAGATCATAGGATTTATTTTCCTTACCTTAAAACAGCCTTAAAAATCGAACCAAAACCAAAGAAAAGATCGCAACTTTGGCAACCAAACTGGTATCCAAACGTAGTCCTCTTCTCAACGATTCCAAAACTTGATTCCGATGCGAAAACGGTTAACTCCTTCTCTCGAAAATGAGAAAACTCTTGTCTCTCCCTCTTTTCTCTCTCACAGCCGTAGGGATGGGTTTAGGGTGTTTCAAATCCTGATTTGTGATTAACAAAGGGGTTAGGTCATTGTTATTATCCGTTTAAATACCTACTCCCAAAACTTAGGCTTTTCCTTATATGCCCCTTTTATTAAAAGAACTGATCTTTCCTTTATTTATATATGTATACATGACTCGAAGATACATATATATAAAACACCAAATTATTCAACTCCGAATAAAAGGAAAGCGAATCCAATATTTCGTTTTCGCAAAAAGACACGTCTGCCCTTTCCCGAAAATCGGAATATTACATTCTCCCCCCCTTAAAAGGAGTTTCGTCCTCGAAACTAGAACATACCTGGTAAATCCCCAAACTCTTGGAACTCACTAAGCATGTCGCTTTCCACTTCCCAAGTTGCCTCCTCGGGTGAATGATTGCTCCACTGAACTAACACCAAAGGGATCATCCGTCTCTTAATCATCTTTTCTTTCCGGTCTAGGATCTTGATAGGTCTCTCGTCATAAGCAAGGTTATCTTGTAAGATTTCTGGGTCAACCGTAGTTTCCACATCCTTCTTAGTCAGACATTTCTTCAACATCGAAACGTGAAACACATTATGGACTCTCGACATTGATTCTCGCAACTCAAGCTTATAAGCTAACGTCCCAATCTCTCCAAAATCTCAAAAGGTCCAACATACCTTGACTTAGCTTTCTTTTTTTTGTCCAAAGCGTTTCCACTCCTTTCATCGGTGAAGCTCGGAGGTAAACTCTATCGTCGACTTCAAACTCAAGAGGTCTTCTTCTAACATCACCCCAACTTTTCTCTGCATCTGCCTGAGCCGCCTTCGATTCTTCTTGACCAATCGAACCCTTTCCCTTGCTTGTTCTACCATTTCAGGCCTCGTGATCTGCCTCTCTCCGACTTCATCCCAAAACAATGGCGTGCGACATCTTCTCCCATACAACGCTTCAAACGGGCGGCATGCCTATACTTGCATGAAAATCGTTGTTGTAGGCAAACTCCGCTTATCGATAGGTAATCGCCCCATGATCCGCCTACCTCCAAAACACAAGCTCTCAACAGATGTCCTCGAGTGTCTGGATGGTCCTCTCGGATTGTCCATCCGTCTCGAGGATGAAAAGCCGTGCTCAAATCCAACTTGGTCCCGAAGGCTTCTTGCAAGCTCTTCCAAAACCGACTTACAAATCTCGAATCACGGTCTGAGACTATCGAGATAGGAACTCCATGTAGTTTCACTATATTGTCCAGATATAGTGTCGTCATCTTCTTCAATGGCATGTCGACCTTGTATGGTAAGAAATGGGCAGATTTGGTCAATCTATCCACAATTACCCAAATTGCGTCGTGTCCGCCTCTCGTCTTAGGTAATCCGGTGATGAAGTCCATTGTGATCTTATCCCACTTCCATTCCGGGATATCCAATGGCTTAAGCATTCCACCGGGTCTTCTATGCTCCGCCTTAACCTTCTGACATACATCACACTCGGCCACAAACTTGGCTGTTTCCACTTTCATCGAGGGCCACCAAAATCTTTCCTTTAAGTCTCTATACATTTTAGTAGCACCCGGATGAACCGCAAAAGCTATCCTATGTGCTTCTTCCATAATTCTTTGTCTCAGGTCGCCAACATTAGGTACACAGAGACGATCCCGATACCACAGATTTCCACTTTTATCCAACACGTAACCAACCGTAGGCTTCTCTCTAGCAACACGCTTCAAATCTAACAAAACCGGGTCTTCGTCTTGCTTTCCCCGAATATCATCCATCAACTCTGATCTTGCTAACAACGGTGCCACAAACTGCCGGTCTTCAATCTGATCGAAGCTTCTGATTTCCAACCCATCAAACCTTTCTCGCCATTACCTCAACACCGAAAGCGCAAAACACCGGTTTCCTCGCCGAGCATCCGCCACTACATTCGCTTTACCGGATGGTACCGAATGTCCAAATCATAGTCCTAACGAACTCTAACCATCTCCTCTGCCTCATATTCAGTTTCTCTTGTGTGAAGAAATACTTTAAACTCTTATGGTCGGTGAAGATCCTTGCTTTAACCCCATATAAGTAATGCCTCCAAGTCTTTAAGGCAAATACTACCGCCGCTAACTCTAGATCATGTGTCGGGTAGTTCTTCTCATGCACCTTCAATCGCCTAGATGCATAAGCTATCACTTTTCCTCCTTGCATCAACACACAACCCAAACCCTCGTCCCGAAGCATCCGTGTAGACATCATAGTTATCAAAAATCTCCGAATCGCTAACACTGGTGCCGTAGTCAACTTACTTTTCAAGGTATGAAAGGCCTTATCACACTCATTAGTCCATTCAAATTTCACATTCTTCTGTGTCAGCCTGGTGAGTGGAGTAGCTATCTTCGAAAAATCTTGTACGAACTTCCGGTAGTAACCAGCCAACCCAAGAAAACTTCTTACTTCTGAAACTGTGGTAGGTTTAGGCCAATTCTCAACTGCCTCGATCTTTGCCGGATCAACTTGAATGCCATCTCCAGAAATGACATGACCCAAGAAACTCACTCGGTCCAACCAAAAGTCACACTTAGAAAACTTTGCATACAACTGATTCTTCTTCAGTGTGTCCAACACTATCCTTAAGTGTTCCTCGTGTTCTTTCTCATCCTTAGAGTAAACTAGGATATCGTCTATGAACACTATCACGAACTTATCCAAGTACGGCATGAAAACTCGCTGCATCAAATCCATAAATGCAGATGGAGCATTAGTGAGTCCAAAAGGCATGACAAGGAACTCATAATGTCCATATCTCGCATCGAAAGCCGCCTTCGGTATATCTCGCTATCTTAACCTTCAATCGATGATATCCGGACCTCAGGTCGATCTTGGAAAACACTTTCTTACCTTGCAACTGATTAAACAGATCATCTATCCTTGGTAGAGGATACTTATTCTTGATGGTAAGGTTGTTCAATGCTCTGTAGTCGATACACATTCTCATGCTGCCATCTTTCTTCTTCACAAACAAAACAGGGGCTCCCCAGGGCGAGGTACTGGGCTGAATTATGTTCCTTTCAAGCATATCTTTAAGTTGAGCTTTCAACTCCTTTAATTCAGCCGGTGCCATTCTGTAAGGTGCTTTAGCGACTGGTGCCGCTCCCGGTATCAACTGAATTTCAAACTCTATCTCTCTGTCCGGCATGTTTCCCGGTAACTCTTCTGGAAATACCTCAGGGTATTCCCTCACTATGGGAGTCTCCTCGAACTTAGGCTTCACTTGTTCCACGTCCACTGCATACAACAAGTAGCCTTCACAACCCTTCTGACAAGCCCTTACCGCCTTAACCGCTGATATGATCGGATGTTTCTTCTTACTCGGCTTGTACACATTCCCTTGATACGTCTTGTCTGATTTCCCAGGTACTTTAAAAGTTACTTTCTTCTCTTTACAGTCCAAGTGTACATAATTCTCGGATAGCCAATCTATTCCGAGGATTACATCAAAATCCGAAAAGTCCAAAACTGTAAAGTTGCTCATACATCGATAAGGTCCGACTCGAACTTCCACTTGTGGTATCATTCTAGTTACCCTTGTTACTTTCCCTAACGGCGTAGTTATCTCCAAAGTGTTCCTTAAAGGTTCTGAAGGTAAATCCAGCTTCTTAGCTACCTTGGTTGACACAAAAGTATTTGACGCTCCCGTGTCAAACAAAGCCTTGACCACTAGGTTTTCTAACATTATCGTACCTAGGATGCGTATTCATTTATTTAAATATAGTTACAACATGAATAATCACGCTATAAAATATCTTAACAAAAGAATGAAACAAAACATGGTACCTGAAATAACGTCATCCTCTGGTTCCACAAAATTAGCATCCGCTGCAAAAACTCGAACCGGTCGGCTCGGGCCGCCTCTCCCGCTACCTTGGCTCGAACCACTCTTGTTTCCTCTGTTTGGACACGCTCTAGAAAAGTGTCCTTGCTCACCACAAACGTAACAACCGTTACTACTCGCTGCGCACTCTCTCAGATGATTTCGCTGCACTTGGGGCAAAGTGGTGCACCGCTTCGGGCTTTAATCTGTTGTAGGAACCGTGGTCTTCTTGGTCGCTTGTTGTGGGCGCCCCTATAATCGCTTTGGCTTGTCCCAAAATTTCTCTTATTATTAACAACCATCGTAGCTCTCTTCCCGAAAGTTTCGACTTCCAAGGCTTTATTCATCAACTCGCCATATTCCTTGCCGTGAATCCTAGCATGCCCGATCAATCTCGTAGGCCAACCCATCCTTATAGAGGGCCATCTTTCTCTCTTCTACCTTCATCAATTCCGGATAGAACCTTCCTAGCTCATTGAATTTATTAGTGTACTGGGACACTGTCAGATGATTACCTTGCTTGTGCTTCAGAATTGACTTGCTTTATCTGCTTGAATCAGAAACCGGAAATACTCATTGTAAAACATCGCCTTGAACCCTTCCCAATCCGTTACCTTACCGTTGTCGCTTTGGACGGCATCAATCCACGCTCACTTGCCCCAACATAAAACTCGATCGCTAGTTGTGCCATTTCTGTCTCAGGAACATGTATGTTCCTACAAGCTTTCTCGAATCCCCTTATCCACTCCTCTGCTTTAGAATGCTCCACATTACCAAAGAAGTTCTCAACTCGATTTCTCCTCAATCTCGTATACCAATCCACCGCTGGTGCTTGCTCAAAGGCCGGTCTAACTGGTGGGTGAACTGGAGGGTAACCATAAGATACATGCGGCTGATACTGCTGATGTTGAGGATAAGGTGGGATTACTTGAGGCTCATTCTGATACGGATAGTACCCCTGATAAGACTGATGCTGTTGAGGCTGCTGAAAACCAAAGGGTAGATGACCGACGCCTTGCTGGTGGTCAAAGCGTGGTGAAGGGGGTACTGTAGGCTGAGGAACATGACCTACTGAGGAGAGGGTAAAAGACCTCTTCTTCTTGAGGATACACTGGAGGATAAGCACTAGATGGTGGTGGATACACGTTGGTCACTGGTGGTGGCGCACTAATCGGTGGGATGTCGCCTACTACCGTGACACGAATAGGTGCTTGTCCAGGCTCTCCATAAATGTAGTTATAGCTTGGCGGTGGTCGGGTGGCGATTCGACGCGCCTCGGTGACCCATCTTGTTGAGACCTTGGTGTAGGTGTGGCTGTATGGGGTGGTGGTGAAAGACTCAAACGAGGTGAAGGATTCTGCCTCACAAATCCGCCCCCTACTACGGGCACCGGGCTCCCTGCCCCTTGACTAACCCCTGAGCTCCCAGCTCCACGAACGCCTCTCCTTGTCGTTACCATGCTGAAAGATCAAGAAAACCAGATGTTACTAAAGATCTAAGGAAACTTATCTTAAAGAAATGAAGTCTAAAGAACGCTTCTCTCTGATACCAACTGTAACGCCCCGTTCCCGGACACCGAGTCCTTATCCGGAAAAGGAACGTTCGGCACGTATAAAATAAAAGTAAATTCATTTTATACGTAAGCCTCTACTATGTCGTATCAAATGAAAGCAAAACGGAAGCAAAACTCGGGTATATTTTTTTTTTCAACGTCTAAGAATAGAAACAAGAAATTCTAAGGATAGAAATGTAAATTATTTCATTGGAAAAGTACGAAATCCCAAGAGACAGTACGTAGCAACCAAAAGAATCCAACAGTCTACCTCAGAATCATTACAAGAGCCACCAAAGAAAAACAGTAAATAAACATTCTTGAAACTTCAACGAGCGCCTTCACACGTCGTCGTCAAAACTCTCCTCGAACACTTGTTCGTCTTCTCACCCCCAAACACATAAAAGAAAATGCATTCGAGGTAAGTACAATGTACTCAGCAAGAAAGAGAAGCTATGAAACCAAAAGAAATTATAAGGAAAGATATTTAAGTCGTTTATTTGGTTATAAGAGACCGACTCGATCTAGGGTTCACTTCATGCTCATCAACATGTTGTGACTAACCGTTTCTAACTTAACCTATCTATGTTACAACCGCACTCAAGGGCACTACGCGCATCCCCTCAAGCAGAGTCCTCTCAGACTTAGGGTCTTTGACCTCTGAGTTCTTCTTCCTTGGGAACACTCTCTTTTGCAACATATTAGTGGATCACACCAATATCCCGAAGTCTAGAAAAGTAGACTCGATAGCACGCACACCTCGTGAGTCCCTCCGTGCTTAGGGTCTTTTTTGACTCTACGGTTCTTCTACCTTCGTGAGGTAGCACATGCATCGCGATTTAGCCTGGTGCCTAGCCAAGAGAGACAGTTGTTTAATCTTTTACTAGTCAAGACGTTGTTTATTAGGTTATTAGCTAGCCAACCCGAGTATTTTCAAGTAATCTCCTCACACAACTACTCTCTTCTTAGACCACTAGACACGGACAAGTCCTAGCACACATACACGACATTGATGAATACTAATCCATCAAAGCACAAGCCTATCATGCTCTTCCGACGGATCCGAACTTCAACTCCTTTTAAGAGTACATTCGATGTTTTAACCGAACGAATCGAAGCTCAATTCAGGCTTGTCTATGTTTATACCATATTAACATATCATATATAAAGGTTTCATACTGATTACATCATGTTTATAAGATCGACAATGACCACAAAAAGAAAGAAGGACAAAACAAGCTTGGGCGCCCGCTTAAGCCCCTGGACGCCCGCCTGTCTCGGACCTTACTGGACGCGCCCGTCCAAAGATGGACGCCCGTCCACTATACCCAGACGCCCGTCCACTCAAAACATTTTCAATCCTGAATGTAAAATAGCACCTCAGACGCCCGTCTAGATAAGCCAGACGCCCGTCTGAGATTCGACCTAAGCGGACGCCCGTCCCAGAGAACCGGGCGCTTTCGTCCACCTGGGTTCGACCAAAACCCTAACTTCATCACCATGCGATTTCCAGATCGTAATTCAACCAAAAACCAAAGAAAAACAAAGACGTAAACACAAAGAAACTTATATCTAAACATGCCATGATACTTATAGACAAAGCTCAAACCATCAACACATCATTCTAGCATCAACTACAACCTACAATTGCATCTAACCTTATAAAAGCAAGGAGATCATAGGATTTATTTTCCTTACCTTAAAACAGTCCGTAAAATCAACCAAAACCAAAGAAAGAAGCAACTTTGGCAACCAAATTGGTATCCAAACGTAGTCCTCTTCTCAACGATTCCAAAACTTGATTCCGATGCGAAAACGGTTAACTCCTTCTCTCGAAAATGAGAAAACTCTTGTCTCTCCCTCTTTTCTCTCTCACAGCCGCAGGGATGGGTTTAGGGTGTTTCAAATCCTGATTTGTGATTAACAAAGGGGTTAGGTCATTGTTATTATCCGTTTAAATACCTACTCCCAAAACTTAGGCTTTTCCTTATATGCCCCTTTTATTAAAAGAACTGATCTTTCCTTTATTTATATATGTATACATGACTCGAAGATACATATATATAAAACACCAAATTATTCAACTCCGAATAAAAGGAAAGCGAATCCAATATTTCGTTTTCGCAAAAAGACACGTCTGCCCTTTCCCGAAAATCGGAATATTACACTATCGGAGCTGAATTCTCTAAGCTCTGGCCCCAAACAGCCTTGTTAGTTATTTTTTATCCTTTACGTCAAAAAATTGGGAGAGGGAAGAAGGGGGAAGAAGAGGAAAGAAATGCACATAAAAGAAGAGGGAAATGGGTTGGGGGGACCTCCAAAATCTGCTTAGTTGAAGAGTGGATAGTCAAAATTAGATTAGTTGGCAGCCACATCAGCAAATTATGCCGGAAAAAAGTTCATTCAGCTTTTCCGGACGGACATGACTATTTTTGCAACTATTTTAAACGATACAGGACCAAAATTCTCACCGAAATAAAAACAGGACGAAAATCGAAAACGGACAAAGTTATCGGACGAAAATTGCAATTTTCCTCCGGTGTTATATGCTTACATTTCCATAGCTCAACTATTTTATTTAGTTTATTTAGTAAGTTAATTAGTAAGTGAATCTTTTGTTTATGCTTCGTTTTATTTTTTAAGTTTAATTGGTAACTTTGTTAAAATTGCTTTTTCTTCTTTTTGCTTGTTGTCTTGATCAACACACTATTTTTCCCTGGGTCATCATGTCCTCTTGATTGTTGTGAGATGTATTTTTCTTACATATATTTATATATTATTTTAAAAGCAAAAAAATGAGATGTATTTTTCTTACATACATTTATATATTATAGGAAAAATTAGTTTATAATCCACTTTTTCTCCCTTAATTAAGTGCTAATCCAGCTTTAATTTTTTAGTTGCATTAAGGACAAATAAATTCCACCAGACGAATATACCCCTATTCTTTCAACACTATTTTCGGTTAATCATTTTCTGACCTGCTGCTATATATACTTCATCGGCGATGCAACATCATCCCCGTCCTTTCTTCCCCACTAACCCACAACAATATTCCTGCGAATCTATTCTCCACCGGTGGATTTACGGGCAACCTTTTCCATGATTTCTCTGATTTAATTGTTCCATTTTATTCGACTTCTCAACGGTTCAACGGCGAGGTGCAGTTTCTTGCAACAGATTATGCTCACTGGTGGATTTCAAAATATAAGATGCTTTTATCAAAGTTGTCCAAACATGGGATTCTAGCAATTGATCAAGAAAACGAAACCCATTGTTATTCTAACGTTGTTGTTGGCCTTAAAACCCATAAAGAACGATTATCGATCAAGATTCGCTTACGTGTCGCCGCTCTCATGAAAAGTTTCGTGCAAATTCTTGAGGAAAACCTATGGCTTAGAAAGATTGACGGTGGTTAACTTGCGAAAAGGAAGCGGATTACTACGACCAAAACTGATGATTATTTCATGAAGCAGGACGAGAAGATTCTTGAACGAAGATAAAATCACGCGAATGGCGAAGAAATTAGGCTATGATGTGACCGTAGCCGAGACAAACGTCTCGAGCAACATGTCGAATTTCGCTAATATGGTGAATTCTTGTGATGTTCTAATGGGAATGCATGGAGCTGGGCTAACCAACATGGTTTACTGATGCTTTTTGTTCAGCAGCCATGATAAACTAGTTCATCACTAGAAAATGGTTGATTAATTTGAGCTATTTTTCCTTTCTTTGTTGAGCCGGAAGATTAATACTACAAGAAAGGTTTCAATTACATTCCAAGAAAAACAAAAACATAAGTTAGAAATGCCAATCTTGATAATCAAGCTTGCCTAAGTTGCCAATTCTTGCATTCTTCATTTTATATTTCCCAAAATTGAATTCAAGTATACCCAAGCAAAGGCACATCTTTTAGTTATAAATTCTTGCAAAATAACAAAATGCCTCATTACTCCAAAGCACAAAAGAAATAGACATTTGGTGTTCAAGCATAGTGAAACAAAAGTAACAAATGAGATGAGAAACCTATAAGATATGTATAAGGTATAAGACAAGATCCGTAAATCAGTAAATGACCTTGCAGTGGAAATCAGCTTCAAGAAAGAGCATCAAAACTGAAACCCCCGAATGTCCTTCCGGAAAGCAAGAAGCTGACATAAGTAATCAAATTCATTCATAAGTATTCATGAGGCTCTCTACATAATGACTATAATGATACCGATCATCGACATCAAGCATCGACATCGATCACGGTATGCCTTATATGATACTGTTAGTGATATTGTATGCCTTATATGAGCCTTATATGAGCCATATATGATATTGTGTCCCTTGAATTAAGCCTTATATGAGCCAGATATGTGTGCCTTGAAGTAGTCACTTGAATTAAGCCTTAAATGAGCCTGATACTAATCGATCATCAAGCATCGACATCGACATCGACATCACGATCATCGACATCACGATATCGATACTATCGATATCAGTGTGCCTTAATGCAATAGATAGACCTAGTTCATAGGCTTTACTATGTGCCTTGGCGCGTCTTGAGTTTTTGATCTACATTGTATCATCACGTAATAGATAGGCCTAGTTCATAGGCTTCATCGAACTTGTAATTCATCACCTTGTGAATTCCGGGCATGATAATTTAGTTCTTTGAACTTGAATATCCTTCTTATAATTTGGCTAATAGTTCAGATAAGTTTGCACTTGTATTGATCTTCTATGTATTACCTTTTAGTCCGATGTACTGTATTGTACTAAATCTATAGTCCATTGTAATGATCTTCTATGTATTACCTTTTAGTCCGATGTACTTTTTAGGCTTAATTCAAGTGATTAACTCATCGAACTCGCATGTTATAAACACCACACCTTAATCAAGTTATCTCATTAATGATTCTATCTCTTCCGAATTGTATCATATAAACCAATTTAACACGGTGTGTTAGTGTATCTCGAATTTTGCATTTGGAGAATGATCTTTATCTCTGGATAAAGACCTTACAAAGAAATTCAGTGATTAAATAGCTTTGATGATGGTAAATAGAGACTAAACAAGCGAAATCTGCTTTTTTTCTTTATTTTTCATGTTGTTAATCGATGTACATATTGTGCTAAATCTATAGTTTGTTGTACTTGCTATTAATCACGAGTTTGTTAACAAATGCGTGGAATGTTCTCCTGCATATTCTTGTATAATCTGACATCGATCTCGATACTACGATACTACCGATCATCGATACTACCGATCATCGATACTGATACTGTGTTAATGTAAATGCTGCGATTAAATTCGGCTTTCAAATACTACGTCGAAAAGGTATCAAACGCGGTCTCAAAATGAAGATAAAAAAAAAATATGAACTTTGGTGAAACTATTTTGATGATCGGTGTTCTAAATCAAAAGTTACGGTCGTTTATAAGAAAAAGCGCTCAGTTAATACAAATATTTTTTCGCCTTTCAAAATATACGCTTGAAGGGTATCGTATTTGGGCTCAAATTGAAGAGCAAAAAAACATGAATTTTGGTGAAAAATTTCGATGATCGGAGTTAGAAATCAAAAGTTACGGTAGTTTGAAAAAGAAAAAAAAAAAAAACAAACAAACAAACAAACACGAAGAAAGATTTAATACATATATAGCGCGTCCTTTAATAAAAGGGGTAATTTTGTCCGTCTGAAATTGTTTGTCTTTTTTGCAACTAAAAAATTGAGTGTGTCCTATTTATTTATTTTGTGTCAAAAAAAGGACTTTTGGCTCTTTATCTCTATATTATATTAAAAGCAAAAAAAATGATAAAATATTATATTCTTCCTTAACGTTTAATGGGGAAATAAATATAATATGACAATTATATAATATAACTATTCTTCTTACTTTGCTAAACTTTAGAGGATAAATAATAAGAATGAGAATATAATCACTTATCTAATAATAAACGTAAGAATCTAATAATATTAGATAAGTGATTATATTCCCATTCTTCCTTTACTCAAGATTTCATTTATATATGTACGTGTGTTTCATTTCGAGCTGGATAAGGATCTAAAATATAATAGACAATTAACAAATATGACTCTTCTTAAAATAAAATAAAGACAACAAATATGACACATTTCGAATGATTTTTAAATAATGTGATTCCATAAGATTTTTCAGATAAAGTGACTGACTACATACAATGTTTTATAGGTTTGTAACATCCCGACTTTTCAGAAAGGGTAAAATAGTAATTGGCATACCCACTACGACCTAATTATTATTTATCCTATTTATTTAATTAAAAAAGATTTAATTAAAGGGATTTAGCTGTTTAATTAAGGAATTTAATTAAATGGATATAAAAAGGAAATAATTCCCAAAATAATTTATTAGTTTGGAACGCACATTCTGAAGAGAAAAAAAAAAAAAAGAGGAACGGCGGCATCAGATGGAGAAACGACGCAGAGAAGCTTTTGGAAAGGGAGAACGTGAACTTCAACCGTGTGACCAATCCGTTCATCGTTTCAAGATGCCGCAGAAGAGAAAAGTGATCACCGCGAAGAGACGCAACTTTGGAAAATAACATCTCGTAATTTCGTAAGTTTCGCTTTAATTTCAGGGCTTTAAGTAACGCTGAGTACGATTCTTCAGAAATTCGTATCTTTTGATCCGTAGCTCTGTTTCGCAGCCATGAGTAGTCGAAACGATCGTCTTGGAGCGTAGATTATTCTAAAATTAGTTTGACAGCAAATAATCCAGGTAATATTCAGTTTTATTCACACTATTGTATTTCGGTTTTTGCCAGGAAGATAGAATTTTTAGGTTTACTTGTTGTTTAATTAGGTTACAAGTTAAAGGCTTAGAAGTTCAGCGTTTTCTTGAAGGTTTTGGATCGGTTTTGTTGGAAATTAAGGTAAGAGGCTCTTCCTAATGAGTAATTATAGTTTTATAATGATAGGTTGAGTTTTGGTGTTGCTTGGTGATAGAATTCATGCTAAGTTGTAATTAATGAGATGTGATATGTTTTGGTATATTAGTGTTGAGTTTTAAATTTCTATTTTTGATTCAATAACATTAATTAAACATGAACAAGCCCCGATTGAGTTTTTGATGCGTTTGGTTCCGGCACCGGACGTACTCTTAAAGGAAGTTGAAGTTCGGGACCGTCGGAAGACCATGAAAAGGCTTGTGCTTTGATGAATTAGCATTCATCAATATCTGTGTATTTGCTAGGCCTTGTCCGTGCCTAGTGGTATAGGAAAGAGAGTAGTGTATGTGAGGGAGCTTACTTGAAAACACTTAGGTGACTAGTTAATTCACAATTATAATTACATAAGTGTAGTAAAAGCTAAAACGTCATTTATTCTCAGTCAGGCACTGATTCAAATCGGCGATGTGATACGTTCATAAAAGGTGGACAACGCTACTGACTCAAAAGGCTGAAGGGTAGTGGAGGAAATCCATCGAACGTATATGCAAACCGGGGAGATCCCGGGACTACCAGTGCTAATCACCATAGTTGGCAAGTATATCTCGTGGTGGAATTTTCACCATGCATTGTGTCCTTGAGTAATGATGTAACCAAGATAAGTTAAGCTAGAAACGTATAGTCACGACATGTTGATGGACATGAAATGAACCCTAGATTGAGTCGGTCTCATAAAGATAATTTAATAATCATAATAATAACTTTTCGTTGTATAACTTAGTTATTCATTAGCTTCTCACTTTTACCAATTACTTTGTACTTACCTCCTTTGCATTTCTTTTGTATGCATTGTGGGGTGAGAAGACGAACAAGTTGATCAAGTGTAGATGACGACTTTTGAGGACGTTGATGCCTTGACGAAGCTTTTAGTATATTTCTTTGTAAGTTTGGTTGGTACATTTAAGACCTCGGAATGTATAAGTCCTTGGGTTTTTCGTTGTTGTAATTTATCTATCCATCTTTAGTAGGGTTACTTTCTATTCATAGTAGCATTTATGATTTTACCCGAGTCTTTTTAGCTTCCGTTTGCTTTTATTTGATACGACGACGCAGATCTTTGCGTATAATATTAAATTTATTTAATCTTATACGCGCCGAACGCCTCTTCCTGGGATAAGGCTCGCAGATCCTGGAGCGGGCGTTACAGGTTAAACAATCTCAATATATTTCGCAATCTCAATCTCACTTTCTAATATAGGCGTATGGGCTTAATATATTTTTGTCTTTCTCAATCTCACTTTCTAATATAGGCGTATGAGCTTAATATATTTTTGTCTTTTTGCAACACTTTTGAGATGATGCCTTTTCCCTAAGTTACATTCTTATATTGTCCTTCCCCTAAATCCCCCAAAATACAATTTATGGATAAAAGATTTAATAAGATATTATATTGTTAATTTGAAAAAAAGATATAAAATTATATTTCAAGCTATGTAAACCTTAACTTGTATAAACTTATCATTACAAAGTTACTTGAGTATGATATATTTTTAGATTTACTTTTTTACATAGAGTAGTAGGAAGCTATTTGAAGTTGGGTAAAAGTGATTAGCAAAGTTGAAATTCTCATTCTTATTATTTATCCTATAAAGTTTAAAGTAATTAATAGTGCTGATTAATAATGGTGTATCAATTACATTCATTTATTTCTGTTGTCTTTGACACGTGGTGAAAGATGGTCGTATATAATCTCTCTTATATTCATCCTTCAAAATTAGTGTTTGAGTGTCATTCAAATTGATTTATTGATTTCAAAGTTAAAATTCTTAGTGTTATTCTTTTTATTCATCAAATTGATTAATAATGTGTACATTTAATAAAGGCAAAACAATGGTGATTTATTCTCAACCAATGAAATCAAGATAGTTCATCAAGAAAAAAGAATTCAAGATTAAGTTAAATGGTCATTGACCTCCATAAAATCTTTAATAAAATATCAATGAGATAATGAAAAAACCTCTATCAACTGAATGCAACAACACTATTATTGTTGTTGTTGTATCAAAGTTTTTCTACATAATTTATTGGTTAAGTTATATATATCTTTGTTACAAATCTATGTTTATCATAATCCAACGTTATTCTACCATTGTAAGTTGACGATGCTGGATTTTGTCATGTATAATTTCGGGTCAATTTAATCTAGGGATGATTGAATCAAAGATGATCTTGGGGGTGATTTTAGGGTTCTATGGCTGAGTCCAAGAATGTATCTTGGATTGCCTACGTATCCTGTGTATTGTCCAGGAATCAAGCCTTACGTAGTTCCTGGAGTAGTGTATTTATAGGCATAAGCCCCTCTTCTGCCCTAAACCTAGGGCGGTTTTGTCTATTGACATAAATAACCCTTATTGGGCCTTGCCCCATTGCCCAAGTAACCCACTGGAAAATTGGGCTTAGGAACCTGGTTTGGAGCTCTGATATCGACTTGTATGACACCGACATGGGTGCTCGAGTTGACACACTTGCAAGATCTGCTTTGGTCGCGTGGTGATCACCGATTCGCCTCGTATTCGACCCGATGTGGATAATATACTTGGACTTTTCCACATGCCACCGGACCAATTAGATAATTCCACGTGGAGGGTGAAATCCGTGATCGTCATAAGCCCCCAGATCTGTCTCGAGCTCTTGAGGTCGTCCGATCTGTCAAAGGTGTATCTCGCCATCGCTATCCAATGCTCAATTTAAATCGCCTGCAGACTTACTTCCTGTGGAGTCCGACATACGGCCTTTCCATGTCTCGCTTTGCAAACTTTTTTATCTTAGCATTATCTCGCCCTGTGGACTTATAACGTGTGGCTAAGTTGACATCGACTTCGATGCCGTGATTGCCGGCGGAATGATGAGATGTCCAACTTGGGACTGCCTCGGTCAAGGTCGACTTCTCAAGAATCGATTTGCTCGGATTTTGGAGTACGGCATGCGGATCTCGAATGTTAGTCTAACAGTCTTGAGACTTTGCCTTAACGCCAAAAAAGATGCTTCTTCTTAGGCTTTGCCCTTTTTAACCATCGTTGTCGTTGGCTTCCATCTGTATAAACAATTAGCCGGTCATTTGGACTTGGCTTATTCTTTCCTTGAAAAATTGTTACATTTTTCCTTCTTTTCTTTGGTCTTTGAAGTAGACCATCTTGCTTTATTGCGGCCTTTGGCCTTATTTGCACATCGTCCTCTCTCATGTCGATGCATATATGTCGATATCGCCTCCAAGTATCATGAGAACCTTAGGTTTGGATCATATTTGGCCGCCTTTGTGACTAGGCTTTTTGTTATAAATGCTGAAATTTTTACAAGTATTTGGTGTCAAACACTTTTGTTGCATGTCGATTCCCATTCCTTTGCTCGCTTTTTCTCTAGTATTCAATGTCGACTGTTGTTGCCTCCAAAGTATAATGCATTCATCATCTTCGTTATACTTTCATGAGTTCCATTTGGCGACCATATGTAACTTGTCTTCCATGCTTTAGCATTTTTGGACTTTTCTTTGTTGTTGCGTGGTAGAAGAGATGCCCTGGTTGTCTCATTTCGTTTGTCGGAATCGATGCTCTTTCGGCCGTCGATAGATATTTCCGCTACGATGTCTTAGTACTTACCGCCTAATAAGACCGTAATACGTAAATGTCGCTCTGGATCTCGGTGTCATGGTGTTTCTTTATCGCTTCATGACTCGCGACACATGATCGCCGAGAGTTTTGGACTTGGTCCGAACTCGATGCCTTAGCCTTTTGGTTCCATGGAACTTTTAGCTTCACTGGCTGTCGATCGAAATGATCATGTTGCCCGGCCTCGATGCCCTAGTAAATTCTCTCTCTTGGGAGTCAGATTACGCCGCTGTCGACTTGGACTTCGATTCCATTGCGTTTTCGTCCTATTAGGACTTGTAAACGCTGGATCGCCGACATCGAAGGCATCCGACTTGCGGATCCTCGTAGACCGTTGAGTAGATCCTTTGCGGAGTGGATCCTCGAGATACGCCAGGCACTAGTCAAAAAGTCGCAATAACCATAGGGATAGTTCCCGAAATAAGAAGGCTCGTCCCGCCATGCTCGGCTAGGAGAGTTCCAAAAAAAAAATAGCTCGGAGGTAAGATGCCGAGTCGAACTCAGACTTATTACAGATTCACTCATCGGTGAGCTCCAAATATGACGCCTAGTTTTATTTTGCTTCAATTTTTGCAGTATGTTGCTTGTCGCTTTTTGTTGTCTGTCTTTCACAATTCGATCCCTGGGACTTTTGAATTTTGAATTTTGAATTCTGACCTTTCCTTTGAATGTTGTTTGTGTTGTTGAATATTTGCCTAGGGTGTAGTCCTTTGGACTTAATTCCCTTGCATAAGCTGCCTTGTGGGGTGTAGTCCTTTGGACTTAATTCCCTTGCAAAAGCTGCCTTGTGGGGTGTAGTCCTTTGGACTTAATTCCCCTGTGGCCCCTCAAAGTGTAGTATGAGTACATGACTCATGGTACACTTGGATATGAGTCGACTAGCACTCATCTTGCCTTATCGGCTTGACTTGGCTATCTGGTCGGAGCTCGAATCGATCGCCTTGCCTCGTCGGGCTTCGACATGGTCGAATTGAAAAATCCTACTCATTATCCGCACTTCGTGATGCTTACGAACCGGTCGAATAGGGTATCCATCGTGGGATCCTCCAACCGCTTAGCATCGTGGCTTCTCGGCGTGTCGGGAGTGATATAAGCTCTGTCAGTGACTTGGCTTTTTTCACTGTTTTATTTCTACTGCATCGTGTCGAGGTGATATAAGCACTGTCAGTGACTTGGCTTTATTCACCATATTATTCCGACTTCGTCGTGTCGAGGATTTGTAGTTGTGGTTGACTTTTGCCTCTTTTATCTTTTAATTAATCACATGGACTTCTTTTGCTTTAAGGCTGGTCGAATTTTTTTCCTTTGCCATTTTGTATCGTGGTAGATTTGCAATGTGAAGGCTGTAAATCATAACAAACACAAAAGCGTCTCGAGGAAAGACATGCTTATTAGAATATTTATGAAATTGTCACATGGACTTATTACAAGACATAAAAATGTAAAAACAGAAGTTAATTGAGATAAGGCTTAGCTTATTTGGTGTAGTCTGTTGGTATCATGCTTAGATGGCAGGCGGACTTACGTAAGGTCGCCTTCGAGCTCCGAATATTATGCCGAGGCGAGCTCGGTCTTATTAAAGATGCGCTCAAGTTGAGCTTCAAATATGGGGCCGAGCCGACCTGCGGTTTTATAAAGATTCGCTCAAGTTGAGCTCTAAATATGATGCCAAGGCCGAGCTCGGTCTTATAAAAGATACGCTTGAGAGAGAGCTCCAAATATGATGCCGAGCCGAGCTCGGTCTTATAAAAGATTCGCTCGAGAGAGCTCCAAATATGATGCCGAGCCGAGCTTGGTCTTATAAAAGATACGCTCGAGAGAGCTCCAAATATGATGCCGAGCCGAGCTCGGTCTTATAAAAGATTCGCTCGAGAGAGCTCCAAATATGATGCCGAGCCGAGCTCGGTCTTATAAAAGATACGCTCGAGAGAGCTCCAAATATGATGCCGAGCCGAGCTCGGTCTTATAAAAGATACGCTCGAGAGAGCTCCAAATATGATGACGAGCCGAGCTCGGTCTTATAAAAGATTCGCTCGAGAGAGCTCCAAATATGATGCCGAGCCGAGCTCGGTCTTATAAAAGATACGCTCGAGAGAGCTCCAAATATGATGCCGAGTCGAGCTCGGATGTAGGGCAAGACGAGTCCGTAGAGCTCGAATGACGGTGCTCGATATCTCGAGTCTTTGTCGTGCAATGCGATTGTGATAAAAACATTACACATATAATAAAGACTTACAGAGTATATAAGAATTTAAAATAACAATCGTAAGAACCTGGAGAGCTAAAGAGCTCGGCTCGATCCTTGGAGCTCGAGAACTCGCTTCGCGGATAGCTAGATACGGTAGACAACTCGCAGCTTTCTGAGGCGCCACAGCAGTGTCTTTTTGGTGGCAATCAGACCTCGAAACGGATTCCGATCGGTACGAAATTTTGAAGGTTTGTTCGTCCATTCTTCTTCTTCAAACAGAACGGTGGGATTTGTATTCCAACGGCTCAATCTTCAGGAATAATCCGCCGATCTGGCAGCTGCTGTCCAGAATCCTGCTGCGTTTCTGGTGCCTGCAGTAACTTCCTTGCCACGATCGAGAAATCAAACGAACTCCGATCGGCCTAAAATTTTGAGGGCTTGTTCGGTCCTCATAATTCTTGAATCTGACCGGTGGAAATCTTGTTCCAACGGTTGAAACTCCGGCAATAAGCCATCGATCTGACTGCGTTTCTGGGGCTGTTGCGTTTTGCTGTTACAGCAGCAACCTTCCGGCGACGATCGGGTATCTAAACGGACTCCGATCGGCACAAAATTTGGAGGGTCTGTTCGCCCCTCCTTCTTCTTCAATCTGACCGGTGGAATTCGTGTTCCAACGGTTGAAACTCCGGCAATAAGCTCGGATCTGACTGCGTTTCTGGCATGTTTCTGCCATTAACTTGACCACCATCACTCCTTGATCCATCACCGATAGAAGGCCCTCCTTCTAGCGCCAATGACGATCTTTGGATTTTGTCATGTATAATTTGGGTCAATTTAATCTAGGGATGATTGAATCAAAGATGATCTTGGGGTGATTTTAGGGTTCTATGGTCGAGTCCAAGAATGTATCTTGGATTGCCTACGATCTCCGTGTATTGTCCGGGAATCAAGCCTTACGTAGTTCCCGGAGTAGTGTATTTATAGGCATAAGCCCTCTTCCGCCTCTAAACCTAGGGCGGTTTTGTCTATCGACATAAATAACCCTTATTGGGCGCTTGCCCCATCGCCCAAGTAACCCACCTGGAAAATTGGGCTTAGGAACCTGGTTTGGAGCTCGATATCGACTTGTATGACACCGACATGGGTGCTCGAGTTGACACACTTGCAAGATCTGCTTTCCGCGGTGGTGATCACCGATTCGCCTCAGTATTCGACCCGATGTGGATAATATACTTGGACTTTTCCACATGCCAGCTGGACCAATTAGATAATTCCACGTGGAGGGGTGAAATCCCGTATCGTCATAAGTGGAATATAACTAATTGTTAATCCAACTTCAGCCATTGAATTTTTTAAGCCATTTGAATTGTTTTTTTACGTTTATCCCACATTGAAATTAAATAAAATAATGTATTCATTGTTTATGTTTAAGGACTTAAACGTGTTTTTTTCAAGTCTTGTAGCAATCCAAATTGATGGATGATCCATCGTTTAAAGTAGGATGATTAGCTTCAATTACCTATAATAATATGAAATTATGGTAATAATCATTATCATGTTTATATCATATTTTGTTGTGGATATATAGATAGTTATAAAAGTTGTGGAGGCTATACTTATTTTTTTCTTCCCGTGGCAGTGTGTGTGTGTTTTTTTTATTTTAAATTTGGTGATGATGTTTATCCTGTGTGTTCTCATGTAAATTGGCATAACTATAATTAAAGTATTAAATTGAGCCCGTGAAAGGATGCTAGTGCTAATCTTCTATTTTGAATAGGAGTAGGAGTTTTTTTTTTCCATCTTTAAAGAATAGATATTACGTGAATGATTGTTTTTTTTATTGTTTTATTTATTGAAAATATTAAATTGTTTTATTAAAAAAATAATATATTAAATTACAGAGAAACACTTTTTATGGGAAACACCCGAGGGCGAAACACTTACGTGAGAAACAACTGGCTCTTTTAATATAAAATAGAGATAGAGATCTTATATATACTGTCAACATAATCGAAATTCTATCGGGTCACACACAAATGAATGACTTCTGGAATCGAACTGTGACTGGCTCTTTTAATATGAAAAATAGAGATCTTATATATACTGCCAACATATTCGAGAGTCTATCGGGTCACATACAAATGAATGACTCCTGGAATTGAACTGTGATTGTGCGATAATCAAATAAGGATTAAGTATTATGCTTACTACAATATGCTACAATGAAATTATTATTCGAGTTATTACTACCTCCGTCCCACAAAAAAATGTCCATTTTTTTGTTTTTCACTCAGATTAATAAAATAATTAATGTGTTGTATGCTTGTATTTTAAGTACTAAGGGACACATGTACCTATATTATAATAAATGATTGTTTTGAAATATGAAATGAGTATACAAACATCAAGTGTTATAATAGGGGTTTGTTTAGAAAAAAATACATTAAATGAGGTATTGGTTTTTTAAATAAACACTTTTTGTAGGACAATTTTCTTTTTATAAAAAAAAAAGGACATTTTTTGTGGGATGAATGTAGTATTTGTTAATAGCAATCTTATGAGGATTCCGCCTTAATTTTGCTACTCAAATTTTAACAATAGCAGTGCTTAATGGAAAGGGTTTTTGCTTTAATTTCGCCATAGGGCATATAAAACACAAGTTATCTTCACAAAATTTACAAGAAATAATGACTTGCAATCTTTTGTCTAGAAGATGACCTAATCTATGATGTCATAAAATATTATCATCTACTCTATCAGACAAAATATTATTCTCTACACTGTTACAAACAAATCTAGCATTAAGCTTCTATACAAGCTGTTGTAAGAAAATATAAAGTTCTTTGTGCAGCTCAGCTGAACCAATCATGTTCTTCTTGTCATCCTGCAAAACACACTTGTTAGCAGTTAAGACAGATGCATAGTTAGAATGTTTAATAACAGCTGGTAAAAACATCAAATTATACTTATAATCAGTCAACACATTATGCAAGGTTAGATGAGAATTTATCGTCACTTGTCCTATGTGTGTAACTTGTACGTTGTTTCCATTAGGTAATCTCATTCTCATGTTAGACATATGTCTGAGATTACTTAATTGTTCTAGAGAGTAGACACTGTGATCTGTGGCACCATGGTCCAAGATCCATTGAATAGACTTTTACCACACAATTGTCGTATGATCCTTGAACTGGTGAGAAATATTCAGTATTGATCAGGTTAATTGCATTTCTAGAAGATTCGGAATTCAGCAGGGCCATCAGCTTCTCAAATGTTGTGCAGTAAGACCTTGAAACCTTGATCTAGCCGACCCAAGTTTCCGATCTCCTTCATCAACAGACTGATTTGCACCTGCTTGATCTACCATATTAACTCTCTTCGACTTGAAACTAGGAGGATAACATGTTTCTTGCTGCAGATCTCTTAAGTATGGCGAGTAAAACCACATAAACTGCATTGAACTTTCTTAAGACTCTTGGCCTTAGATTTGTTTGCAGACAGATTCTTAGACTATTTTACTCTGTTGAACTGACCGGATATGCCCTCAGTCTGATCACCTATGTCATTTTTGACCTTCTGAGCCATCGAGACAATAGAATCCTGATTTCTTGATTTATTGGCCACATAGGTCTTCTGTCTCTCAAATTTAATTTCCATAGCGAAAGCATCTTGAACTTAAGGGAAATGCACCATTAACATATCTTGAGACACCACTGTCTCAAATTCATCCCACAATACTTTCAAAAATTTCATCACATGTTTTGCTTCCATGTGATCCAACAGAATTTGTTTGGCATCAAAATGGAAATGAGGTTCACACTTGCAAACTGGAATTTGTCTGATAGCCTTGTTTCTTCCCAAAGTACCATCAGCTTTGTAAAATATTGATTCACTGAATCTTCTCATTGTTTCAGTGAATTCATGAGCGAAAGGTGTCATGCCATGGAGTGGAAATCTCTCGAGTTTCATGCAATGTAAGATTCTTCCTCACAACTTCAACACTCTTGAAATACATCAAATTTTGAGAAATCGTATCTCAACTGAAATCTTGATCCATGTTCTGACCATTGTGTCATATTGCCTCCAAACTTGGAAAGTAGCTGAACTTACATCTTGCTTTTTTATCGAACCATCAACAAAACTGAGCTTGTTCTTTGTAATAGTACCATCTCCATGGTAATATTCCATGAATGATAATTGTTGCCATTCATCAATGGCTGAATCAAGACTAATGAAGAATTCTCATTGAGATGAACGTAAAAGGACTACAGGGACTCAAATCATGTTTCATAGATCCCATGGCTATGAAGAACAATATCTATTCACTTAGATTTATAGAAAATACATGAAAATGATCAAGACAACTCCAAGAATGGAGAAGAAAATCACATAAAACTCTCAAAAATCTATGGTTATAGCAAAAATCTTGAATAAAGCTCTCAAGTTTTTTCTGCTAAACATCAGAGTTAGCACTATCTGATCAAAAAAGCTCTGATACCATGTTTTTTTAGGAATGCTCTGATACCATGTTGAATTTGAAGAAATTGAATAACACAAAGAGAAAATACAAAATCGGAATTTTTATTGATAAAAATAATGAACAAGTTAATTACAATGTTGTTGATCATGAAGTATTTATAGAGTATACTTCACTACAACGCTTACATGAAGCAGTTACATTCAGTTATAACATAATGGAAGTTACAACAGTACATAGTTTGTTTATTCAAATCCGGTTATCAGTTGAGTTGAGCTGAGTTGAGTATATCAACTGAATCTCTCAAGGCAGCTGAGTTGAGTATATCAACTGAATCTCTCAAGGCAGCTGAGTTGAGTGTATGCGCATCCTCTTGCACCTATCACTCTTTTACCTATATATCGTAACTGTTTATAAAGTTACAATTGGTTTTGTTGTTTATCAACCAGTCAGCCTGATAAGTAACTCAATATATGCACTCATAGTATTAAACTGCTTGTGCAAATGTACTTTAATACAGATAGAAAAACTAGAAAAGAAGAAGATGAAGCTTCATAGCATTTTTAGATATATTCATCATAACCATTCTATTTTACAATGCTGAACATATATAATTGCTAATCTAACAAACTAGCAGACCATATCTAATAGATAGATCTGGATTAGGATACCATCATTAATACAGACCCTTAGATCACATACTATATGTAGGGATAATAAGATTAGGCCACATCATCACTCATTTCTTAACAAATACAAACCGTGACTAACTGCATCTGTGCCAATTTTCCTTTGTAATTTGTTTTAAACTCACATAAATCACACGTAACACTTTTTCTTGGTCGCTAAGGTTTAAAATCACACTTCTAATAATCCTTTAAGCGTCCTTCCGCCACTTAGTTGTTTAAAATTTATGCATTCAACTCTGTGTCTCGAATTAAATTTAAAAATCTCCATCACTCTATTCAACCCCCTCTTCTAGAGTGATTTTGCGCTATAACGATCCAACATAGATGTGTGTGGATCTTTGACGGGAGGGCTGTCAATATTGGTAGCCTCGTTACAAACGTTGGGATGGAAGCCGTGGAGTATAATGTGTCTATAAGTCCATGCATACTCTTCTGGCACGCACTGTTACAGCTGCATGGCCGCCCCCAATAGTTGGAGTTATAAAGATAAATACGGATGCAACTTGCGGGGTATATGGATTAGTAATAGGCATACTTTTTAGCGATAGCGGTTGTTAAAGTGTAATACTTGTTATTGTATTAGTCTGGTATTATTTCTCCCTTTTTAGTTAAGTGTCTTGGCAAGAAAGTCATGGACCTAGTTAGTGTACTTGGGCCTGTTTATGATTGTATCTTGGGCTTGTGTTTTAGGGTAACATATATATCCTTAACACTAAGAAATGAATAAATTGAATGTTTTCCCAAAACTTAAGTTGGTATCAGAGCCTCTAGATGGCCACCGCCACTGCCGGAGCCGGAACACCACCGGTCTCCTCTGATCCTCCAATCTCTGAAGAAAATGCAGTCTCCACTGTCACCACACAAACACCTATTGTTACCGCACAAACACCCACATCTGCAAGTCTCAGTAATGCCTATCCAAACCTTGTTTCATCGTTCCCGTCCTTGCCATTTGCCACCGGGTTCTCATCGCAACCCTACATTCCCGGTTCGATTTTTTCCTCTGGAGCGATGCTTGACATTCCGTTCTTCTCTCGACCTGGTTCTGCTGTACCGATCACCCCTGGAAGTCCAACTGCTAACCTAAATCCTTTTGGAGGTCATCTTCCTCAAACCTGTTCAGTAAAACTCGATCGGAACAATTTTCTTTTGTGGAAATCAACTGTTCTGCCCATCGTTCGAGGCCACCGTCTTGATGGATATCTCCTGGGCACCGCTTCTCCTCCACCAGAATTCGTTATGACCACTGCTGCTGGCCCATTTTCCCCTTCTACTCCAGTCAAGAATCCGGCCTTTGAGATTTGGACCACTACAGATAGTTTACTCATGGGTTGGCTCATGAGTCGGATAATGAGAACAAGCTCTCACCGAGGTGATTGGGTGCAATTCCTCTGAGAAGTCAGGTCACCCTTGAAACCCTTTTCAACACAATCTGAGGCCAAGATGCTGCAATTGAAGACTGCTCTAACCAGAACAGAGAAGGGAAGCAAGTCTATGATGGATTATCTTGGTCAGATGAAGTCGTATTCTGATGGACTGGCTGCTGCAGGATACCCTATCACCAAATCAGAACTCATCCTTGCTACTCTAGGAGGCCTGGGTAAGGACTACGAGTCAGTTATTGTCAATCTTACTTCTCGTATAGGTTCTCTTTCATGGCAAGAAGTGCAGGCTCAACTTCTTACTCATGAACACTTGATTGCCCGTTTTAACCCTTCCACTGGTTCTGAATTTGGACACTCTGCTCATGTGGTTACAAATAGAGGTGCTAGTGTAACTGGAAGAGGTGGTTATACTAACAACAGAGGAGGTTATCAAGATACCAGCAGAGGTAGAGGAAGAGGTTCAGGTAGAAGCAGAGGCAGGGGAGGTAGATCAGGTGGTTCTTCACCAGCAAATACTCAGAATCCTAATGGCCCCAAGCCCACATGTCAGATTTGCAGTAAAGTTGGTCATATTGCTGCAAAGTGCTGGCATAGGTTTGATTCAAATGTCAATCCCACTGGGGAAGATGGAACACAGAGGAATGCTGCTTATCTAGCCTCACCAGATACTGTTGGTGATCCAAGCTGGTATGCTGACAGTGGAGCTACTAGTCATATAACTTCAGACCTCAACAACTTGCATATCAACTCTGCTTATGAAGGATCAGATGCCCTTACTGTAGGAAATGGTGAGCACTTATCTATTGCTAACACTGGTCATACTTTTCTTAGGACACCTAACTCTCAAATCAAACTTAAAAACATTCTTCATGTCCCTAAAATAACTAAAAATCTCATATCTGTGTCTAAGCTTACTCATGATAACTTATGCTTCATTGAATTCCATTCTGGTTCTTGTTTTGTTAAGGACAAAACCACAGGGAAGGTCCTTCTGGAAGGCAAGGTTAACAATGGTCTCTATCAGCTGTTTATTCCTCCAATCCAGTCTCCATCCACAAGCTCTCCTCAATCCAAGCGTCTCCATCAGTCTTTTACAGCCACTGTTCAGTCATCTAAAGCCTTGAGTCAGTCTCCCAGTAGCTTTCAAGTTAAGAAAGAGTCTGTAAATCTCTGGCATGAAAGGCTTGGCCACCCTTCAGCCAGTGTTCTTAGTCTTGTCTTAAAAAAATGCAATAAATTTTTGAATTCTGATTTTACATTTTGTGATGCTTGTCAGTTGGGTAAAATGCATGCTCTACCTTATCAAAATTCTTTATCTAGAGCTGCAAATTTGTTAGACCTTATTCATCCTGATCTGTGGGGCCCAGCCCCTGTTCAAAGTTCTAGTGGTTTTCTGTACTATATTCAGTTTCTTGATGACTCTAGTAGGTATGTCTGGGTGTATCCTCTAAAATTAAAATCTGATGCTTGGCAAGCTTTTCTACATTTTAAAGCTCTTGTTGAAAATCAATTTAATGCAAAGATTAAGTGTCTTCAGTCTGATTGGGGGGAGAATTTAGGACCTTTGAACCACACTTGAAGGCTCTTGGTATCATCTTTAGACACCCCTGTCCTCATGCTCATAGTCAGAATGGTAGGGTTGAAAGGAAGCATAGGCATATCACTGAAATGGGTCTCACCTTACTAGCCAAGGCATCCTTACCTCTCAAGTTTTGGTGGCATGCTTTCCAATATGCCACACGTCTGATTAATATACTTCCTACACCTCTCTTAGGACAGAAATCTCCCTATGAACTGATATTCAAAAGACAACCTGATTACCTAAACTTGAAAGTGTTTGGATGTGCCTGTTTTCCTTATCTAAGACCCTATCAAAGCCAAAAGTTCCAGTTTCATACCACTAAGTGCATTTATCTTGGTTTGAGTCCAAACCATAAAGGTTTTCTCTGTCTTGATCCTAGTTCACAAAGACTATACATATCTAGGGATGTAAAGTTCAATGAGTCTGATTTTCCTTCCCTAAAAAGGTCTCTCATTCCTGCTTCTGTTCCTGATATTCATACACTTCCTACAACTTCCTACCTCCCTGTAATTCCACCTGTTCTTACAAACCCTGAGATTTCCTCATCTGATCCATCCTCAATACCTGTCCCACCAGAAGTTCCTCCCTCTCCACCTGCTGCAGGGTTCTGTCCAAGTCCTGAACCAAGTCCTCCTAGTGCAAGGTCCTCCTCTCCATCAAGGTCCTCTTATTCTTCAACACACACTCCACCCTCAAACCATACTTCCACTGCATCTAGTCAATCTCCAAATGTGATCTCTTCCTTATCCACACAAAACTCCCACTCATCAGCTTCCTCCACTTCTTCACCACCTCACTCTCCTCCAAACTTACACCCTATGCGTACTAGGGCTAAGGATGGAATCCACAAACCAAAAAAGATCTTCTCCTATGTTGCTCATGGTAAATGCTTACCTTATCCTACTGAACCCACAAAGGCATCTGATGCCCTCAAGGACCCCATATGGAAAAAGGCAATGGATGAGGAGTTCAAGGCCCTCAGTCAAAACAAAACATAGAAGTTGGTACCACCTTCTCCAAGTCAGAAACTAGTAGGGAACAAGTGGATTTTCAAAGTAAAACTGAACACTGATGGGAGGGTTGCAAAACATAAGGCTAGGCTAGTAGCCAAGGGGTTCAGTCAAACCTATGGCCTTGATTATTTTGAAACCTTCAGCCCTGTTGCCAAGGCCCCTACTATCAGAATTATCCTCATTGTAGCAGTATCCTTGCAGTGGCCCATACATCAACTTGATATAAATAATGCATTTTTAAATGGGAATCTGACAGAAGAAGTTTTTATGCCTCAACCTGAAGGGTATGCAGATGTGGACAAACCACACTATGTGTGTTGCTTACAAAAAGCACTGTATGGGCTCAAACAAGCACCTAGGGCATGGTTTGATGCACTGAAAAATCAACTTGTGCAGTGGAACTTCAAGCAATCCAGGGCAGATAGCTCACTGTTTGTTTTTCATTATCAGTCTAAGATTCTGTATGTTCTTATATATGTTGATGACATCCTCATCACAGGGAATGACAGTCAAGTTATCAAAAGATTCACTGATCTCTTACATTCTAAGTTTGCCTTGAAGGATCTTGGGCAGATTAGCCATTTCCTGGGGTTAGAAGCATATAGGGATTCCTCTGGTTTGTTTCTTCACTAGAGTATGTATGCTGCACAGCTGCTTGACAGGTTGGACTTGGGAAATTTAAAACCATGTCCTACTCCCTTGGCTACCACTGCAAAATTGTATTCAGAGGACAGTCCTCTCATGACAAATCCTTCACTGTACAGAAGTATCTTGGGGGCACTGCAATATCTTACTCTTACTAGACCAGATTTAACCTTTGCTGTTAATGTGTTAAGTCAGTTTATGCAGGCACCCAGAGAAGCTCATTGGCAATGCCTCAAGAGGATCCTCAGATATGTGAAAGGCACCTGCGGCATAGATGCATTTCATTTTCTGCTCGCCTCACCATCACCATCTTATCGCATACTCTTGTCGATCGGCGTGTAATCTTATTGACGAGAGATCTACAAATTGGTTATTGTGTTTATTTAGGTGATTCACTTGTTTCATGGAGCTCCAAGAAGCAACAAGCTGTGGCTCGATCTAGTACAGAAAGTGAGTATAGAGCTCTTGCAAATGTGGGATCAGAAATCCAATGGATCAGGTCCCTTCTCTCTGAAATCAAGTGGCCACTTCAATCTGTCCCAGTCTCATGGTGTGACAATCTGGGAGCTCAAGCCCTGGCCTACAACCCCATTTTTCATTCCAGGACTAAACACATAGAGCTGGACGTTCATTACATCAGAGACTTGGTTGCAAGAAAGCTGCTTAGTGTTGCCTACATTCCTTCAGCAGACCAGACTGCTGACTGCTTCACCAAGCCTCTGTCTCACTCCAAGTTTGCAGAATTCCGGCACAAACTCAATGTGGTTGACACCACCTTTCGTTTGAGGGGGGATGTTAAAGTGTAATACTTGTTATTGTATTAGTTTGGTATTATTTCTCCCTTTTTAGTTAAGTGTCTTGGCAAGAAAGTCATGGACCTAGTTAGTGTACTTGGGCCTGTTTATGATTGTATCTTGGGCTTACCTAGTTAGTGTACTTGGGCCTGTTTATGATTGTATCTTGGGCTTGTGTTTTAGGGTAACATATATATCCTTAACACTAAGAAATGAATAAATTGAATGTTTTCCCAAAACTTAAGTGCGGTGGGCATGTTACTCATGTGGTTTCTAAGCGAGTCGTGGGTTCTTTGGATGCTGAAGCCTTAGAGCTGACCGTGGTTCATCAGGCACTATTCTTGGCAGTGTCACGAAGACGACGGATTGCTGTGGAGACAGATTTATTGTTGTGTGTGTAGAGTCTTCAATCCAAGGACGAAAATCTTCTTCTCTCGGATGCTTAGTTGTTGATAATTTACATTTGTTTAGGGCTTTTGAGTCTTGTTATTTCTCTTATGTCAGGCGCACATGTAATATGCCAGCGCATCTTCTTGCCCCTGCGGGTTAGTCAGTGGTTGGTCTTGTGTCTTGACGGTTACCCTGCCTCCTGATGTATTTGAAGATTGTGATGTAGATTTGAATTATTGCAATGGTTCCTTAAAATAAAAAATAAAAAACTTTAGTCTCCGTTTGTTTTGGTTGAGTTTGGGTTTGAGTTTATTTTATATCACTTCGCCAATCATTTCTTATAATTTTTTTCACCAATCATTTATTCAACTACAAATAAAAAGATATTAACCACCTCTCACCATTTCAATTTAGTTACTTAATTAAATTTTTTACTATTATTTTATTAATTATACTATTTTATTTTAATTTCTCTTACCAATCATTATTTTATCTACATATATTTCAAAAAAATATTTTCACTTTCTAATATTTGCTCAATTATTTTTATTAGTCACTAGTAAATAAAAACAACCCAAAACGAACCGAGCTTAATGTTTTTTTTTCCAGATTTTTTTCTTTCTTTCTATCTGCTAATTAATTTGAAGGTCCCAAGTTATTAACAGTGTGCCGCCCACGTTTTTCTCCTGTTTTTTACTTTAGGGGAGTCTTGTCAACTATTTCTTTGTCTACAAAAAAAAAAAAAAAAAAAAATTCACAAAATTTCTTGTATAGTATTAGCCAAATCGCATTAAAACACGAGACTGTTTTTTCACATAAAACATGTTTTACACATTTTAAAGGTGAGAGTGAGTTTCGTTTTGATATTTAACACACATATCATTCTGACCTTAAAATGAGTCGAAATCAGTATGTTATTCGACTATATTATGGCTCAGAACATTACGTTTCAGCACTAATTTTTGTCTCGAATAAAGAGACATTATTATGTCTGCTGAGTAAACAATACGGACCGCTTTACTGGTGAAAAATAACATTTTCCGCTCCTATTTCTAGTCAGAATATGACCACGGCGCTCTGAAAATTTCGAAAACGTATCAGACCATTCTAGAGGCCGGACATGTAATATTTTCCTGACCACGTTTGGGTCAGAATAAGCTAAATTATTCTGACACGTTTGAGTAGGTATGACCCTATCTCAAGTAACAATATAAAAACGTCACTATAAAAAATTCGAAAACGTATCGGACCATTTTAGAGACAAAACATGTAATGTTTTCCTGACCACGTTCGGATCAGAATAAACTAAATTGTTCTGACCATATTTGGGTAGGTATAATACTCTACATTCTGATCAAACTCCGGTCAGAATGTAGGCACGTAAATCCAAAAAAAAATAAAGACAAAATTGGAAAATAAAATACTGTATAATAAGACAAAATTTTGTGTGAAAAAATATTTCCATAAACCAATACTACTTTCGTTTTGTCCATAAAAAAAAGTAATATGCTTTTGCGAATTTCACAATATCACTATAGCCAAATGTTTAAAAAGTGGGTGACGACAAAAAGCTGCTATAGAAATATTAATATTTTAATTGGATGCTTATTGTTAAGTGGGCCAAAGCCCAATATCACCTTTGTTAAGTTGCTATCATTTGTTTTTTCCCACATCGGTAGTTTATATTTAGTTGGCCGACATATCTTCCTATCTAACTAAGGGACCATTTGTTAAATCTGAAATCTGATATCTGAAGTCTGTATACAATAAGTATTTGAAATCTGAAAATTAAAAGTGTTTGATAACATCATCCATCTGAAATATGATTTTTTTTTGTACTTTATAATTTTGCACTTGTGGACTTTTTCTTATATTAGATTAGAAAATTAATACAATGTATAAGTACCATGCATATTTATTCACACAAAATGTTATCAAAGGTGTGTTTATATATATATATATATATATATATATATATATATATATATATATACACACACACACGCTCACATCTTTTTTTATAAGTAAATGAATGGGATATTTATCTTATTTGGAGTGAGAATGATGAATGAATAAATAAGTATATTATACTATTTAAAAGTATATGTGTTGACCAATAGTTCACTATACAAATATAAATATGCAACCATTATTCATGTAATAAAATATATTTAAAAATGATCATTATCACACATTTTACTGACGTGGGGAGTGCATTAAAAAGAAGGAACGTGTCCTCAAGAAAAAAAAAAAATTAAGAAGGATCGTGGGCAATTGGTGCATTAAAAAGAAGGAACGTGTCCTCAAGAAAAAAAAAAATTGAAGGATCGTGGGCAATTGAATTTTCAGATATAAGCAGCAAGTCCATCGCTGAAAAATTTACTAAGAAATTCAGACACACTTAATTAATTAAGTGTTGAGTTATATCATTATCAAACACTGCTTAAAATAATTATCACTTATTTTGTTCAGAATAAATACTTAATGAAATTAAGTTGGATTAACAAACAGACCCTAAGAAAGGAAAAACTTAGGTTGAATGACACTTGTTTTATTTTTGTTTTTTTTATTGGTTCCCGCATTTACTGTTCATCAGCCCAGTGGTATTGTTCATCTCTTTTTACTGTTCATCGTCATATCTTTTTACTGTTCATAACCATGCATTTTACTGTTTGTTGTTGTTGTTTTTTTTTTTTATATTAAAATCTACATATTAGCCTTAATTTAATCTTATTATGTGTGTTGTGCTTAAGATGTATTTGATTCCAATTTAATTACATATTATTTTGCTTTATGTCTGAACCACACAACCCTTTCGAGATAGACACCAAAATCATTACCGAGAAGAAAAACGGATCGGAAACAACCTCACGCACCCCTTCTTTTTATTTGTTTTATTTTATATATTTGGCTATACTTCTCGACGAAGGAAACAGACATAACATTAATATTTTATTACTCAATCCATTCCTATTTATATGTCGCAGTTGCCAAAATCATTTTTTTTTAATATGTCGTAGTTACATTTTCAATACATATTTTAATACTATTCCGCTTTTAAATATTATTTTTCAACTTCGTAGGGTCATTCAACCAATTAATTTTTCATATTCAATACACCGCTACACTTTTCAAGATTTTTTTTGAACTTTATAATGAAAGTCAACACAATAAATCATTTTTTTAAGTGGTTAAGATGTATCCGATTCCAATTTAATTACATATTATTTTGCTTTGTGTCTGAACCACACAACCCTCTCGAGATAGACACCAAAATCATTACCGAGAAGAAAAACGGATCGAAAACAACCCCCACGCACCCCTTCTTTTTATTTGTTTTATTTTATATATTTGGCTATACTTCTCGACGAAGGAAACAAACATAACATTAATATTTTATTACTCCATTCACATTTATTTATATGTCGCAGTTGTCAAAATCAATTTTTTTTAATATGTCGTAGTTACATTTCCAATACATATTTTAATACTATTTCTGCTTTTAAATATTATTTTTCAACTTCTTAGGGTTATTCAACCAATTAATTTTTCATATTCAATACACCGCTACACTTTTCAAGTTTTTTTTGAACTTTATAATGAAAGTCAACACAATAAATCACTTTTTTAATCTATGTATTTTTTTCTCAAACGCGAGTAGAATAGAAAATAGTGTGTGTAAATATGCCACATCCCAGTAAATGTGCAATCATATTAGAAAATGATTGTATAACATCATACAATTTTACTACACATAATATAGTAAATAATATTTAACTTCATAATTCATTTACACTTAATAGGTTAATCATATAGCAGTGGCCGCACCGCGCTGGGCACGGTGCCTGCTTTTTATTAGTCTATCTACTCTATATAAGAAAGGAACATTTGGGGGTTTGTGACACTTGTATTTTTTTTATTGGTTCCCCCGTTTTACTGTTTATGGGCCCAAAGGCCCAACCTTTTTTTTTCTGGATACTGTTCATCGGCCCAATTTTTTTAACAATACTGTTCATGGTTTTTTTTTCCCGATTTTTTTTAAAATCTGCATATTAGCCTTAATTTAATCTTATTATGTGTGTTGTGCTCAAGATGTAACCGATTTCAATTTAATCAAGGTGTCAGATATACCTAAGACAGCCTTCAGTACGAGATATGGACATTATGAGTTTTTGGTCATGCCGTTTGGACTCACTAATGCTCCATCGAAATTCATGGACTTGATGCAAAGAGTTTTCATGCCTTATCTCGATAAGTTTGTGATAGTTTTCATAGACGATATCTTGGTGTACTCTAAGGATGAGGAAGAGCATGAAGAACACCTAAGGATAGTTCTACAGACCTTAAAGGAGAACAAATTGTATGCCAAGTTTTCTAAGTGTGAGTTTTGGTTGGACCAAGTGAGTTTTCTTGGGCATATAATTTCCGGAGAAGGCATTAAGGTGGATCCAAATAAGATAGAAGTCGTTTTTAAAGTGGCCTGAGACCGACATCGAACGGAGATAAGAAGTTTCTTGGGTTTAGCGGGTACTACCGGAATTTTGTAAAGGATTTCTCTAAGATAGCTACACCTCTCACGAGGCTTACTCAAAAGAACGTTAAGTATGAGTGGACCAGTGAATGTGAGGAAGCTTTTCGGACTTTGAAAGAAAAGTTGACCACAAAGACCCGTGTTAGCATTACGAAGTTTTTGATAACTATGATGTATATACGCACGCATCGGGTCAAGGTTTGGGTTGTGTTTTGATGCAATCGGAAAGGTGATTGCTTATGCATCTAGCGCGCTTAAAGGTGCATGAGAAGAATTACCCTACACACGACTTGGAGTTGGCGGCGAGTGGTTTTGCTCAAGCTTTGGAGACACTATCTCAGATGGTGTCAAGGCAAGGATCTTCACGGATCATAAGAGTCTTAAGTTCTTCTTTACTCAGGAAAATCAACATGAGACAAAGAAGATGGTTGGAGTTCGTGAAAGATTACGACTTGGACATTCAATACCACCCGGTAAAGCGAATGTTGTAGCAGATGCACTTAGCCGGAGAGCGGTTAATGCTATCACTACCTTGCAAGAAGTTGTGGATCGCTTGGATAGGATGCGATTCAAGTGATTGAAAGGAAGGGTGAAGATCGAATTTGGCGCCATTGATGGCAAGGTCAGATTTGCTAGATGAGATTCGGGCTAAGCAGGATAAAGATCCGGTGTTGATTAATTTGAAGCGAGTAGCTCGAGAGAAGCCGACATTGGGTTATCAGTTGGACAAGAGTGGTCATCTTTGGTACGGAGACCGTTTGTGTGTGCCCGATGTGGATGGCCTAAGAGAGAAGGTTATGGATGAAGCTCATAAGATTGCTTTTGCGGTACATCCAGGAGCCACTAAGATGTATAGAGATCTCAAGGAAAGGTATTGGTGGCCTGGTATGAAGTTAGGGATCGCAGAGTTTGTGGCAAGATGTGATACATGCCAGAGAGTGAAAGCAGAACACAGAAGACCAGGAGGTTTGTTGAAACCCATAGAGGTACCGGAATGGAAATGGGAGAATATTACGATGGATTTCATCACCGGTTTGCCTAAGACTAAGGGCGGTCATGACATGATTTGGGTGATTGTGGATAGACTCACAAAATCAGCCCATTTCTTGCCGTGTAAAGTGGACATGCCTATAAAGAAGTTCGCTACTATGTATATCGACAATATAGTGAAGCTTCATGGTGTGCCTCTATCTATTGTATCCGATGAGGATAGTAGATTTATCGATCGCTTCTGGAGGGCTTACGAAAGCTTTTGGGACGAAGACGATTTGAGTATGACGTTTCATCCGCAGACGGATGGGCAGTCGGAGAGAACAATTCAGACTCTCGAGGATATGCTTAGAGCTTGTGTTTTGGATGCCGGGGGATCATGGATAGATTACCTCAACTTGGCTGAGTTTGCTTACAACAATAGTTACCATGCAAGTTTGGGAATGCCACCTTTTGAGGCCTTGTACGGTAGGAAGTGTAGAACTCCACTTTACTTGGGATGAAGTTGGAGAGAAGCACATCACAGGGCGGAGATGGTTCAACAAGCCAAGGAGAAGATTGAGTTGATAAGGAAAAATCAAAAGTCGCTCAAGATCGTCGTAAGAGTTGGGCCGATGTTAGAAGAAGACCGCTAGAGTTTGAGGTCGGGGATAGAGTTTACCTTCGAGCGCCTCCGATGAAGGGGTATCAAGAGGTTCGGACAGAAAGGAAAGCTAAGTCCAAGGTATGTAGGACCTTTTGATGTCATCGAAAGAGTTGGGAAGTTGGCTTATAGACTACGGCTACCAGAGTCGATGGTCTGAGTCCACAATGTCTTCCATGTATCGATGCTTAAGAAGTGTCTATCTAAAGTGGACGTGGAATCTGAGATTGATCCGGAAGTTTTGCAAGATAATCTAACATACGTGGAGAAACCGATAAAGATTCTAGATAGGAAGGAAAGGATGATAAAGAGGCGGGTGATCCCGTTAGTGTTAGTGCAATGGAGCAACCATGCACCGACGGAAGCCACTTGGGAAGTGGAAGCGGACATGATCGACGAATTCCCAGAGTTCCCTCATCTTCCAGGTATGTTCTAGTTTCGAGGATGAAACTCCTCTTAAGGGGGGAGGAATGTAATATCCCGATTTTTGAAAAAGGGCAATTCGGTCTTTTAACAAAAATCAGAATATTATGATATTTTATTTAAAGGGTTTTTCAAAAAAAAAGGGGTAATAAAGGAATTAAAGAAAATAATTAGGTCATTGGGATTATAAAATGAAGACTAATCCTAATTATAACCTAGTTATTTTTACACAAAAAAAAGAGGAGGCCACATATTTTGAGGGGAGAGGCGGCATCATTGGTCTTTGGTTCAGAGAAGGAAAAAAAAGGGGGTTCGGGCACCTTCTTTCAATTTCGAGGCTTAAAGGTTGATAATTTGTGCAGACCGCAGTAGAGAAAAGTGATCGTCTCGTTGCGAGCGTTCTTTTGACATCAACAATCCCTAGATCCATTAATGTTTGATTAAGGTAACGTGGTTTTCTTATCGTATGATTAAGGTTTCGTAAAGTGGTAGAGCAATTTGTATGATTGTTTTTCATGGTTTTAATTCGTTTAAGTTGAGTTTGGGTTGAATTTGAGAAGAAAACGCAGAGCGCAGAAAAACTGTCCTCTGTGGTGCAGGAAAGGAAAACGTGTAACAGGTTTAAGAGGAGGCTCGGTCGACCGAGCCTGTCCATTCGGTCGACCGAGTGTTGGTCCATCCGTACGGATGAGTTGTGTATCCGTACAGCTATTTCTCAGTATCGGACAGAAAGTTTATCCGTCCGGACAGGGACTGTTTCAGTACTGTTTTCCTTTTTGTTATGTGTTTAAAGCTCCATAATAGCGTATTTACTGCATAACCCTACGTGACAAAGCCCTGAATTAGCTTTTGATGCGTTTAGTTCCGGCACCACATGGATTCCCTAAAAAGATGAAGTGTGGGACCGTCGAAAGCTTTGGATTTGCCTTGTGCTTCGATAAGCTAGAGTTTATCGATGTCTCAGTAATTGCTAGGGCTAGTCCGTGTCTAGTGGTCTAAGTACGAGTAGGAGATGTGAGGAGCTTACTTGAAAACACTTGGTGGCTAGTTAAACATCTAATCAAGCGTATGTGCTAGATTAATAATCTTAAACATCATGCAATGCTTGGTAAGGCATGGTACAATATCGCGATGTGTTCTCGACCAGACAAAGTAGACTGCACTCCACGCCGGTCAATCGATTGGCTAGATAAAGCGTCCTGGTGCATTCTCGCCGGTTATCACACTATCGGGACTCGAGATATTCCCGGGCTACTGAGCGCGTGTCTCTAAGTAGGTTGCACCCAGATTGTCCTAGTACATCCTATTACTAGGCGTAGTGCCCTTGTTATTCATGATGAAACAAACTTGAGCTAAGTTAGATACCTTTTGGAACCTCGTGTTATGCTATGAACATAATATGATAGTTAGCTAGGGTTAACAACGGAAATGAATTAATAAAAGACGGCGTTGCTTTTATTTCTTTATGAGATCATAGTTATACGATCTTCTACGCGTTACTGAGTACTTTCGTACTTACCCCGTTACTTTTCGTTTGTCTTCCCCTTTCCCCAAAGAAGATGAACAGGTTGCTACGGTTGACGAGTTCTTCGATGATGAAGTTTGAGATGAAGCTTTTGAAGACTTAGTTCTTTTAGTTGTTCCTTTCTTAAAACAGATGTTTCACGTTTGAACAATGTTGTCCTTCTTTTTGGTTTAGCTTCTTCTGAGATCTTTTGGGATGTTGGATGTTGGATGATTAGTTCTCTTTATTGGATTTAGTTTCACAGCATTGAAAACCGTGTGTTCGATCTTTTGTCTTTTGGTTTTTCCCCGAGTCGTTTTATCTTCCGCGTCGTTTGGTTCTGATGTATGACGTAAGGCTTACATATATTATTGAATTTATTTGATAATATTTGTGCCGAGCGCTTCTTTCGGATAAGGACTCGTGTCCGGGAGCGGGCGTTACTGGTTGGTATCGAGAGAAAGGTTTTCTTTGTCGTAAAGACTTGATTTCTTCTTTAAGATAAGTTTTAGAGCTTTAGTAACCCCTTCTCTTTTCTTAGTTACAGAATGGTGCTTACTAGAGGTGGAACTAATACGAGTAACACCGAGGCAGCTAACACCCAGACGGGTAACGCTGAGGCAGGATTTACCGAGGTTGTGATTCCGAGAAGGAGAAAAAGTGGACCCGCTTACTCGGGGCCTACAAAGTGTCTCAAGTGAACACCCCGTCTATGAACAACATCATGCGTGGGGTGAATCAGGGACCAGACATTGTCACCAGAGGTAGAGTGGAACAAGGGGGTCCTTCACGGTTTAACACCCGCATACCGGTTACTACTTCAGCTCCAAGGACCACGAGTTGGACCGGGTTGGGACTTTCTCATCCACCGGCTAGTCAGTTTTTCAGTTATCCACAGGTATCGACGTTTCTTCTCGCACCGGCCGAGTTTTACACCGCGAACCGACGGTTCTACCTCCACCACCACCTAGGTCGGATTCTTTTGTAGCACTGCTACGCCATCCCCAACAGAACTATCGCATCAAAATGCCCCCACCAAAGGCAAAGAACAAGACAACATCATCGGTTTGGGGTTATGACGATCCAATGGATTGGTATGAGAAGATGAAGAAACATAGGGTGCCAGAATTCTTTGACAATGTCGAACCAACAGCAGCAGACTTATGGATTCGTGGGTTCGAGAAGGCGTGCAGAAATATGAAAGCTCCAGAATCTGAGTGGGCTCATTTAGCCATATCCTTGTTGGCAGGGAATGCAGAAAGTTGGATGGAAGCATATGAGCAGGTTAATCCGAGGATCACAGATTGGGCAGTGTTCAAGGATCTGTTCTACAAGGAATACTTTCCTAGGACAACACGGAATGCGAAGGCTAATGAGTTCCTGAGTTTGAAACAAGGGAGATATACTACAGTAACTCAGTACTCCCAGAAGTTCCATGAGTTGGGCAGATTCTACCCTGAGATCATGAAAATGTTAGGAAATCTACGCGGGAACGCAGCGGAATTCAAAAATTTATTTCCTATCGACCCAAGATCGACTTCGTTTAAGCAATAAACAAACGAGTAGTAGACGGTGGTTACCTTGGTTGATCTAAAAGATCGACGCTTTGACCGCCTCTGGGAGAGTAGTTCGCATGAGAGCCGCCCAAGTGTTCGGCCTCTACCGCTAGTCCACACGAACACCCCGGAATCCCATCATGGATTGCTATTGGAAAACTCCGGTTGCTAGACCGGCATTTTTCCCCTCTCTCCAACTCTCTATAGGATGCTCTCTATTTTACACAAGAACTATTAGTTCTTGGAATTGTGTTGTACAAAAGAGCTTGACACCCACTTCCTTTTTATAGGGAAAGTGGCGCCCCAAAGAAGAGTAGAGGAGAAGAAAACTTTTTCCCAATAAAATAAGGAAGATATAATTGATTGATTTATCTCATTTATTATAATATCTTATATCAAATAAATCTAGGATTTTGTCAATATCTCATATTGAATATTTCCAAGATATTGTCAATATCTTATATTGACAATATTTGTCTTTATATTACCATAAATCAATTTACACATGTGTATATATATCACAAATATATATTACACATATAAATCTATACATAAATATTTTGGACACAATCATGCACATGCAAATTAGATGCATCACACGCTGGGAACAAAAAGAAAATATAAATATTAATATCTAATATTAATATATGGTAATACCATTAATTAAATTGCACAATCCAAGTGTATCTTACACACTTCAATGTGGCGCCCCTTTGACCAACAAATTGGCTTCCGGAATATTCTTTAATTAATATAATATTATTAATATCTTGTATTTAATTTATTCATAATAAATAAATACCACCATATTAATTTACCACTATAACCCTTATAGTCTCGAGATAAACTTTCCTTATTTGGTTATCATCTATAACCACATTTTAATCCGGCTAGATGTTCATATGTGTGTGACCCGATAGGCTTCCGAATATGTTGGCCGTAGACACAAAGTGCAAATTACGAAAATGCCCTTCATGCCTAACGATCACGGGATAGCGTCTAGCAACACACCGTGACCCCCAATCATCGGAAGAGTCAAATGCAATGACTACTACCTTTCATGTGAAACAGTTACCGTGTAACTTACAATCCTATCGCTGTAATAATATCCATACGGTCGTTAGTCGAGTGTCAAAACATCAACGACCGTATCTTATAATCTGGATATCATGCTCTCTCGAAGTAACTCGTTTATTTCCACTTTGCAAAGATTCACGAGAACATGACATTCCTTATAAGAAGGCCATTTCGGATATTCGATCACAATCATAGGATACGCGATTCCCGGACGACCAATCATGTATACTCCGCATGCTTCAGTATCATACCCAATCACTACCGCATGATCGCCCCATGGCTAGGGGAAACCTCAATAGTGTCAAAGCATGACAATCCACACCGTGATGCCATGAAGACTCCGGTCAAAAGGATAATTACACAACCGTCACATAGTGTGACACTTATCCGTGTAAGTGGGCCAGTCTAACGTACGCATTCTCTAATACACGTCCACGTACAGTCCAAGTGTCTCTACACTTCGATAGACGAGATCTATCCCTGCCCTAAAGACAGAAAACATCAAATACGTGCTAACCTGTTTATACTATCAATGCCCTGTTTAATAGTACATCAGCCTAGAGACATTTAAGTATCAAACTTATTAAAGTGATTAGAGATCTCATCAACCATAATCGCCTATCATGGTTTCTCTATCACAGTTTAATACTAAGGACGTTATCATATAACAATTCATAATTGGTTCTCTAAAAGAACATATATATGACAACAGAAAAGCCATTTAATATTTGTCTAAACACAAAGAAATAGTAGAAATGATCCGACCCGGTCGGATCCGGTCCAACCCGATTGGGTTTAGGACACTATTCCAACAGAAAAGTGAAGAGAAAAAGATTGATAAATTCATGGAAGGATTGTCACACGAGGTGGCGAAGGTCATGCTAGGAGATAGACCTATGAGCATGGCAAGCGTCATGGATAGAGCTTTGACTGCGGAGAGATTTGCCAGTAGACAGACGGTTGTAGTTGGAGATAAGAGGTCTTTCTCAAATTTTCAAGGAAATAATAGAGGGGCACCGCAGCAGAATGTTAAGAGGGCAGGAAATCCGGTTACGAAGAGTTCAGCAAGTGGAACGCCAGCGGTTTGTGCTAAGTGTAACAAGACACACACAGGAGAGTGCATGGCAGGTAGCGTGAGTTGTTTCCACTGTGGGGAAGTGGGACATTACTCGAGAGCGTGTCCTAAGAAGCTCTCTCAAGGTAGTCAAGTAGGAGGACGAGGTAACCAGCAGGGTAATCGTACCACAGGTAGCAGACCAGTTCGTGTCTTCGCAGCAGATGCAGAACCGGAAGAGTTAGATGACCTTGTGGTGACAGGTACTTTTCAGTGTTTGTGTTTATTATAAATATTTAATATGATATAGCGCGCATATGATATTACATATTTATACGTAATTTGATTCACTTGTTAGGTACCATAATCATAGATAATCTAGCGCTTTAAATCTGTTTGATAATCTGAGCGTCGTGACTTTTGTTTCCTCTAAGATAGCTAAGAAGTTGAACCTACCTCTTAAGGAATTGGAGAGACCTTTGAGTATAACCACACCTTTAGGCAGAGTCACTAGATGTGCTCAAGTCACACCCGAAGTTGATATTAGAGTTGGGACTTACAAGTGCCAGCATGCTTTGACGGTGTTGGATTTCTCGGATTTCGATGTTATCCTGGGTATGGACTGGTTGTCCAAGAATTACGTCTACTTGGATTGTAGAGGTAAGAGGGTGATCTTTAAGGCCCCAGGAAAATCGGCTAAGACATTTCGGGTAACGTGCAAGCCTAGCAAGGTGCGTTATCCGATTATCTCAAAGATTAAAGCCCTAAAAGCTTTGAAGAGGAGTTGCCAGGGTTTCGTTATGTATGCATTAGATAAGGAAAAGCATAGGACCGAGTTAGGAGACTCGTGTAGTTAAGGACTTTCTGAAGTTTTCCCGAAAGATTTGCCAGACATATGCCGATAGGGCCATAGAGTTCGAGATCGAATTGATTGCCGGAGCATCACCAAAGTGGCTAAAGCACCTTATAGGATGGCACCAAATGAGTTGAAAGAGTTGAAAACTCACCAAGGAGATGCTAGAGAAAACATCATCCAGACCAAGTACATCACCATGGGAGCACCGGTCTTGTTTGTGAAGAAGAAAGATGGGAGTATGCGTTTGTGCATCGACTACAGAGAGAGTTGAATAAACCGACAATCAAGAATAAGTATCCTTTACCAAGGATTGATGATCTGCTCGATCGGTTGCAAGGTAAGAAGGTGTTCTCTAAGATTGATCTTAGGTCCGGTTATCATCGATTTGAAGATCAAGGTGTCGAGATATACCTAAGACAAATTTGATCTGAGATATGGACATTATGAGTTTTTGGTCATGCCGTTTGGACTCACTAATGCTCCATTGAAATTCATGGACTTGATGCAAAGAGTTTTCATGCCTTATCTCGATAAGTTTGTGATAGTTTTCATAGACGATATCTTGGTGTACTCTAAGAATAAGGAAGAGCATGAAGAACACCTAAGGATAGTTCTACAGACCTTTGGGTTTTTTGCCTATTATTTTGATTTCTTTTTATAGAAATTGTATTGATTTCTTATCTCTCGGGTTTAGTTGTGGACGTTTCTAGGCGTCAATCATACAACTGAAGGAAAAATGGAGGCTTTTACCCAACAGAGTATAGCACGGGCTACGTTTCAGTTGTTCAAAAAGAGTCTTCATTAAATCCGGTGGGTAAAAAAAATTGTTTTTTCCTTCTCATTTTGCTATATATTCGGATTTCGGCTGGCTCAGTTATTAAACATAAACACCTCTTCTTCTTCTTTCTCTGATCTTACTTGGGTGAGGTTCTTTCACTTTTTTATGCTCATTAAAACTATTACAATGATGTGAACAACCTTTCTGCTTTAAGCATTTAATGCACAATAACGTCTGTCGTTGCATTAATTTGGGATCATGGGTTTAAGAATCAGTTTTTCATTCTATTGTTTACATGTTTGAAAAATGGTTCTTGTTGGTCTTCAACATGTACTTATTCTGTGTGTTCTTCTAGACCTTTTTTTATCATGCCATGCTTTTTTCTTTACTCATTTTGCAGTCTTAGGATCGGGTAGTTGTTGTATGATTTACACGTTTTTACTAACAATGCATTCTACTAAAAAACGGTTAAACCCTAACCGTGAGGGCCCCTACCCGATCCACAGGAATGTGGGAGAGGTTAATCAGTAACCTAGAGCTTAGAATCGAGGGGGCTTGTTGGTTCCCATCATCGGGAAGGTGTTATCAATCGGAAATCAACCCCTTTACGGGAATCGAACCGCCGACCTCCAGATTAGGTCCGCGGCCATTATAACACCCCGCCTCGCCGCTAGGGCCATATCCAGGGGATAACAATGCATTCTACTAAATATGATTGTTGTAGGTTGTTGTTGTATGTTTTACATGGTTTTACTAAGAATGCGTCGATTATTCGACTACGCTTATTTATATCAACACCGCTTTAACAAAAAAACGGTGTCTTTATTAGTCTTATGGGTTGTTCGTTTTCTTCATTCTGTCTTTTAGGTAAACTGATCAAAAAAATAGCAAGTTATCTTCTTGTTTTTAGATTCTTCTCAAAAAATGCATTTATCTTCTTCATGTGCTCATATTGGTTGTTCCCCTTCTTCATTGAAGTTTACTTATATATACATATGTCTTTTTATTCTTCTGCATATAGCTGTTGGTTAGTGCTAGAAATGACGTCTTGGTTGATGTTTCTATGTCATGACCAAAAGACTCAGCCTTTGATTTTTCTGCATTTGTTTTTTTTTCTTTACAGAAAATACTTGGTCCCTCTTCTGTTAGGTCTTATGTTGTTTTTTTGGGGGGTTTTATAGATGGTTCTGCTTAGAGTTTGTGGTGCACTCTGTATTTGGAGTTCGGCAACATGTATGAACCTTCTTTCTGGTTTCCTTGTGTGTTTTCTGCCTTCCTTTCGAGCTGGCATGTGCCTTTCTTTTATTCGTCTTTCAAGATGCATTAGTCTTTACAGTCCTGTAAGAGGTGCACTTTATAACACTCTGTGGACAAAAAAGTTTTCGTTATACTTTTTTTGTAGGCTATGTGTGTTTTACAATCTTCCTACAAAGTTAAAGAGATTGTATGTAGAATTAATGTTTGTCTCTTGCTTATAGGTAGAAAGGTTGACATTTGTGTGGTTTTCTACCCTGCGTTTTACCTAAGGTTGTGAATAGCATAGGATGAGAAGTAAAGGTAAGGCAAGGCATTTCGGATATTCGATCCCAATCATAGGATACGCGATTCCCGGACGACCAATCATGTATACTCCGCGTGCTTGATGATCATACCCAATCACTACCGCGCATGATCGCCCCATGGCTGGCTGGGAAACCTCAATAGTGTCAAAGCATGACAATCCACACCGTGATGCCATGAAGACTCGGTCAAAGGATAATTACACAACCGTCACATAGTGTGACACTTATCCGTGTAAGTGGGTCGATCTAACGTCGCATTCTCTAATACACGTCCCGTCACGGTCCCAAGTGTCTCTACACTTCGATAGACGAGATCTATCCCACGCCTTAAAGACGAAAGACATCAAATACGTGCTAACTTTGTTTATACTATCAATGCCTGTTTAATAGTACATCGACTAGAGACATTTAAGTATCAAACTTATTAAAGTGATTAGAGATCTCATCAACCATAATCGCCTATCATGGTTTCTCTATCACGATTTAATACTAAGGACGTTATCATATAACAATTCATAATTGGTTCTCTAAAAGAACATATATATGACAACGAAAAAGCCATTTAATATATGTATAAACACAAAGAAATAGTAGAAATGATCCGACCGGTCGGATCCGGTCCAACCCGATTGGGTTTATGACACTATTCCAACAATCTCCCACTTGGCCTAAAACCAATCACTCGCACACACAAGACCAAGTTGAAACACAAGAATCTCATGCAATACTCGCAACTAGCCACTAGCCATAAACGGATCGCTATCCGTGGGGACTCGAGACTATCTTCATATCACGTTCCATATGACCAAGTCAAAGGAACCGCCTCAACACACACACGAATCTCTCGACGAGACCTGGTCCTTGCTTCAAGCAATAAATCCACTTACTATATCAGCTATATAGAAAAGGTGGAAGAACCGTACAAGGTTCATGAATGAACCTTCTAGATCCATGTACTGCTCCCGCTGTGCCTCTAAGGCACTACTGTGTTTTGGCTAAGTTGTAGAGTTTACAGTGACCCATAGGCTAGAACATTTCCAGCTCACTGTATCACTTAATCAAAGTGACTGCAAACCCAGACCGTAGCTCCCACTCGCCTTCGTAAGACTCAGGATATACGTCTGTATAACTATATTTATTCGCTTCCAAGCTTCAATAAACTAGGAAATCATCCTTAACTTGTTTAAGGATATTCTCGATATTTACCAGATTTACTTTCATACTTGCTCATGACAGTTCATGAACTATGAACATCCGGCATTTCCTTTATGATGGTTCCTATCGCAGTAGCGAAGGAAACCTTCCATAAGCATCATCTTTCACCTTATCTTTAGGACTAACGTCCTAACATAGATAGATCTTGCGATCTATGCTAAACTTCTTTTAGCATCACATCTATATAGGTAAACTATAATCTAACAGCAGTAAAACTATCACTACAGATTCTTATTTCTAAAATAAGAACTGCTAATCCAAGTGCTTTCGTAAAGACCTTGAACTACCAAACATTAATTGACTGTGACATGGGGTAATAATTCCTGAGAGAGATATATAATACCTTGCTCAAAAATCATAACACACTCCCACTATCCATCTTGCACATTGGTCATATCCTTCTTTTGACTAAATCAAACTCCTTTGATTATCAAACAAAGAAATCGTCTAGAGAAACTTGTTTGAGTCCATAAATGGATCTCGTGGGCTTACGTGTCATGTTATTGTCTATGAACATCGAGCTTTCTGCCCAACGTCTTCAACACTATCATATAGTCATGATACGAAGTTATAACAAGCATCATCTGATTAGAACTGGGCTCAGATGGCAGCATAAAGGTAATTACAAGGTTTACACCCCGTACCCCTCACCCATCACTATAGCCTGATGGTAATCATATTACTATCCATGTCGACCTTTGGGGCGCTCCTTTGTGTAAGATGTACTAGGTTTGCAACCTGGTTGTCACTGATGGAATCTAATTCAGATTTTATGGCTCCTGGCCATATCTCTCAAATGCCTTTCAAACATTCTTTCACAAGTCGTGAGATATTCATTCTTCAAGATGAACATACCGATAGCCTTTTCAGGCTTGAGGTTATCCACAGACTTACAGAACTTTTGTGTGCACTGAGCAGTGTTGTACACCTCATCGCTATGCGGCGTCTGCTCACGTTCCTATGGTTGAATATTTCATTGTGGTTCTCAAACTACCTTTGAGATCCTTTTTACTCCCACTGTCTCTTTTGGAAGAAACACTTCCTCTAGAAGACAGCATGTTTGGAGACAAACACCTTTTGCTCCGCGGATGAGTAAATAATATCTAGCGTACTTGCTGAGATATTCCACAAAGTTGCATATGTCGTACTAGGCTCCAAGCCTTTCCGACTTTGCTTATGACAACTTCAAATCATCGGTTAAGACAGATTTGACATTATCCTCTTCCATATCTAATATGGAATTTATTCAACCTTTATTCTTTGGAACTCGGTTAAGTATAAGGGCACTATCCCGAAACGGGTAAGGGATACATTGCATGGCTTGCGTCACACCTTTATCATATAAAGTGTTGTTTCCATTTTGGGAACACAATCCAATTGCGTATCTCAAATATGGTATCCTTGAAGGGAGAATCTTATTCCTTTTCAGACGACTTCTGAAACACCCTTCAGGTATTAATTACTTCAATCCGATTGAATATTAATTCCTAAGTAGCTCGTCAATCTCATATTCGCATTTAGCTCGAACTTTTCGGCTTTACAATTATGCACTTCATCGAGTTCACTTGACTATTTCTAAAAATAGTCGTAGAGATTAACAAACAATTATTTGTGGCATTAATTGTCATAAGCCAACAAACATCGGTATGTTTAGGCTTTGGACAACTTTCTAGATTTTATAACCTTTTCATAAAAGGGTATTTTAGTCCTCTTTGGATAAGATGCGTTTAACCCACATGATTCATAATCATATGGTTCAACACCATCAGAATGGCGTTTAATTACACGCTTCTCTTCCAGAGAGACTATGTCTAGAACAATCACAAATATTAAGGACAACAACCATACAAATATTTAGTTGAGATCTCATCACATATATCAACTATAAAGTGACTTCAATCTAGTATGTTAGATTCAGTGACCTTCCAACTTTATCGGAATAACATTTATTCTTTACGATTGAATATGTCTACTAAATCCTAACAAATAACTGAAAGCATGTTCTTTATAAGAACCGGAACATAATAACATTTATTTAGTTCCCTTATCGCTTTACTAGATCCGCATATGGTAAGTGTTACAACGCTTTGCTTCACCTTCCATATCTCAGTATTTAATCTTTCTAATTTAATCGGACTCGTAAGATATCATATATCTTAGAGTTGACTTTGAACTTAGATGATTTATCTCAACTCACTTGCCTAGAATAGAAACTTCAATAAGCTCTATATTTAAGCACATGCCCTAACTTTCCTTTTAATCCTTTAAGCACTTGAGAAATGTTTCTTATTGTAGTCTTCATAAGACTTAAGAAAGATCACAAGAGCTATGTTTTGATTTCCTTTCATAAAGAAAATCTAAAGTTTATTAAATAGTTTATTTAACCTTTTAAATCGTATTTAAAACATTAACTATTTAATTAACATTTAAGCAATGGTAGAATTAAGTCGATACTTAAATCTTTCAATTTTGAACACAACCTTTCCAAAATTCGATGTGGTCATTCTTATCCAACATTTGAATTAATTGTCATCGTATGACTGAATGATCATCTTGGATCGTATCCAATATATGACTAATTCGTTGAAACTTATTTCAAATGATTTAATCATATCATGAGCTTCCGCTTTCATTAATAATTAAAGTCTCGGAACACTGCATCAATTATGTAATCTCCTTGTCTCTAACTACTATAACGGGATGGCTCATGTCATTGCTTATTTTAAAAGGATTAAAATTACTTAACCATATTTGAGAACGTTTCTCAAAATTAATGTACATAATTTGGTTTTACTAATCGAGAATAAAACATAAATATAAAGTTTGCTAAAACTACAACATAAAATGAAAATAAAATAGTGTTGTTTATACACGCAAAATAAAAAATGGTCTTTTGATTTATGATTTTGCTCCCACTAGTCAACTACTTCCAATTGATTTTCAAGAATTATTAATTTCTTTAGTGGACAAGATCCCACTAAACTACCCCGACCCCGCTTTGGTGGTGGGCGAAAATAGCATAATAGGTAGACAACTCTTTTGTCAATCGTATCTTATACGACTCTTGTTGTTTGACTAGTCAACTCCTTGACAATTTTCATCTTATGAAGTAGTCAAACCCTTGCCTCTAAATCCAAACGACCCGCTTTGGTGGTGGTGGCGAGAGAATTCTTAGTCAAGTCATAACCCCAATATTCGTGAGATCTCATACGATCATATCTCGATAATGTCGATATACCCGAGGTAGGTCAACTCCCTGCTTTGGCTGATGAGTTGGATCCGAACAAGGGCTCTTCACCGTCATTATAATATGGGGAGGCAATTTCAACTTGATTCTTTTGAGGTGGAAGTATTTATGTAAATTAATTCACTTAATTAATTTTTAATCATGGTCTCATCATAAATATGTCTATCTCTATAAACATACATCCTACGCATTTATCTAGATCGTGCCTAGTCATGCATCTATCGTATCATATAAAATAAATACAAGCACAAAATAAATAAATGCGTAAAGTAACCGGTATGATCATGGACTTTTCCTATGTGTGGTTTCGATTACAAACTGACGAAACCGCGGGTCACAATCTAAGGGTAGCTGCAACCGCCAATAGGATCTTTAATGCTCCACTCCAATGGGATCTTTATTTTCGTCTTTCTTTGGTCTCCATCTTCTGCTCCATTCTTGTTACATTTAATTCTATCGAATAAAATAAATACACCCGCCGCACACGGGAGGAGCTAACGGAATGGGATAAATGCGAGAAAATAAACTAGGTCACGCTTCTTCATAACGGCCTAGGACAATTTTTAAACCAACAGAAAAATTAAATCATTCACATCTATCCTATCGGTCGAGTCCATGATCAATCGGGGTCCATATAATCATATTATATCTACTACATCTAATCCATACAATAAAATCTTATGAAAGAGATAAAATTAAAATTTAACTACTTGCGTCTTAATTAATCAATTAACATTTAATCTATTAAATAATTTTATCCAATCAATTAACTAATTAACATTTAATTAATTAAATGATTTAATCGAAATAAAATTAACGATTAATTTTAAACGATTTTAATTTTAATTTTAATTAATTGGAACTATTCCAAAAATAAATCAAAATTAAAATTAAGTCTCTTTTGTTTCTTTCCTTTTGATTCGTAATCGAAAGGGATGCTTTGGTTTCTAAACCAAATTTGGCTTAGGCACGCCCACTTTCCAAAATCAAAATTTTGGAGTAAGCTGAGCTTTAAGCGCTTTACAAATCAAATATTTGAAAAGCGCTTGGCTATTCCAAATCAAATATTTGGAAAGGCCAAATAATTTTGGTTTAGGCACAGCCACTTTCCAAAATCAAAATTTTGGAAATGGCTTGCGCCAGCTTTTCCCAAATCAAATATTTGGAAAGGCTGGCTATTCCAAACAAAGTTTGGAAAGGCCATTATTATTTTAATCTTTGTGTGGCATCCCAATGGCCAAACTATTTGAGAACCATTAGTTGGTTAGCCACACACACAACTAAACAAAGGAGATTTTAATCACAACTATGAACCATATTGAATCACAAAATACACAAAACAAAAATTTGGAGATCCGCCAGCATTGACCGGTCAACCGACTGCCGGCAGCAGGTTGCCCTGCTGCCGCCGCCGCCGCCCAGCCGCCGCCGGTGGTGGTGCCGCCGCCAGTCGGCCGAGCACCACCCGATCCCCTTTTTTTTTTTTTTTTTTTTCATGTATCAATTTTGCAAATAAAAATCTTTCATCTTTTAATTACGTGATTTAAACGATAAAATTAACTACGCATAATAACATGCTTATTGCTTAAGCTCGAAGCTCTCTCTGATACCACTGTTAGGAAATCTACGCGGGAACGCAGCGGAATTCAAAAATTTATTTCCTATCGACCCAAGATCGACTTCGTTTAAGCAATAAACAAACGAGTAGTAGACGGTGGTTACCTTGGTTGATCTAAAAGATCGACGCTTTGACCGTCTGGGAGAGTAGTTACGCATAGAGCCGCCCAAGTGTTCGGCCTCTACCGCTAGTCCACACGAACACCCGCCGGAATCCCATCATGGATTGCTATTGGAAAACTCCGGTTGCTAGACCGGCATTTTTCCCTCTCTCTCCTCTCTCTATAGGATGCTCTCTATTTTACACAAGAACTATTAGTTCTTGGAATTGTGTTAATACAAAAGAGCTTGACACCCACTTCCTTTTTATAGGGAAAGTGGCGCCCCAAAGAAGAGTAGAGGAGAAGAAAACTTTTTCCCAATAAAATAAGGAAGATATAATTGATTGATTTATCTCATTTATTATAATATCTTATATCAAATAAATCTAGGATTTTGTCAATATCTCATATTGAATATTTCCAAGATATTGTCAATATCTTATATTGACAATATTTGTCTTTATATTACCATAAATCAATTTACACATGTGTATATATATCACAAATATATATTACACATATAAATCTATACATAAATATTTTGGACACAATCATGCACACGCAAATTAGATGCATCACACGCTGGGAACAAAAAGAATATATAAATATTAATATCTAATATTAATATATGGTAATACCATTAATTAAATTGCACAATCCAAGTGTATCTTACACACTTCAATGTGGCGCCCCTTTGACCAACAAATTGGCTTCCGGAATATTCTTTAATTAATATAATATTATTAATATCTTGTATTTAATTTATTCATAATAAATAAATACCACCATATTAATTTACCACTATAACCCTTATAGTCTCGAGATAAACTTTCCTTATTTGGTTATCATCTATAACCACATTTTAATCCGGCTAGATGTTCATATGTGTGTGACCCGATAGGCTTCCGAATATGTTGGCCGTAGACACAAAGTGCAAATTACGAAAATGCCCTTCATGCCTAACGATCACGGGATAGCGTCTAGCAACACACCGTGACCCCCAATCATCGGAAGAGTCAAATGCAATGACTACTACCTTTCATGTGAAACAGTTACCGTGTAACTTACAATCCTATCGCTGTAATAATATCCATACGGTCGTTAGTCGAGTGTCAAAACATCAACGACCGTATCTTATAATCTGGATATCATGCTCTCTCGAAGTAACTCGTTTATTTCCACTTTGCAAAGATTCACGAGAACATGACATTCCTTATAAGAAGGCCATTTCGGATATTCGATCACAATCATAGGATACGCGATTCCCGGACGACCAATCATGTATACTCCGCGTGCTTGATGATCATACCCAATCACTACCGCATGATCGCCCCATGGCTGTGGAAACCTCAATAGTGTCAAAGCATGACAATCCACACCGTGATGCCATGAAGACTCGGTCAAAGGATAATTACACAACCGTCACATAGTGTGACACTTATCCGTGTAAGTGGGCGATCCTAACGTCGCATTCTCTAATACACGCCCACGTCATACCCAAGTGTCTCTACACTTCGATGAGACGAGATCTATCCCCGCCTCTAAAGACAGAAAACATCAAATACGTTCTAACTGTTTATACTATCAATGCCCTGTTTAATAGTACATCGGCTAGAGACATTTAAGTATCAAACTTATTAAAGTGATTAGAGATCTCATCAACCATAATCGCTTATCATGGTTTCTCTATCACGCTTTAATACTAAGGACGTTATCATATAACAATTCATAATTGGTTCTCTAAAAGAACATATATATGACAAATGAAAAAGCCATTTAATATTTGTCTAAACACAAAGAAATAGTAGAAATGATCCGACCCGGTCGGATCCGGTCCAACCCGATTGGGTTTAGGACACTATTCCAACGAGAAAAGTGAAGAGAAAAGATTGATAAATTCATGGAAGGATTGTCACACGAGGTGGCGAAGGTCATGCTAGGAGATAGACCTATGAGCATGGCAAGCGTCATGGATAGAGCTTTGACTGCGGAGAGATTTGCCAGTAGACAGACGGTTGTAGTTGGAGATAAGAGGTCTTTCTCAAATTTTCAAGGAAATAATAGAGGGCACCGCAGTGAGAATGTTAAGAGGGCGGAAATCCGATTCACGAAGAGTTCGACAAGTGGAACGCCAAATGTTTGTGCTAAGTGTAACAAGACACACACAGAGAGAGTGCATGGCGGTAGCGTGAGTTGTTTCCACTGTGTGGGAAGTGGGACATTACTCGAGAGCGTGTCCTAAGAAGCTCTCTCAAGGTAGTCAAGTAGGAGGGCGAGGTAACCAAAGAGGTAATCGTACCACCACGTAGCGAACCAGATTCGTGTCTTCGCAGCAGATGCAGAACCGGAAGAGTTAGATGACCTTGTGGTGACAGGTACTTTTCAGTGTTTGTGTTTATTATAAATATTTAATATGATATAGCGCGCATATGATATTACATATTTATACGTAATTTGATTCACTTGTTAGGTACCATAATCATAGATAATCTAGCAGTTTCAGCTCTGTTTGATACTGGAGCGTCAGGGACTTTTGTTTCCTCTAAGATAGCTAAGAAGTTGAACCTACCTCTTAAGGAATTGGAGAGACCTTTGAGTATAACCACACCTTTAGGCAGAGTCACTAGATGTGCTCAAGTCACACCCGAAGTTGATATTAGAGTTGGGACTTACAAGTGCCAGCATGCTTTGACGGTGTTGGATTTCTCGGATTTCGATGTTATCCTGGGTATGGACTGGTTGTCCAAGAATTACGTCTACTTGGATTGTAGAGGTAAGAGGGTGATCTTTAAGGCCCCAGGAAAATCAGCTAAGACATTTCTGGGTAACGTATGCAAGCCTAGCAAGGGTCGTTATCCGATTATCTCAGCAGTTAAAGCCCTAAAAGCTTTGAAGAGGAGTTGCCAGGGTTTCGTTATGTATGCATTAGATAAGGAAAAGCATAGGACCGAGTTAGGAGAGACTCGTGTAGTTAAGGACTTTCCTGAAGTTTTCCCGGAAGATTTGCCAGGACATATGCCTGATAGGGCCATAGAGTTCGAGATCGAATTGATTGCGGAGCATCACCAAAGGCTAAAGCACCTTATAGGATGGCACCAGCAATGAGTTGAAAGAGTTGAAAACTCAAATTGAAGGAGATGCTAGAGAAAAACATCATCCACCAAGTACATCACCACCATGGGAGCACCGGTCTTGTTTGTGAAGAAGAAAGATGGGAGTATGCGTTTGTGCATCGACTACAGAGAGTTGAATAAACTGACAATCAAGAATAAGTATCCTTTACCAAGGATTGATGATCTGTTCAGTCAGTTGCAAGGTAAGAAGGTGTTCTCTAAGATTGATCTTAGGTCCGGTTATCATCAGTTGAAGATCAAGGTGTCGATATATACCTAAGACAAACCTTCATGATTTAGATATGGACATTATGAGTTTTTGGTCATGCCGTTTGGACTCACTAATGCTCCATTGAAATTCATGGACTTGATGCAAAGAGTTTTCATGCCTTATCTCGATAAGTTTGTGATAGTTTTCATAGACGATATCTTGGTGTACTCTAAGAATAAGGAAGAGCATGAAGAACACCTAAGGATAGTTCTACAGACCTTTGGGTTTTTTGCCTATTATTTTGATTTCTTTTTATAGAAATTGTATTGATTTCTTATCTCTCGGGTTTAGTTGTGGACGTTTCTAGGCGTCAATCATACAACTGAAGGAAAAATGGAGGCTTTTACCCAACAGAGTATAGCACGGGCTACGTTTCAGTTGTTCAAAAAGAGTCTTCATTAAATCCGGTGGGTAAAAAAAATTGTTTTTTCCTTCTCATTTTGCTATATATTCGGATTTCGGCTGGCTCAGTTATTAAACATAAACACCTCTTCTTCTTCTTTCTCTGATCTTACTTGGGTGAGGTTCTTTCACTTTTTTATGCTCATTAAAACTATTACAATGATGTGAACAACCTTTCTGCTTTAAGCATTTAATGCACAATAACGTCTGTCGTTGCATTAATTTGGGATCATGGGTTTAAGAATCAGTTTTTCATTCTATTGTTTACATGTTTGAAAAATGGTTCTTGTTGGTCTTCAACATGTACTTATTCTGTGTGTTCTTCTAGACTTTTTTTTATCATGCCATGCTTTTTTCTTTACTCATTTTGCAGTCTTAGGATCGGGTAGTTGTTGTATGATTTACACGTTTTTACTAACAATGCATTCTACTAAAAAACGGTTAAACCCTAACCGTGAGGGCCCCCCACCCCCGATCCCACAGGAATGTGGGGAGAGGTTAATCAGGTAACCTAGAGCTTAGAATCAGGGGCTTGTTGGTTCCCCATCACTGAAGGGTGTTATCAATCGGAAATCAACCCCTTTTACGGGAATCGAACCGCTGACCTCCAGATTAGGGTCCGGCGGCCATTATAACACCCCGCTCCTCGCCACTAGGCCATATCCAGGGGATAACAATGCATTCTACTAAATATGATTGTTGTAGGTTGTTGTTGTATGTTTTACATGGTTTTACTAAGAATGCGTCTGATTATTCGACTCTGCTTATTTATATCAACACCCTTTAACAAAAAAACGGTGTCTTTATTAGTCTTATGGGTTGTTCGTTTTCTTCATTCTGTCTTTTAGGTAAACTGATCAAAAAAATAGCAAGTTATCTTCTTGTTTTTAGATTCTTCTCAAAAAATGCATTTATCTTCTTCATGTGCTCATATTGGTTGTTCCCCTTCTTCATTGAAGTTTACTTATATATACATATGTCTTTTTATTCTTCTGCATATAGCTGTTGGTTAGTGCTAGAAATGACGTCTTGGTTGATGTTTCTATGTCATGACCAAAAGACTCAGCCTTTGATTTTTCTGCATTTGTTTTTTTTTCTTTACAGAAAATACTTGGTCCCTCTTCTGTTAGGTCTTATGTTGTTTTTTTGGGGGGTTTTATAGATGGTGCTGCTTAGAGTTTGTGGTGCACTCTGTATTTGGAGTTCGGCAACATGTATGAACCTTCTTTCTGGTTTCCTTGTGTGTTTTCTGCCTTCCTTTCGAGCTGGCATGTGCCTTTCTTTTATTCGTCTTTCAAGATGCATTAGTCTTTACAGTCTTGTAAGAGGTGCACTTTATAACACTCTGTGGACAAAAAAGTTTTCGTTATACTTTTTTTGTAGGCTATGTGTGTTTTACAATCTTCCTACAAAGTTAAAGAGATTGTATGTAGAATTAATGTTTGTCTCTTGCTTATAGGTAGAAAGGTTGACATTTGTGTGGTTTTCTACCCTGCGTTTTACCTAAGGTTGTGAATAGCATAGGATGAGAAGTAAAGGTAAGGCAAGGCCTAGGCCTGGTTCTCTGGGTTCAGCTTGCCTTTCTCCCGAATCTAGCTTATATGGTGAATCTAAGGGCTGTAGAAGTGAGAGGAAAAGAATGTTCAGTGATTCTTTGAGTTCTTCTACAAAACACAACACACCGTTAACCAATTCTTCCACAAATAAGCGACCATGTCGTCTTGTAAACACATGGCGTGAGTACATGATAGTGGAGCAAGTAGATAGGGTTGCTCATGGTAGTTCTGATGTGCCCACTATCCCGACTCATGCTGAATATAGAGCTATGGCAGTCATGTAGTTTAGACGTAAACGTAAGATATGTAGATTGAATTCTGCTGGTAGAATAAAGGACTTTGCTCATCTGCCTCCTAAGTAAAAAAAAGAATCACTAATGGTGTTCAACGACTGAGTTGAATACCTGAGACTTATGTTGTACAAAATCCTATGCCGAATTGCCAACACTGTAATGCTATAAAGTTCTGTCATGAAACAGCAAACTTGTGTTGTTCAGATGGAGATGTTACTCTTAGCCAGAGTGCTTTGCCTTCTGAATTACAGTCTTTGCTGCTAACGTCAGGTTCTACAGAGCCGAGGAGTTTTAGGGTCATGATCAGAGCATACAACAATCACCTGTCATTCAAATCTCTTGGTTTAAAATACGATAAAAAAAACTGGCACAAAGAGACAAAGGAATTTACACTTTCAGAGTTCAGGGTCAGGTTTATCATTGGATAAATGACCTTCTTCCTAATGAAGGTATGCCTAAAAATCTTCAGTTCTACTATCATGACACTGATTATGAAATTGAACAGCGTTTTTCTAGCACCTCTTCTTTAGATCAAGAAATCCTAGAAAAACTTATTCGTATCTTACATATTAATCCTTATGCTAAATTCTTCCGTGGACTAGCATCTATTCCTGATATAGAAAATAAGCAAATCATCTTAAGGCATAACCCTCTTGTCAACCATAAAATATATGCTAACCCTACTGTTTCTCAAGTTGCAGTTTTATTGATGGCTGATGAAACTAATACTGAGGTTACACATAGAGACATTAGGGTTTACAAGCATAGTGGAGAGTCAAGAAGCATTCAGTACCAGTATGGATGCTATGATCCATTGTAGTACCCACTTATGTTCCTATTTGGTGATCCTGGATGGCACCAAGGAATAGCAAAAAATGGTGTAAAAGCTAAAAAAACGTCTCATTGTTCTTAAAGGCACAACCACACAAGTTATCTTCTTGTTTTTAGATTCTTCTCAAAAAATGCATTTATCTTCTTCATGTGCTCATATTGGTTGTTCCCTTTCTTCATTGAAGTTTACTTATATATACAGATGTCTTTTTATTCTTCTGCATATAGCTGTTGGTTAGTGCTAGAAATGACGTCTTGGTTGATGTTTCTATGTCATGACCAAAAGACTCAGCCTTTCATTTTTCTGCATTTGTTTTTTTTTCTTTACAGAAAATACTTGGTCCCTCTTCTGTTAGGTCTTATGTTGTTTTTTTGGGGGGTTTTATAGGTGGTGCTGCTTAGAGTTTGTGGTGCCACTCTGTATTTGGAGTTCGGCAACAGGTATGAACCTTCTTTCTGGTTTCCTTGTGTGTTTTTTGCCTTCCTTTCGAGCTGGCATGTGCCTTTCTTTTATTCATATTTCAAGATGCATTAGGCTTTACAGTCCTGTAAGAGGTGCACTTTATAACACTCTGTGGACAAAAAAGTTTTCGTTATACTTTTTTTGTAGGCTATGTGTGTTTTACAATCTTTCTACAAAGTTAAAGAGATTGTATGTAGAATTAATGTTTGTCTCTTGCTTATAGGTAGAAAGGTTGACCTTTGTGTGGTTTTCTACCCTGCGTTTTACCTAAGGTTGTGAATAGCATAGGATGAGAAGTAAAGGTAAGGCAAGGCCTAGGCCTGGTTCTCTGGGTTCAGCTTGCCTTTCTCCCGAATCTAGCTTATATGGTGAATCTAAGGGCTGTAGAAGTGAGAGGAAAAGAATGTTCAGTGATTCTTTGAGTTCTTCTACAAAACACAACACACCGTTAACCAATTCTTCCACAAATAAGCGACCATGTCGTCTTGTAAACACATTGCGTGAGTACATGACAGTGGAGCAAGTAGATAGGGTTGCTCATGGTAGTTCTGATGTGCCCACTATCCCGACTCATGCTGAATATAGAGCTATGGCAGTCATGCAGTTTAGACGTAAACGTAAGATATGTAGATTGAATTCTGCTGGTAGAATAAAGGACTCTGCTCATCTGCCTCCTAAGTAAAAAAAAGAATCACTAATGGTGTTCAGCGACTGAGTTGAATACCTAAGACTTATGTTGTACAAAATCCTGTGCCGAATTGCCAACACTGTAATGCTATAAAGTTCTGTCATGAAACAGCAAACTTGTGTTGTTCAGATGGAGATGTTACTCTTAGCCAGAGTGCTTTGCCTTCTGAATTACAGTCTTTGCTCCTAACGTCAGGTTCTACAGAGCCGAGGAGTTTTAGGGTCATGATCAGAGCATACAACAATCACCTGTCATTCAAATCTCTTGGTTTAAAATACGATAAAAAAAACTGGCACAAAGAGACAAAGGAATTTACACTTTCAGAGTTCAGGGTCAGGTTTATCATTGGATAAATGACCTGCTTCCTAATGACGGTATGCCTAAAAATCTTCAGTTCTACTATCATGACACTGATTATGAAATTGAACAGCGTTTTTCTAGCACATCTTCTTTAGATCAAGAAATCCTAGAAAAACTTATTCGTATCTTACATATTAATCCTTATGCTAAATTCTTCCGTGGACTAGCATCTATTCCTGATATAGAAAATAAGCAAATCATCTTAAGGCATAACCCTCTTGTCAACCATAAAAGATATGCTAACCCTACTGTTTCTCAAGTTGCAGTTTTATTGATGGCTGATGAAACTAATACTAAGGTTACACATAGAGACATTAGGGTTTACAAGCATAGTGGAGAGTCAAGAAGCATTCAGTACCAGTATGGATGCTATGATCCATTGTAGTACCCACTTATGTTCCCATTTGGTGATCCTGGATGGCACCAAGGAATAGCCAAAAATGGTGTAAAAGCTAAAAAAAAACGTCTCCTTGTTCTTAAAGGCACAACCACACACATGATTTCTCCTTCGAGGTCTTCAACAGTTGAACAGTTGTTGCAGTCTGAAGAACTAGGTATCGTACATTCTTTAGATTCTTGTATCTAAAGCTTCTTTCAATGGTTTATTAACTCACTCTATATTTTCCTTATTACTAGCTGCGTCTGACTTTCACTCCAACTATGGGTGTGTGTCTATGAGGGAGTTTTATTCATATAAGTTTCAGGTTAGAGCTAATGATGATACACATATCCTCCGATTTGGTAGGCTTTTCTAGCAATACTCTGTAGATATGTATGTTAAACTAGAAACTCAGAGACTAGACTTCTACCGAGCTAAATCTAAGCAAGATGAAATAAGGCAAGAATTCTTGCAAGGAATAGTAGATGCAGTTGGTTCTGGCGAACATGAACCATCGAATATAGGGCAGAGAATTGTTCTACCTGCTAGTTTCATAGGCGAGCCAAGGCATATGCGTCAGAAGTATGTAGATGCGCTGACTCTTGTTCAAAAATTTGGAAAGCCTGATCTTTTTTAACAGTTACATGTAATCCTAATTGGCCTGAAATTAAAAAATATCTACATCCAACCGAGCTTGCCCAAGATCGACCAGACTTAACTGTTAGGGTTTTCCATACTAAGATTGAAGAAATTAAGATTGAACTCATTAAAACGAAATTTTTGGTGAGATTGCTGCATACACATATGTCATTGAGTATCAAAAAAGAGGCCTTCCACATGCACACTTTCTTCTCATACTAAAAAATGCACATAAACTTTACGATCCAGCAGAATAGGACAAAATTGTTTCTGCGGAGCTTCCAAACAAAGACTTAAATCCTTGGCTATACCGAGCTGTGGTGAAACACATGGTTCGTGGCCCATGTGGAGAACTGAATCCAACAAATGTATGTATGCGTAAAGATAAGACGTGCAAAAACTCTTACCCTAAACAGTTTTCTAATGAAACAAAATCGTCTTCAAATGCATATCCAACATACCGCAGGCGGAACGACGGTAAGCAAGTTAAAGTCAGGGGTGCATGGGTCGATAATAGATGGGTCGTACCTCATACACCTTATTTAGTTGCTAAATTTGACTGCCATATAAATGTAGAGATATGTGCTTCGATAATAGCAGTAAAATATATCCATAAGTATATATGTAAAGGTAGTGATAGAATTCTATTCCAGTTATCTAATGAAGCCGAGCAATCTACCATCGTTGATGAAATAGAGCGGTTCGTATCAGCTCGTTGGGTGTCACCGCCTGAAACGCTTTGGCGAATGTTTAGATTTCCAATGAGCGAGATGAAACCTCCTATCATTCGACTTCCACTGCATCTAGAAAACTACCAGACTGTTCCTTTAGAACTACATAGTCTTTGTTTGATATTCTTACAATTCCACAACAATTCAAAACAATGCTGACTGAATTTTTTTATGAATAGAACGGACACACATGCTCAGAGACTTAATGTACGTATGCTGATTTTCCTACGCACTTTGTTTGGATTCCAAGTAAAAAAACAATGGACTTTCCGGAAAAAGGGAGAATCTATAAGCCGTATAGTGACTGCACATCCATCCGAGGGAGAGAGGTTTTACCTTAGAATGCTTCTACCTATGTAGAATGTCCTACATCTTATCAATCCCTTAAAATGTTTGACAATAAGGCTGTTGCCACTTTCAGAGATGCAGCATTGCTTAGAGGGCTGCTAGAAGATGATAATAGTCAAGGATTGTACATGAAGGAGGCAGCTGTTTTCCATATGCCTTTTCAGCTTAGAAGGATTTTTGCTATTATATTAGTATACTGTTGTCCCAATGATCCCGAGAAACTTTTTCAAGCATTTGAGGAAAGCATGTCTGAAGATTTTGTTAGAGATCCAGGCCTACATAAAACTGAGATTAGGTGCAAAGTCCTCCAACAAATAAATTCATATCTTATAACTATAGGAAAAAAAACTTGAAACTTATATTACAACCCTTATGCCAGATATTGATGAAAGCCCTGAAGACTTAACAAGAGAAATAAGAACATAGAGTAATATAATTGTTACGTCTACTAAGTTAGCTCTAAAACATATCCTGAATTCAAAGCAAAAACATATATTCAAAACAATAGTAGATGCTGTCTATACTAATAAATCAAAGACATTTTTCATTGACGGTCCTGGTAGAACAGGTAAGACATTTCTATACAGAGCATTGCTTGCAGAAATTAGAAGCAAAGGCTTTTATGCACTAGCTACTGCCACATCTGGGATTGCAGCTTCTATCTTTCTCGGTGGTAGAACTACAACAGTTCTGATTTCCTTACATGTAGGGTTAGTAAACAGTCTTCCATTGCTGCGTTGATAAAAGAAAGTAAGCTAATTATTTGGGATGAAGCTCCTATGGCAAAAAGATCCGCATTAGAAGCTTTGAATGACATGCTTCAGGATATAATGTCAAGCTCTAAATTATTTGGTGGGAAGGTTATGGTTTTGGGAGGAGATTTTAGGCAAACACTACCAATTATTAGAAGAGGAACCAAAAAGGAAGAGCTTGATGCATGTCTTCTAAACTCTCCTATATGGCCAAAAATATAGAAGTTTTACTTAACAGAAAATATGAGAGCTAGGACAGATCCTTATTTCACGTCTTTCTTAATGTTTGTAGGTAAGGAAGGACTAACATTGAAGATACTGGTTACGTTAAATTACCTGATTCTTGTGTAATAACCTCTACTAACAATGAAAATGAAGATGTCTTAAATTTAATCAAAGCAGTATACCCAGGCATTGATGATCCACAAAGAAGCACAATCTATGTTAATAGAGCTGTACTAACAACTAAGAACCAATTTGTCGACGAGGTCAATAGCTTGATGATTGATAGATTTCTGGGTGAGGCAGTTCAATACATCGGTTTTGATGAAACTGAAAACCGTGACCTTCAAGGACGGTATCAAGACCTACTAAATAGTCTAACACCGAATGGATTACCTCCATATAAATTGAACTTAAAAGTAGGTGCTCCAATCATGTTGTTGCGTAATCTTAATCCATCTGAAGGCTTATGCAGTGGAACACGATTAATCTGCAAAAATCTAAGTCGTAATGTCATACAAGCAGAAATTCCTTTAGGGGACTTTGTAGGAAATCAGGTTTTCTTACACATAATTCCACTTAAACCTCCAACAAATGAAATGTATCTTGTTCCTTACAAGCGTATACAATTTCCAATAAGACTATGCTTTGCGATGACAATAAACAAGGCTTAAGGTCAAACGTTAGATTGTGTTGGTGTTTATTTAAAGGAACCCGTGTTCTCTCATGGCCAACTTTATGTTGCGTTGTCACGTGCAAAAAAAATCATCCTCTATAAAAGTACTACTTAGGAAAGACTGTAATGATAAAACATCTTCACTAGAAACAAAAAATATAGTTTATAAGGAAGTGCAGACACAATCATAGAGAATGTATCTTAAAAATGTATTTTAACAATACACACTTCTTTCCTGTGATTAATTTTTTTTAAGTTTACTTTTTTCATCCTTTCTATACTGTTTATTGTTTACTTCCAGTCTATGTGTACTCTTCTCACCATGACGGGTCTTTTTATTGTGCTGATAATATTTAGCCTTCTATTATTATATGTATACAACATTTCATCTATCAAGTACATGTTTTTCATACAGTCAGACAATATGGCAATCGTACCAGAAAGGAAAATGTGTAAGATTTTGGAAATAAATCGAGACATTACAAACTGGACTGTTAGAGTACAAGTTGTTGAACGCCATCGTCAACAAACTGGGAAAGGAAGTAATGAGAAATCAGGGAAACGCTACAGGCGTTATGTGTTAGTTGATGAACAGGTTCGTCTACTTTTCACCTTGCATTTGAATGTGACATCCACACTAATTTTTTTTTTCTTTATGCTAAATATGTTGTGTTTCTTATAAACAAACAGGGAACAAAGGTCTCAGGAATCGTGTATGAATATGCTATCCGCTTTTCTGAGCGTACTTTGTTGCCGTTTAAATGGTACGACGTTTCCAATGCTAAGTTACTTGATGTTCTATCTTTCTTCAAGGTGTGGCCTTATGGCTTCAGATGGGTTTTCGACTACAACAAATTGGTTGAACCTGTTGATGAACCAATTCCACCATTCCTGCCGACGACATACCCTGTTAGAGATTTTACAGACTTCTTTAGGCATGCGGGTATCGAAAGCTATTTTAGTAAGATTTCTACATATATAACGAAATCTTTCTATTCCTTGGATTTGATTATATAATGTCACTCGATTTTTTCTCAGATGTCAAGGCACTTGTCATTCATGTGATGCCACGCAGACAGGTCAATAAGAAATCAAGCCAGCGTGAGATAGTCATTATCGCCAAAGGTAACTGACGTTCAGATAACTTAAATGCTACTAACTTTCTTTACACGTACTATTTAACCAATCAATCAGTTCTTAACTTAATGAATTTCATAGACTATGCATTACTGCCTTTTACACTTAACAGCGTCTACGAATGATATTATAATATATAATATACCTATGCCTGTAAATATCACATCTTTTTCTGCAAACTGTTTGCACCAATAACAGGAGAGTACCGATCATAATGACATTTTGAGATGATTTTGGAGATGTTGAGGGCCTTCAATTAGCACATGCTTTACCTGGGATCTCGATAATTATTGCAACAAATGTAAAAGCAACAACATTCCATTGTACACATTTACACTTCTAAAATTGTACTTTTCTGTTTAATTTATTGCTTTTAAAGTGCCACTGAATGTAAACTTATACTTTTGTAGGGTTATCTCTCTCAACCCGCATGTTCTCATACTTTTTGATAAACCCTCCGTTGACTGATAAGGCCGCTATGTTGGAATGGTAACTATAATGATATGCAATAAGTATATCAGTATAATTTCGATTACTAAATAAAATAGTTACATAACATTGTTTATGTCAGGTACCATGAAAACATGGATGAAATAACCACATTGATAAAAAAATGAAGCTTACAGAGCTGTCTCTATCCTATGCCCACCTCCTGCTGAAACAGATACGATTACTGTCTCTGATGCAGTTTCTGTTATCCCATTGGTAACTAATTTATTACTTTGGATGTTTAGATAATATCTTGTTCTATCTCCCAATACAAATTCCATTGCTGCTAAACAAACCGATTTATTATTTAAATATATACAGAGAAAAGCGGATTGGGTTACTGGAAAACCTAAGTTTGTACCTGCCGCACAAAAATACTGGATACATGCTTGTCAGTCTTGCAAGAAAAGACTCGATATTCCAATGGAATGGGTTATAAAGTGTTCCAAATATGGTGAGGCAAGCGGTGTAGAAGTCAGGTTTGTTTACATGATCATTTATGTTGATATAAAATTATGCTTTCGACATTCACTGATTGTTTTCATATATTCTATTCAAATTGATTTAGGAGTTGAATACCAATACAGCTGACTGAAGGTGACAATCTGCTCTTTGTCACTTTAAAGTCGCCAGATGTTGAACTACTAACAGGAATTACTCCACAGCAGCTTAAAGATTCTCAAGAATTTGTGAGTTTCGTTACATGCCTCAATGTATCAATACACAACATTAAATGATTCTTACAACTCTTTTAATGTTTTAGGGACTTCAAGCTGAAGAAGAACTCAAGATAGAGTTGGAGAAGCTGACGATTGTGTGTTTCTTAAAGAAACAATGAACAAAGGACCAAGCCAATGAATATGTGCAGAGTGATCTCTATGAGGCGATCAAAACATACAATGCTCTTGATGTGAAGATTAATGTTGCTCTTCAAGCTCTACTAAACGAGATTGATGCCACGGTTGATGAACCAACTGAGAAGCAGTTTTTCACCCCAACTGCAAGTAAAGTGTTGAAGGAGATACAAGATGAACAAGCTATTGGACAGGTTTCTCAACCCACCCCTTCTGCTAAAAGGAAAATTGACTTTGTTTCTCCTCCTACAAGGTCTGAGAAAGCAGTAAAAGGTGCAGCTGGTAAGTCACTGGTGTCTGATGTTGTCCAACAAACGCCTGCAAGTGCTAAGGGTTAGCAAGGTCAAAATGAAGAAGAGCAGGGACCAACAGGAGCATAAGTAGACACCTTGTGATAAAAAAAACCCTAAAAAAGTTGTATTTTGCCTGTAAGGAAGAACTATTGTTCCTGCTGTTTTGCAACATGTTTTGTAATATATTACAAGGCATTACATGTTCTATTATGTGCAATGCTTAGTAATATGAATGGTATTCTGCCGGCCTAATAACTTCTTTTGCTTCTGTTTTTATGTATTCTGCCTAAAATCCTTCCTTTCCAAACAAATATGCATCAATTTCACAATTTCAGGTTTTGTATGCAGACTTTTTCAATCATCTCACACTTAGTTACTCAAATTTTGCTTCGATATTATGTTATCAATGTTATAATTAGCCTGGGGACCTTGTTGCCGTGCCTTGCACGGACGGACCTCACTAGTTTTAGTATATAATAGGTGTCAGCCTATTAGTTTAAAGTGTAGCAAATGTATCATTGAGATGTACCAAAATAGAGATAAACTTTCAATTGCCTTAATTATTTTAGCTATTGTTTTTAGGCTTCATGAGAGTTGTATCTTTTATATTCCTCCTTTATAGTAATATTTTCTCTTTCGCCCGTGGACTAGTCGGCACATTGCCGGAAACCACATAAATTTGGTGTTCTATCTTTTTCCTTCCGTTTGTTATTTTTTGTTACCGTCGTTAAGGGCTATAGCTCGGTTTGTTTTTCCTAACAAACTGGTATCAAAGCCGAGGTTATTTTTGAGGTGTTTTTTGAGAGCCGAGGTTTTTTCGAGGTGTTTATGAGATTTTGAAAAATTAGCCTTCATGACGGTAATTAAGTATTATTTTGAGAAATTCGACAGAAACGTCAACTTCGGGATGTGGCAGTTGAAGATGGAGGTGCTGATTCAGGAGGGCTTCGATATTGCGCTACTTGGGAAGGAGAAAAAGCTAGATAAAATGTCAGATGAGGAGTTTGCTGGTCTTGACAAAAAGGCCAGGTCAAGTATCATAATATGTCTTTCTGATGAGGTTTTAAGAGAGGTAGCTACTGAGGTTACTGCAAAGGATTTGTGGGAAAAAATAAAATCCTTATATCTGAAGAAAACCGTTGAGAATGGACTTTATTTAAAGCAGAGTTTGTACATGCTTCGTATGTCTGAAGGTTCATCTATATTATCGCATTTAGATAAATTTGATTCCCTGCTTATGGATTTGAATAATATACATGCTAAGATTGATGATGAGGATCAGACCATGTTGTTATGGTGTTCACTTCCACAGTCGTTTAAGCATTTTAGGGAAACGATGCTTTATGGTAAGAATACTATTTCTTACAAAGAAATTAAGTCGATTTTAAAATCGAAAGAGCAGATTGATAAAGACATAACTGGGGGAAGTAGTAGTAGTCAGGCAGACGTGCTGGTAGTTCAGGGCAGATCAAATAAGAAGGATGCAGATGGTGGAAATTATGTTTTGAATCCCAGACATAAAGATTTGACATGCAATTATTGTAAAAAGATTAGGCATATCAAATCTGATTGCTTTCGTCTTAAGAAAAAAGAAAAGCGTAAGAAAGAGTGTGGTAAAGAGTCAGCTCAGGCCGGTTTCGTTGAAGATGTGGGTGATGTAGATATTTTCTTTGTTGATGATAAATTAAGGTCTGCTGATGAATTGATCTTGGATTCTGGTTGCACGTATCATATGTGTCCCACTAAGGATTGGGTTTCCACGTATGATTCAGTTCAAGGTGGAGTTGTTTCGTTGGGCAACGGCGCAATTTGCAAGGTTGCTGGTATTGGCTCGGTTAGAATAAAGACCCATGATGGTGTTTTCAGAACACTTAAGAAAGTCAGACATGTTCTGGATTTGAAGAAAAATTTCATCTCTTTGGGCACATTAGATACTCTTGGATTTAGGTACACCGCTGAAGGTGGAGTTTTGAAGATAATTAAAGGTGCTGTTGTTGTCATGAAAGCTTGTAGGTCTGGTGGTTTGTATGTTTGCGAGGATCTACAGTTATTGGAAATTCTACAGTCTCTATGTCATCTCGTTCAGAATTAGACATTACGAAGCGTCGTCCATTTGTTAAGTTCAAGCAGTGTTTGGACTTATTTGACACAGTCTGAAGACTTTGAAGTTTGTGGAGAAAGAGTGTATTACTATTTCTGGATTTGGGTCTTTGTCCTAATGTGGAGATTTGTTAAGTGGGCCAAAGCCCAATATCACCTTTGTTAAGTTGCTACCATTTGTTTTTCCCACATCGGTAGTTTAGATTTAGTTGGCCGACATATTTTAGTATATAAAAGGTGTTAGCCTATTATTTTAATGTGTACCAACGTACCATTGAAATGTACCAAAATCGAGATAAACTCTCAATTGCCTTAGCTATTTTAGCTATTGTTTTTTAGGCTTCAGGAGAGTTGTATCTTTTGTATTCCTCATCCATAGTAATAGAGACTTCAATGCTGCTAATAAAATTAATGAGCTTAAATCTCATATTAATTCCATTTTGCAACAACAAAACTCTATCTCCCTTACTTGCCTCTCAAGAATCACCCAACTCCAAGACAATCTTAAGGAAGCTTATAAACAGGAAGAAATTTTGGGCCCAAAGGGCTAAGATCTCCTGGCTTAGGGATGGAGACAAAGATACTAGATATTTTCATGCCTGTGTCGCTAGTAGAAGGAGGAAGAACTTTATTCCACTCTAAAGTGTGCTAATTCCTCTTTGTGGTGCCAATCTATTGATGATATATCAAATGAATTTGTTTCTTATTTTTCCTCCTTGTTCACTTCCACATGTGTTGTTACCCAGCTGGACACTCAGGCTAAATAGAAGAGTCACCTTGGGTATGAATCATTCTCTCATGCTCCCAATCACAGAAGATGAAGTTAAAAAGGCTGTTTTTGGCATGAAGACCCTTTCTACCCCAGGGCCTGATGGTATGATTCCTCTGTTCTATAAAAAGTTTTACCATTGATTAAAAATGACCTGTTGAGTATGGTCCAAGGCTTCTTTGAATCAGGCATGATGCTGAGGGAAATGAACCACACTTGTATTGCCCTCATCCCCAAGCATCCACACTCTTTTGGGGTCTCTCATTTTAGACCTATCAGCTTATGTAATGTTTCTTATAGAATCTTATCTAAGATTTTGGCCAACCGAATGAAGAAAGTAATGCCTTTATGCATTAGTCAGAATCAATCTACTTTCATCCCTGGTCGATTTATCACTGACAATTTTATTTTGGCTCACGAGTCCTTGAATTATATGATACATTCTAGAACTAGAGATAATAATTTTATAGCCCTAAAACTGGATATGGCAAAAGCTTTTGACAGAGTGGAATGGGCTTTATTGCTTTTGTAATGGAAAAGTTGGGCTTCTGTTCAGAATGGGTTGATAGGATCATGGCTTGTGTTTCTACTGTCTCATACTCCCTCATCATTTATGGTACCAGAACTGGTCATGTTAAACCTACTAGGGGGATTACAAGGAGACCCTTTATCTCCCTATTTGTTCCTTATTTGTGCTGAGGGCCTTAGTATGCTTCTTCAAAATGATGAGGCTGAAGGTTCTCTTCAAGGCCTAAGAATTAGCAGATCTAGTCCCTCTATCTCGCACCTTTTTTTTGCGGATGATAGATTGCTCATATGCAAAGCTGATCCTAGTCAAGCTTAGAACCTCTCCAACCTTTTGGGTGTGTACTAAACTTGTTCAGGGCAGAAAGTCAATATCCAAAAGTCGAGTATTTTTTTTTTCAGTAAAGGGGTTGATAGTAGTTTGTAGTCCACTATAACTACCATTTTTCCTAGGATCCTGGTTGCCTCCCACACTAAGTATCTTGGTTTGCCTCTCTTTGTGTGTAGATCTAAAAGGGAGTCTTTTGTTCACCTTAAAAATAAGATTGCTGCAAAACTATCTTGTCACAGGGGGGAAAAGAAGTTCTTTTAAAGTCTGTGATCTCTATGATTGCCTCTTACCCCATGTCTGTTCTCAAGCTTCCAAAAGGTCTCTATAATGAGATTTCTGCTCTCATGGCTAAGTTCTGGTGGTCTAAGGGTGGTGGTGGTGGTGATAAAGGCATGCACTGGCTCAGTTGGAAAAAAGCTTGTGTGGTTAAGGGGATGGGGGGTTAGGATTCAGGGATTTTGAGGCCTTGAACATGGCTTATCTTGGAAGACAGGTTTGGAGGTTTCTTATGAATCCTGAGCTGCTGGTTACAAAAGTGCTCAAAGGAAAATATTTTCCTTTCTGTCATTTGTTGGAAGCTAAAGCAATGGTTGTAAGCTCTTACTTCTAGAAAGGCATACTCTCTTCTCTTAATATTTTCAAAGATGGGCTTTGCCGGTCTATTGGCAATTGAGAGTCTGTTAGGTGGACAACTGGCTACCTAAATATCCTGGTCTAAAGCCTATTACCCCTCCACAATCTTCCTTTGACACTTATTGGGCCAGTGACCTTATTAGGGACAAAGCTTGGAATGAGGAGAAGCTTAGACAAGTTTTCTGGTCTGTGGATGTTCAACAGATCCTGACCTTGCCTCTTAGGACTTGCCAATATAGAGATGTTCTTTTTGGGAATCCATCCCCTACTGGAAAATTCACTCTTAAGTCTGCTTATTCTTATTTTTTTGAGAGGATGAATGCAAGTCTGATTAATAATGATGGCTCTAGTGTATCTAGTCCTAATTCTAAGTTTTGGAAAAATATATGGTCTTTATCTCTTCCAAACAAAATTAAACATTTTCTTTGGAAAGTTTTTAAGGGTATCATGCCGTGCAAAGCTAATCTTGCTAGCAGGATCAAACATGATCAAAACTCAACTTTTGTCTTTCTTACAGCTTTTGTGGTAATGGCTGTGAAAGTGCTGATCATATTTTAGTCCAATGCCCTAGGGCAAGAGACATCTGGTCTTACCTCCCTTCTATATGGCCTCATTTCAATAGTAATCACTTTAGTCTTCTTTCTTGGTGGGATACAATTACAGCTACTAATGGTTTTGCCTCTAAAAAGTCTGTTATTGAATTTACAGCTTTTGCTTTTTGGAATATATGGAAGGCAAGAAATGATTGGTGCTTCAATAGAAATTTTGTTGCACCTCAACACATTGCTTTTTTAATTGATAAAGAGTATAAAGACTTTACCTCCGCTGTTGCCATGGATTTGAATGCTGATATTCCACAGCAGCCTCGTGTTTTGTTTGCTACTTCTGTGCATAGCTCCCGTGTTCCTTCTACTTCTAGTGGCTTTAACTGGAACTTCATTATTCATACAGATGCAGCGTGGATCAAGAGCTCTATGATGGTTGGGGGTGGGCAGAAATTTATGATAAAAATTATAATATTGTAGAAATTTGGGGCCAATCCTTCGTAAATTTTGACTCGGCTTTGAGGGCTGAAGCTGAGGTGGTGCGTTGGATTTTGATGATTGCAAAAGACAGAGGGTGGAGCAACCTTCAAATAAAGCCTAATTGCCTCCTTTTGGTGCAGATGGTGGAAGACTCTACCTAAGTTCGGCCTGATCTTCTCGTGCTTGTTAATGACATCAGATGTCTTTTAGGCTCCTTAGGGATTTGTAATCTATGCTATCTTAGTAGAAAATGTAACATTGTTAGTCATAGGGTTGCTTCTTTTGCTAAGAAGCTCCGTAATCCGGCCGTCTGGACTGGATTTTTACCAAACTGGATCCTTTCAGCATTTAGGGAAGAAGAAATCTCCAGGAGGAATCTTTGTAATCCCTAATCTTTGTAAACCCTAAATTCTGTAAATCCTTTTCTTTAATGTACTTTTCGTTTAGGAAAAAAAACAATCATTATTGAAATAAAGGATATCTGATTTTTCTAATAAAATATTGGATGATGAAAGAATCACTTAATCCCTCTTTTTTTTGGGGTAGAAAATAAGATCTATTATTTATAAGAAAACTGTATAAGAGACTGTACAAATGTAAAAAAACATAGAAATTGGAAAATCAGGTCGTGTCAAACCTTTGACTTGCAAATCACATCATGCATTTTCTGACATGGAAAATAAGGTAAACGTAAGGATCCTTGCGTCCAAACGTAAGGAAATTTAACAAGCCATCTGATACGAAAAAACGCACACCTTACGTCTAAACGTGGTCGCTACGTTTAGACGTAAGGAATCAATAAAGTCATGAATAACATTGTCTCTCTCTCTCTTTTATCCCCTTTCAAACATTCATATCCCTACGTCAAAGGCAGTCATTACGTCTGGACGGCGATTTTGCAAGAAATGTTCAGATTTGCCACAATCTCTCAAATACAATGGATCAACACAATATAGAAACTGTATGTATTTCCCATTATCTTCTATTTACAACGCTGTATTGTTAAATTGTTTAGTTCTTTAGACTGCAATTTTTAGTGCTTTAGTGGTTTGTAGTGGTTTAGTTCTTTTGGCCTGATATTGTTTAGCCTGATATTGTTGCAAGAAAAGAATTTCTTTAGCCTGATATTGTTTAGCCTGATTTTTTCAATTTCTGGGTTGAAGAAGGGGAGTTTTTTGAAGAAGAATGTAGTTTCTACGTTTGGACGTAGAGACCTGTAGTTTCTACGTTTGGACGTAGAGATCCTACGTTTAGACGTAGAAAACTGCAAACTTCACTGTTTTTTTTTTGTTTTTTTCTCCAGTTTTGTATGCAGATTTCCAGTTTTTTTTTCTCCAGTTTAGGTTATTATGGTTTAAGTTATTCTTGATTGTAATTTGATAAAAACATGCAATTTGTGGCTACAAACTTAGACTTAGTCATGGTATAGGGTTTATTTTGCATTTTCATTGTTGATGGTTGATAATAATCCATTCCATTTGTTTGTTAACAGTTGATTAGCCCTCATGGTTCTGATGTCTACAAAGAAAGGGAAAATTTGACGTGGACTTTTAGAGGGGAAAATACCAAGCTTCGGGAACTTGTTGAAATTCACATGAGATGGATTAGATTTGAGGATACATTGACATGTGGGATTTTTGGACAATTCATTGAAATGTACCGGGAGTGGCAGTTTTCCTCGAAGGTTTTGCAATATGTATGTTTCAAAGCCGTTTATCCGAATGTGCCCGATGATCTTCATTTTAGATTTGGTGAGACAAAGGCGAAGTTAGGTAGGCAGGAGTTTTTCATGATTGCCGGTTTCAGGATTGGGAATCTCCCGGAACCTTCCGAACCTTATTCCAGGTGTTTTGATGAGGAGACACACAGTCACATCCATGAGCTTGACGGTGGACCGATCACCATACCGGATATTGAGATATGGTTATTGGATGAGACTGAGCGTCCTGAAGTTCTTTACCATGTAGGTTTAGTTTACCTTATTCACGGGATTATGAGGGGTCATGACTAGACTATTGGCGTAACTTGTGAGACCTTCTATTTGGTTGAGAATATAGAAGGCATAAATGACTTTCCATGGGGTACTTGGTTGTGGGATCACACCTATAGAAAGATTTGTCACATGTTGAATACGTACAAGGAAAACACAGAAGGCAGGGTGACGGTACATGGGTTATACATGCCTTACAGTTTTGGGTTTACGAGACACTCCAGGATATTGGTGTTCCAACGGTTGCTGCCGCCCTCAGAACTCCTGATGCGGCTCCTCGGATGATGAGATAGAGTTGCAAGAATCCCCCTCCATAGTGGAAGACGCTGTTGGTGAAGGCAAAGAAGGTAATAAGCTTAATAAACATTTCCTTTTAATTATATGTAATATTAAACATTTTGTTATTGTTAATTCTAATGAAATATACAATGTTTGCAGAGCCGTGTTATAGGATATCTAGATGCAAGGGAAGTTGATAGGGAGTTGATGACAGCTAGGGGCATCCCTGATGCGGAGATTACAGAGCCGCCACGTGTGATCCCTCGGCCTGCACCAATTGCATGGCCACCTAGGAGATGTCCATATACTACACAGCAGCCACGCTCTACTACACATCAGTCAGCCTCTACTTCACATCCCTCTCCATATGAGTCACCTTTACCTCCTCATTCACGATGTATGCCGCACAGATCTTACACTGATATGCTACAGGCGGAAGAAGATGAATCTATAAAGAAGATTAAGCTACCGGTCTTTATAGGGCTGTGAAGAGAAGGATAGATAATGGGCTGAATGATATTCGAGAGGAAATTTACCAGCAGAATGATGAGAACCGACAAGTACTTCGAGAGGTAGTTCAGCGGCAGAATGAGCATGGGGCGATACTTTCCGAACTTAAGGGGTTGATGCATACGCTGTCATCCAGAGATCAAGTAAAAATTATTTCATTGTCATTTTTTTTATGCGATAAATTTACTTGTATGTATTCTGATACTAACCGTGCCACATCTTTTCAGTCTACCCCTCATCGACCTCCATCTCCTCCACCTGATACTAACCGGGCCACATCTTTTCAATCTACCCATCATCGGTCTACACTTGGTCATCATGTTTGATCGATCTACACAGTCGAAGATACTCATCGCTTTACACTGTCGAGATACTCACCAACACACTGGTCAAGATATACTCATCCATCACCTACCTCGACTGATGACCTGATGATGTTCGGGTTTAATAAGATTCTTGAAGGAATTTCGCAACCCCGGCAAGAAGGAGTGCAGCTGGAGGGTGTTCAGCAGGAGGGAGTCGATGAGGGGGACCAGCATGAGGATGTGGTTGACGAGTTTTTGGTGGGCGATCCTTATATTGAGACTACGATTGATTCGAGTAAGCATTATGTTATTTACATCTAAATATTCTTTAGTAAGTTGATTTATATTGAATTTTGTATTATTAACATAGATATTGTTTGTTATCGTTAATTGATGAGAGTGCCTATTTTGATGCTGATATTCACGAAGCTACTACCCCTGCACCGGTTAATGTCGAGGCTACCGTCCAGGAATCTTCAAATGTGGAGTTCCATACTGTTTATAGTAAGTTAATTTATATTGAATTTTGTATTATTAACATAGGTATTTTATTTTTTGTTATCGTTAATTGGTGATCTCGATTATATTTGGCATAGATACTCCCGAGGATACGATAAGGGCAGGTGCTGCCACCAGCCAGGCATCGATTGTGGAGCCTGGGATTGATTATAGTAACTTATTTGATTTTTAATTTTGAAACTAGAAATTATATTGTGAAAATATATCTAACTAGATCATGTATTGAATATTGTTTAGCTGCTGGTCCAAGTGTTATTCAATTGGGTAAACGAAAGGCGGATGCCGCAAATGACAGAAGATTGACAACCCGTCAGACTACTAAAAAACCACGACATTTAACTGATGGGTCGCACGTAGTCAGTCTGCCAGGTGCTAATGTTGTGAGATGGTCACCATTGAAATTTTTTTCGGTAGAGTTGGAAAACAATTTCAGTAAGTTGTACGAACAATATCATCCACCCCCAATATGATTCCCATGGGATACGCAGTTGGAGTACATTTTATAGATAAGGCGGACAAGGAGTGGTTCACACGTCTCCATGAGCAGTATAAAGAGTTAGACCGACATGTACATTCTTGTTACTTCATTTTTATATTTCTTATTTCATTTGTTGGTCCCTTGAAAAGACTTTGGTTAAGTTTAGAGGGGGGGGGTGAATAAACTTAACACTTAAAACTTTGGAGTTAACAAATTCTGCAACTTCATCTGCGATACTTGATAACTCTTGATACCTCAAGATAACTCTTTGATACACATGAGTCTCATGATAGTTGAGTTTGCTTTGAATTTGTGCAAATGGAATTATATCAAAATTAAGCCTTAATACTTGTTGTTAAATATGATACTAAGTATTAGATACTCAGCAGTGTGAGTGTGTGATTTCAGTTGCTAGATTCAGTAGGTTGATGTGTAGAATAAACTAAGTGCGAGAATGTAAATCTTTGAAAGTAAGTAGCGAGATTTTATAGTGGTTCCGTGGTGTAATCCTGTCACCCACTCTTCTCTTGTGATGTTGGAGGTAATCCACTGAGATCTTTGATATAATTTATTACAAAGATTCCTAAGCTGCTTGTCCTTCACCAATAACTATGGCTTCACAAATCGGCCAGGAGCAGTAAGATTGTTTGCTCCTAAGTCTTCCACTTGGTCCTTGAAGGGTAAGATTGCCTCTTCACCACTCCACCACAAACAACGATCTTTTCACACAACCGTGCTTCACTATCTTCAAGCAGAGTTCTTTATAAAATAAAGATTGAATCAAATAAATGATTCGATTGCAAAGACTTGATTAGGATGAAATAATCAAGACTTGCGCCTTCAAGTGTGTATGCTTGATATGGATTGAATACAATAAACACTTGAAGAAATTCTCTGGATCGATAGCTTTAAGTTCGATGAGGTTCAAGAGGTGTTTTTTCATTTCAAGAAAATATCTCTTCAAAGTTTATCAAATTTCATCATCTTGTTTTACGAGTTGAAAGTCCTCTATTTATAGGTAAGAATGCATGTGACTTGTATTTGAAATTCAAATGTAACCGTTCCTTGTTTTTGTCCCATCCGATTTGCATTCATCACTATTCATAGGGATGACAACTGTCATAATTCCTTTTGACAATCACGATCATGTCATCCCTTTTGACTTATATCCAATGGATAAAAATATGAATCATCCCAACGTTCTTTTAATCTCGACCTTAGATTTGTTTGATAAGTCGAGGTAATTGGCAGTCCTTATCTATGTAATCTTCCAATATAATCTTGAATTAACCGAGGTATTTTATCGGCGAGAGTTCATCGATCTGTTTGAGATACCTATCGATCTGTTGAATCGCAATTTCTTTGTGTATAAAATACAATGCAGCTGACTTCTTTTATCTAACTTTTATTTGTGAAGTTAGATTACACCTTTTTAATTATAACCAAGTTCCAAACATCATCCAACTTATGGAACTTAGACCTTCTTCACAAGGTATATGTAATCAGTTTAGGTCATCACAGACTTGCCTAAATTCTGATTCCATATCCTTGACTTAAATTACTAAGTTTGATCCCTTAGCCTTCTGTAACTGAGTTTGAGCCCTCAGCCTTCAGTCTTCAGCAGGTTCCAGACTAGTCTACTGACCTATCTACCCTACTGATATGGACCAGTCTGCTGATATAAATCAGCTGACCATTACAGTGCTTGTTTGATCAAACCTATTCATAAATCAAACTCTAATAAACCTATACATTTGATCTAGACATCTTTTTGCCTTTGCACTATAACAGCTAGTCTGGCACTCATCATCAAAACATAGAAATAAGTCCAACATCATTATCTCTAACTTCTTTTTGCATGCGTACAACATGTTGAGGCGTGTCTGGACCTTATACAGCGGCAAATGGAAGCATATCCAGAATGCTTTATTCCAAATACGACCATTGCCTACTCTGATTTATCATCCTTTTACGGTCAGGGTCTTATAGATCAGAAAAAGACGCCAGACACAACGGAAATTCCAAATCATGTGATTGAGTGCGTCAAGATATGGGATGCAAACACAGTGGCACATATTCCCTGGGCCATTACTCGTGGTCACCGGGTAGCTGTCCAAGTTTCTATTCCCCAGTGGAGGATTAGGGTGTTTGATTGTCTAGCGGGGAAGGGATATAAGGCTGAAGTGAAAGGTTGTATTAGAGCAAGGGGTGTTTCGTTAAGGAGAGTGTTGGATATGGATGCTCATTTACATGAACTCCCACAAATGCTTGATCCAAAGAAGCCTCTTTTTGAGGTCAGAGTAGTATCAGCTGATCACGTACCACAAATGCCAATCCCGTAAGTGTTATAAACTTCAAACTATTTATCATATTATATAGTTTACACTATTATAATCCTTTGATAAAAAAGAATTACATACTGTACAGGGATGACTGTGGGGTATACACGGTCAAGTATATTGAGCATTTACTGCATAAAGAAAACTTAACTATGATCAAAGCTGATAATATGCCTTTAATAAGACATAAACTTTTTGTGCAGGTATTTAATCAGTCCTTAGATCCTTAGATATGTAGGTATTTTTGGTAAATGTTGTTAGCTACTACTATTTTGGTGTATGTTGTTAGCTACTACTATTTTGGTGAATGTAATTTGTGTTGTGTTTTGATGAGTATTTAATCTAAAACCTTTTTGTTGAATTTACTTACGTCGTTTACTATATAACACTAATTACACACACTACTTTCATAAGTGTTCTTAACGGAGGATCTTGACAATTTTCTAGTGCTTCTCTCTATAGAGTTTCTACGGAGAATAATGGTTTCGGAAGGAGATCTTAAACATATGTGAAAAAAGGAATAAAAAAAGATTGATTCCGATTAATAACTTTATACAATCATTACTACAATCCATTAATAACTTACTACAATCCATAATACGTTACACAATAACGATCCATTCTAATATCACCATAACAAAACAATGACTTGCTACTGGTATTGCATGCAACTAGCTCTGTTATGTCCTGGATGTTTGCAGTTACTACATACAGTCTGATGACCTGGACGTTCCCATTCAGAAGGGATTCTAGTGGTATTAATTATACCTCTTCTTGGAGCTCCAATGGCATCAGGCGCATATCTCATATTAGGCACTCCGACTATCATGTTTCTTACCTCCTCCGGAACATCCCTCCTCCCTGTTAGGAACTGGATATATGCTACCCATGTAAATCTTCTTGAAACATTCAGCTCTATAATATGGCGAACAGAGTTCGGGTAGACTAATTCTACGTGTTGCTGCAGCTGTTATAGCATGAGTACATGGTATTTTCATTCCCTGAAAAACCCGCAATAACAAGTCCTTTCTCGTAGATTTACCACCTCATGAAGCAAGTTATTTCCATGAACCTCAAACTCGTCGGGATTAATAGGCTTAACCCTGAACTTCCTTCTAGCAGTAATATTCGAAGTCACTATTGCATCGATCTTCGGAGCTAACACAGTCGCACAATCAAGCATCTTCTATCCTCTTTCATTATACCATCTCTACAATGTAGCTCTAATGAATTCCAAGAGGCTAAGAACGGGCCAACGACGAGCTGCTCTAATCGCACAGTTGAAACTTTCAGCGTAATTGCTTGTCATTAAGGCATATCTTTTCCCAGGAAATTCGGTATGCGCCCACCATTTAAAACCTATTTCTTCTAGTTTTAGATATGCGCCAAGCCATTGTGCCTTGATCAGGGCGTACTTTCAGAGAAATTCGGCCTTCGAGAATTCATAGGCTGCTTGATGGATTGTGTCTTCACAAAAACCGTAATCCTTCCAATTTTTTGATAGATTGCCCTTTAAATGATGATAGCAAACACCATGATATGCTTCGGGAAATACCTGACCAACCACATTTCTAATAGCCTTGTGTCTGTCAGATATAAAGCTCAAATTTTCATCTTGGATACCTCCAATGGACACCCTCAATTGTCTCATGAAATACACCCATGAATCGTTGCATTCTTTTTCAGTAATACCGAAGGCTACAGGGAATAGGTGGTCACCAGAATCTACAGTAGCAGCAATAAATAGTTGCCCTGCGAAATGAGTTTTTAGATGAGTGGTGTCCACACACAAAATAGGTCGACAATACTTGAACCCGCGACGACATGCTCCCAAAGACATGAAACAACTACCGAACCTTCCCAGATTATCAAGCCGAAAGTCAACATGGGTCCTTTCATTGGCCTTACGCAACATCCACAAGTACACGGGTAACGCATTGTAACACTCCATCGGTGAACCTCTAACCATCATTCTCATCATCTCGTGAGCTCGGTATGCTTGGTCATAAGTCAACTGTACACTGTAAGTTGTGAGCATCTCCTCTATAATATGTCTGGGTTTATACTCATTGCCGTGTTCTTCTAGTTTTTGACTTAGCAGACTCGCAATAACAATAGGTGTTGCTTGTCAATTGTCATTATCCGCATTCTGAGAGGCACAAGTATGCAAATCATTCAACGTTGTGATCGAAAATGTACGTGAGACATTTGTATGCAGATCATTAACCTTCACCCTTTTCGCCCTTACATGCCATTTGCATGTATCGTTAAGACATTTGTAATACAAGCAACGTGTGTCCGACCTACCCAAGCTCATCTGAAAATTATTGGCAACCGCATACGATTTTATTTTCAAATTAAAATCTTCTTTCGAATCATATTTCTTCCCAATGAACATTTGTTCACGTCATTCATATGTAACGTACCGGTGGATAAACACTTCGGTAAATCATCATCTTCAAATGTGGGAATCCTCCATGAATAATCTTCTCGTACACTTGCCCTAGCATTGGCACCTTGATTATTGTTGTCATCCCAGCCGGTTTGATCGGTTTGAATATGAGGTGCAAACGGAGAAGCCAAAAAACTAGTGACTGATCCACCAAACAAATTATATGGCTGTTGGATATGTGGAGCACGACTACTTGAAGGTTGGCTAGGAGGATACTGAAACGGATAGTCTGATTGGCTATTTATAACATTATAACTTGAAGGACCGAATTCAAACGGAGCAGAGTATTCACCAACCATTTCAACACGAACAGGACTACTTGAAGGTTGATTTGAAAGATTATGACTTGGTCTGACTGGTTGATACTAAAATGGTTGGTCCGAAGCTTCACCAAGTCTTTATGTAGAAACATGGTTTTCAAACCCACTACATCCATACTGTTGCTCGAACGGATTAAAATTTGGATCTCTAGCAAGTTCTTGTACCAGAGAAGAGAAATTTTCAAGACTATAATCCGAATTATTGTTATCGTCTGGGGCATTGCAATCTTGATTTAAATCAATGCCATCATCCTCAATTATTGGTTCATTGTTTGCCTCTACTGGTGTGGCATTCACGCAAAAAGTTACATTTTTACTGTCAGAGGCCGCTTCGATGTAACCATTTAGTGTCTCGTCGTCTAAGATATCATCAGGTGGTATATTCCCCACACTATCATAAGTAAACAAAGTTTTTATGCCGAGCTTTGAATCAGACCGATCAATACCAAGCCTCACATGCAATTTATCCAATAACGCATTCAATCTTATGTTCTTTGGGACAAATAATGAGAACATCGATCCATTTACATGATTCCACCGGTTATAGAGAGGATCGTACGTAAATTTTCCATTGAACGAGTCAACAATCATAGTGTTGCGATTATCTGTTTAAAAAAAATCAAATTCAAGTCATCATTAACTCATTCAATATCAACTTAGATAACAACTTAAAATGCATTATAGACATTCAATATAGTAATTCAAAACCCTAAATAAACAAATTTATCACAAATAGAAACAAAACATGCTTACATTAAGCCCTACTAAACCCTAAAGAATAACACTAAGAAAACACTTAAACACACTACTTATATGTATAAACATTACATAAACAACCTACCTAAAACACACATTTCGGTTAAATACATATCATTACTACAATATAAATAACATAATCACATTGAGCACTTGAATTAAGACAAATTACATAGCAAAAACTTACTCATTTGAGCACTTGAATGATGAAGAAATGGACTTGAAAGATGAAGAAGTGGTTAGAATATTGAGATTAACTTGAAAGACTTTGAAGGAATGAGAGAAATGGCTCGTTCATGTGGTGTATATTAAACAAGTACCTGTACAACAACCTTAATTGCCATCTACCACTTCCAAACATAGAGAAATGCACTTTAAACATAGAAACACTACGTTTGAATCTACGTTTAAACGTAGAGAAATGCACTTTAATTGAATCTACTAACTTCCTAATTTAACTACTACGTTTGAATTTCCCTACGTTTGGACGTAAGGGTTCCCTGCATTTAAACGTAAATATCCTTACGTTTACCTTATTTTCCTTGTCAGAAAAGGCATGACCTGATTTGCAAGTCACAGGTCTGACACGACCTGATTTTCCAATTTCTGTAAAACATTACAACACTACCAAACAACCCAACAAAATTAGTAGACTGTGTATGCCAAGCTGATCTAATCTCCTGAGCTCGTCGAATTGATTGTGATATGAACACCGTCATAAGGAGCCGACTCTTCTCTCTATCATGATATTTCTCATTTTGCCAATACCAAACATCCAAAACAATTTGCCTAAAAATGTGTCTCCATTACACTATGTCATCTCTTTTATAAAGATTCCATTTTAGCTAGGCACAAGTCAACACATTCGGATGCGGTATGAGTATTACGGCTATTATTATTATTATTATTATGTTGTATTTAATATTTAGGTAGTGAGGGTAAATTACGAAAGCCTTGAGATTGACTATAAATATTGTAACTATGTTTTGTGAATAAGATACGAAATACATTAATCGAAATTTATCATGGTATCAGAACTAGTTTCAAATCACCAGAAGTAAAGGAAAAAAAACCGGCTGAAGCTTTGCAGCAGCTTCCATGGCTATTGCTCTTGACATAGACAAAAAGCTTGATGCTTTGCCCAGCATTGACAGGGTACACCAGACTTTAATTTATAAGGCAAGGCTGCTGGGAGTCTCCGGTGGTCAACACAAGACTAATGATGACACGATGATGGAGTTACGGCCCAGGATGGACGGTAGACTCGGCACACACCAGTCGATTCAGCCACTAAATTGTGCTCTCCCTGTCAAAGAGCGGCACATGAGGATGATACATGTTTGCAGCTCCACGGTCTCCCCGAGGGGTGGGGTGATCGACATCGGGCTGGGCGTTGCGGGGAATGCTGGGATCATGGTGGTGGTCGTACCGCAACAGCAAGTCATGAACGGAATAAAAGTGTGGGTGGTGGATTGTCCCAGCCAAAGTTACATAAAGGTGAGCTCGTCCAGCTCGATCAGCCCGCTGTGAGCTCGACTCTCCCTCAATCTTTTGAACAGTCTGGGCTCGCGAACATCAGCTCGGCCCAATGGCAGGCAAATTTAGATTTATTTAATGCCTCTAAATCACGTGATTGTTTGACTAGTAAATATTTGTAGACCATTGACACCAGGGCAACTCACCACGTGTCGGGTGACCGAACTTTATTTGTATAACTACGACCGATTGAGGATTGTCCGAATGGCTTACCGGATGGACGTTCCTTGTTTGCAACTCACTCGGGAACGGTTATTTAATCAGGAAATTTACGACTTTTGAATGTTTTATACATACCAGAATTAAATTGTAACTTGATTTCGGCATCCCAATTTTTGGATGATCATAATTGTGTGATGCAGCTCACCGATCGTTTATGTATCATGTAGCACCGAGTGACGAGGACGCTGGTTGGACTGGGTGAGCGTGTGGATGGACTTTTTTTGTTTGTGGGCGTTCCAGAGGCTCGGGTTCTGGCCATTGATGGTACGGAGACTGCGGATTTGTGGCACCGGCGTTTGGGACACCTATCAAAAAAGGTCCTACGGCAGGTTCCTAATATTTCTATTTCCTAAAATTTAAATAAAGATGGATGTGATATCTGCTTTCGGGCAAAACAACCTCGTGAACCTTTTCCCATTAGTGAGAATAAAGCTAGTCGTGCTTTTGAGTTGATACATTGTGATTTATGGGGCCTTATAGTGTACCCTCGACATGTGGTGCTACATATTTTTTGACTATTGTTGATGGCTATTCCCGTTCGGTTTGGATTTATTTACTATTGAATAAAATGGAAGTAGAATATGTTTTCTTGGATTTTATTGCTTTAGTTTCTCGTCAGTTCGATGTTACCGTTAAACGGGTTCGTAGTGACAATGGAACATAATTTAGACCTTTGCTTCCTTATTTTTTGTAAAGAAGGTATCATATTTGAAACGTCTTGTGTTAGTACTCCACAACAGAACGGCCGGGTAGAACGGAAACATCAACACATTCTTAATGTTGCATGTGCATTACGTTTAGATGGACATTTGCCACTTAAGTTTTGGGGGGAATGTGTTATGGCTGCGGCTTATATAATTAACCGAACACCGTCTAGTGTTTTGAATTTTAAGACACCTTACGAGTCCCTTTTTGGGAAAGAACCGGACCTCTCAATGCTTCAAATTTTAGGATGTTTATGTTACGCCCACGACCATCGTCACACTCATAAATTTGCTAGCCGGAGTCGTAAGTATGTTTTCTTTGGTACCCGTTCGCGAAGAAGGGATGGACCTTGTATGACCTAGATACGGAAGAGATATTTGTTTCTAGGGATGTTAAATTTTTTGAACATGTCATTTTTTCCCAACCGACAAATAGTGAAGCATAGTAAATCGGGGGTTCAATGCCTCTTCTACCGGCGATCCACCCTTCCGGATCCTCCGGTTCACGGGGGGACGGACCTGACAGTTGAAACAGGTGATATTGAGGGTAATATAGTGCCTTCACCACAACCGCGACATCCATGTGACGGTACTGAAGAGTTGGGTAGGGGTAGACGACAAAAGATTCCGAATTCAGGCTTCCAAGATTTTGTGATGCATACATTGATTGATCAGAAAAGTCCCATTCCACGCTCTTCCACTCCATCAGTTTCCTCAGGTACTCCGTATCCTCTTATGTATTATATTAATTATGATAAGTTTTCTGATATACATCGCAAGTACCTTACAGCTATTACAGAGGGTAATCCTCCTAAATCTTTTAAGGAGGCTATGAAACATGAGGGGTGGCGTAAGGCCATGTCAGAATAAATTCAGGCACTTAAAGATCAAGATACTTGGGTTTTGCAACCCATTCCCCCTGGGAAAAAAGCATTGGGGAGTAAGTGGGTGTATACAGAAATATGACGAGCACTGGACACTACAGTGTCTGAAAGCCCGATTAGTGGCATTTGGGCATCACCAAGAAGAAGGTATTGATTACACAGAGACTTTTGCCCCTGTGGCAAAAATGGTTACGGTTCGGACATTTCTCAGTGTTACGGCGGTCAACCAGTGGGACATTCACCAGATGGATGTTCGTAATGCATTCTTGCATGGGGATTTGGAGGAGGAAATCTATATGAAAATCCCTCCCGGGTTTGAGCAGCGGAGCTCGAACTTGGTTTGCAAGATGCGCAAATCGTTATAGGGGTTGAAACAGGCCTCGAGATGCTGGTTTGTGAAGCTTGCTTCTGCTTTGCGTGAGTATGGTTTTCGTCAATCCTACTCCGATTATTCATTGTTTACTTTGCATCGAGATCATATTGAGCTATATGTCCTCATTTACGTCGATGATATGATTGTTGCCGGGAACGATAAAGTTGCGATGCATATTTTTAAAGACTACTTGGGGAAATGTTTTAAAATGAAGGACCTTGGGGTGTTGAAATATTAACTTGGGATTGAGGTAGCGAGGAACAGGGACGGTATTTTCTTGAATCAATGGAAGTATGCCCTCGATATTATTCATGAAGCTGGTTTACCCTGGAGCAAGCCAACTGATTTCCCGATTGAGCAGAATCACAAGTTGGCCCTTGCTACGGGTGAGTTGCTGAGTGATCCGGGGCCTTATCGTCGGTTGATTGATCGCCTTATATATCTCGGTGTTACCCGACCTGATCTGGCTTATTCCTTGCATATGTTATCTCAGTTCATGCATGCACCCCGGGTTGACCCTTGGGATCCAGCCCTGCAACTCGTCAGATATTTGAAGAAGCATCCGAGTCAAGGAATTTTACTGCGTTTGGATAGCTCGCTTCTTCTTGAAGGTTGGTGTGATTCTTATTGGGCGGCTTGCCCACTTACTCAACGTTCATTGAGCGGTTGGTTTGTTTTCCTAGGTCTTTCCCCGATCTCTTGGAAGTCCAAGAAACAAACCACTGTATCCCGGTCTTCGGCCGAGGCGGAATATCGATCGATGGCTTCAGCTACATGTGAGTTGAAATGGTTGAAACAGTTGCTTGCGGACCTTGGTATTCGGCATCCCCCGGGGATACAACTCTTTTGTGACAGCCAATCGGCTTTATATATCGCACAAAACCCATTTTTTCACGAACGCACGAAGCATATCGAGGCGGATTGTCATTTTGTGCGAGATGCGATCACGGATGGGTTGATTTTGCCGTCGTATGTCCCTACACGGCACCTGTTGGCGGATATTTTTATGAAGGTGTTGGGTCGTCAACAGTTTGAATCTTTATTGTGCAAGTTGGGCGTTCGGGATCTTCATGCTCCCACTTGAGGGGGTATTACAGCTATTATGATTATTATTATTATTATTATTATTATTATTATTATTATTATTATTATTATTATTATTATTATTATTATTATATTTAATATTTAAGTAGTGATGGTAGATTGGTAATTATGGATAGATACGAAATCCCTAAAATTGATTATAAATATTGTAAGTATGTTTTGTGAATGAGATACGAAATAAATTGATCGAAATTTATCAATAAGTGTTATTAAAAATGATCCAATATTGCTGATGAATAACCTCCCTCCACACCGTCCCTAAGAACATGGATGGTTGTCTCCCTACCTCTTCCACAAACGATATCATCGTCAATAATATGTCGTGACAAAAACAGATATGCTGTAAAAAGAGAATTTAAACGTATTAACCACATGAGCATGTTGATTCGTAATTGCCCGAATTCTCCTCCAACCATCCATGTGTGTATCGGTGTCATTCATTTGTAGCTGAAAATGATAGGCGCTATTTATTGAGAATTCCCCCGAGCTATTAGCCTTCCACTTCCATCTTCCATGGTCGTTTATTTCCGGTGCATTTCGGACCATGTCAGCAGCAGTGCATATATTGCGCCAAATAGAGGAGCAACTTCTGGTGGAGTCACGAGATGCGGTGGTGTTGGTTTAGGAAATGGAGGAGAGATAAAACTCCAAGTGATATTACTGAATAATTGTCCTCATTACATTTCAACTCATTACAGGGATTGCCCTTATATATTAGGGTTTTACACTAAAATCCAAAATACATAACATACATAATATAACATAGATATTATCTATATTACACTTTTACCCTTAACACCCCCCCTCAAACTGTATGATGGTGGAACAACGTGCAGTTTGTCCCTGAAGTTGGCAAACTTGGTAATGCTGAGGGGCTTGGTAAAGACATCAGCAATTTGATCATAGGAAGGGCACATAATTTACTCCAAGGTATCCCTGTTTGACAAGATCTCTGATGTAGTGTACATCAATCTCAACATGTTTAGTTCTGGAGTGGAAAACAGGGTTGTAGGCTAAGGCAGCTGCACTTTGATTGTCACACCAAGATACAACTTTGGCTTCAGGTTTGACATGCAGTTCTGTCAGCAAGGACTGGAGCCACCTGATTTATGTACCAACATGAGCTAAGGCTCTATACTCACTTTCAGTGCTAGATCTAGCAACAACATGTTGCTTTTTACTGCTCCAATACACCAAGGAACCTGCTAAATAGACACAGAAACCTGCAACAGACCTCCTGTCAATAGTATTGCACCCCCAGTCAGCATCTGAATACCCAATTAAGGCAATGGACCCATGAGGAATGATCCAAATAGAGGAGCAATGATAGGCTAGCTGTGAGATGGAGAGCTTTCTTTCCTTCCCGATCAACCCATAAAAATGAGCGTTCAATTTTCTCCAACTAGCTAGTCCAAGATTGAATTGGGAATTTGGATCGTTTGCATGAAATAGTAGGATATTGCCCTAAATACTCTTTTTTTTCCCCTTAAGAAACGAAAACTTTTATTAACGAAAGCAGATTTACAACAAAAGCTAGCCGAAGCTAGACTGAAACGCAGCCTAATGCCGCACTATAACGCGGCCAAAGGACGTACTACAACACGGCCATAGCTGCACAACTAACTACAGCAACACAACAAATCCAAGTAATAGATTGACAGAGGGTCCTGAACTAAAAGAGAAAAAATTCTCCCAAGGAAGAGGATGTCCAGACACATGGTTCCTCTAATAGCAATCTATTACCAGACACACGAAAAATATAAAACTAGTACAACAGACATATATTACAGACCCCGGCCAACTCCGGCCGGCATACAGTAAACTAGTGAAAGAACAACAGAGCAAGAAACTAGCCAAACGATCTATGACAGAGAGAAACAAGGCAAACGGAAAACATCGCCGGATGCAACACTGACCGCTACCACCATAAGAAACGAGGAGCCCGGAAGTGTGACATCTACCTTTCAAATGAGAGTAGCACCGAAGCCGCCAACAAAGAGCCTGAAGCCTTAGCGGGACTAAGTAGCCAATGCCGAACACCAACCGAAAGCGCCGCACAATGCCGAAACCAAAAGGCTTCCCACCGCCACAACACCGCCGCTAGAACCAAACTCCAAACCACGCTTGAAACGACGCTCATGACTCAGGGATGCCGGATCTGCCATGATTGACCCCAAGCCGGGGTAAAGGAGCGGGCAAGAAACATATCAGAGCCATAAATGCCGGTTCAAGCAACAGACTGCCGGACAACACCATCTTCCAACAATCAACCATCGATCAAACACCCACGGCTACAAGCTAGCCTAGAGGAATTGAGGAGAACAAGAGCTAAGTAGCTGAAGAAGATCGCCGGAGAAGACAGCGGCATCCGGGAAGCAGAGAAAAGGGAAGAGAAGAATAAGAGAACATGAAGAAAACGGAAGAAAATGGACGAAAAGAGCGGTCGCCGGCAGCCTAGCGCCGCCGGTGCCGGAAAATGGCAAGCTGGTTAAAATGCAAGCAGAGGGCTTTTTTGATAGAGAAAATAGAGTGAGAAAGTGGAAAACCCCCGCCCTAAAGACTTATTGGGGTTAAAATTGCCCGTTTACCCCTCGAACGAGTAAAACACTATCATAAATTTAGGGGCCTTAAAAAAAAACATCTACAATTGCTTTTAAGGGTACCTTACTTCATGTGTATTTTTAAAAGGTGCCTTTAAATGCACCACATTTTTTCTACCGTGAGTCTGGCATCATCAATGAAAAACAGTGATTACACAATGTGCGTACATTAAATTTTTAATGATAAACCTACCAATTACACCATACTTATTAAAATTCAAAATTACTATCTCCAAATTAGTTTTACTATTTCCAATTTTTTGTATTACAATAACATCCTTTCACCCATAAACATTTACATTTTTTCCTCAACCTTCAGCCACCATCTTCTTCACCTCCAACCACCCACATCACCATTTCCGCCATTTCTTAGTTCTTACCATAAAAAAATTCACCATTCTCTTCCAAGCCATCAATTAAATTATCGAGAATCATTGTTCAATTACACATCAGATTTCGGATTATGTTTCCGCTGCCACAGCCGTTTGGCGATTAAGCATATTGTAATAAAGAAACCAGTTTTTTGGTTTATATCTCAAGAACTTTGACGGCGGCGGCTGCTGCTATCAAAGTAGTATCAAATTAGGTTTGCATATGCTGGCAAGATTTGTTTTTATTATGGTTACAATTATTGTTTTACGGTGAGCTCTTTAAAGGCTTTTGCTTAAAACAAAAAAAAAATTATTGCTGAAAGGATGATCGAGTATAGTATATTGCCTTCTTAAGCAGTAACGAATCCAGGAAAAAAATTCAGTGGGGTCACCAGTCATAAAAGTGTAGTAACCTGATGATGTCGAAACTATTATCTTGCTTTTAGCGGTGTTTGTATGTTGGATATCTAGCTATAAAAGTGTATAAAAATGGTGTTAGTTGGTGGTGCCCGGTGGCTGCAATGGATTCCGGCGGTGGTGCTTTATAAGAGAAGAGGAATGGGGCAATTTGGCTTTGCCGTCTATTTTATAGATTATGATCCGACCTTTTAAATGGGTTACATGCTCCCCTATTTATAGGGGGAGCCACCGACTAAAGTATTTATTTACAATCGAGGACATATAGTATAATAGATATTTATCTACAGTAACGAGCTCGTAGTGGAGCCGATAGGTCGCGCTCCTGATGGCCTCGCTGATCTTTGTATCTATTATATCATTGTTTTGTTGAACTTGAGGTAGCTATTCCTCTAAATATTATGGTCGAGGTCGCTGGCGGACCCGTTTATCGAATGAGATCGCGTGTCGACCCCCTAATCCTTTCTGTCGTCGCGTAGGGTTAAGGGCTTGGAATGGATCCGGAGGCTCGCAATCCTAATCTGGCTTGCGAGCTCGTGGGCAGTAATGGCCGGTGGCCTCATCCACTAATGTCGGTGGTCAGTCAGACCCGATTGAGGATCCACGGACCAAAGTACGATTTAGGCACATCAAAAAATTTCGGGTTGGACAGGTAATTAAGTCAAAAATTCCTAGTTGAAAACCAGATTAGACGGGTAATTAGGTCAAAAATTGATTTTTTTTTTACCAATACGATATCGTTTCGGATTTTTTTTTGTTGTAAAGTTGAGTGGGGTCAGATGACTCCCCAGGGTACGTGGATCCGAAGATCCGCCACTGTTCTTAAGGTGGAATTGATATCAGGTAGGGGTGGCGGGTTGGCGGGGAGTGGTGGCTAACAAGAAATTAGGAAATATGTGTAATAATTTTGTTATAGTGGAAGATTTGACAGGTATGGTGCCATAAGTACAAATAATATTATAATAATTACATTGTGGTGCATTGAATATATATAAAATTAGTTATGGTGCTATGAGTAGATTAATATATGAAGGTGTGGTGGCCTTTAGTTTTGGTGTCCAAGTAAAAAGAGTGTGATGCCTTTAAAGACACTCATTTTTAAACCTTCTTGTGGTGTCCCAAGTAGATTTTTTGTGTGCCTTTAAAAGCTTCCTAAATTTATCCTTAATACGAAATTAGATATACAGCTTAAACATTAGTAGTATTATGTTTTACCTTAACCCTAATTTGTTTTTTTAGCTAAGAAACAATTGGCTTTTTTTCCTAAAACAAATAAAATACAGTTCATTTAGATTTGATATATTTCACTATTATATTATTTAATAAATTAAATCGGATATCATTTCAAATAAAATGAACGTTGTATAAAATAAAATGTTGTATAAGTAAAGGTGAGTTGGGAAGAAGCGAAAGCGTTTAAATCAATTAAAAGAAGAACATCTTTTAGAATTTTTAAATTTTTGCGTAAAAGATTTAAACTATTTTTATTTTTTAATAAATTCTGGCGCCTTTTTTAAAATAAAAAAACCAACACATTTTATCTCCCATCTATCTTTTTTAAATACTCATATCTCTCAATGTATAATTTCAAATTTGAAAGAATTTTCCCCATTTTTTTATTTTGATTTTTTCATGCTCTTTATTTTGAGACCACATTCATCGTATTCCAACGTGATTTCCGAAAATCCACTGTCGAAAATCTGCTATTGTTCAAATCCACATTCATCTCATGAAAAACGATGTAATAACATCGAATCAAGTCTCAAAACTAAAAAAAAATGAGAAAAGAAAAAAATTCATTGGAAGTTTAATCGCGTTTGAAGATGTAGATCAAGATTGTTTGTAAAAAAAACAAAACCCAATCACAGGTACAACGATCATTGGCCTATAAAAATTATAGGAGTTATGCTTCTCCTAATAAAAAATATGTTGTGTAATGTTACTAAAAAAATATTTCAAACCGTGTTATTATCTCTAATTTACTATAAAATAAAACATAGTACCTTAATAAATAAATGAAAATTGTATTATTCAGATGTAGAAAATGAAAAGAATATAATGAATTACTAGTTGGTTATTAAACCGACCACTAGTGTTTAAGCAGCGGTCATTTTCGTCCTCCAATACTTGTTTTGGACCCTCCACCCCCATTTGCCTTTATTTTATTTTCTTTTTCTTTTTTAAGGAACATTTGCCTTTTATTTTCTCGCTTTTTCTTATGTTGTCCCTTTCATGTTTATTCACATCCTTCCTCCCTAAAATAAATGAAAAAAAAACTCACCGCTTTTCCTTTTCTCTTTTCATTAAAAAAAAAAAAGCAAAAAATTCTCAAAACCCAGAAAGCAGGCCTTTTCGTTCCACTCTCTAGTCTCTACTACTTACTGGTCACTAAACCCATTTGAAGCTAAAGTAGGTAATCCCATTATGCTTTGGGAAAATTGCTGAAATTTTACAGTCATGGCTTCCAGAATCATTGTTTTTCTTCTTGCCATCTTGCTACTCACTTGCCCATTTACTTGTGCTTCAGCTGCTTCTTCCCCAGCTAGTAAGTAATTAGCCACATTTCTTGAATTTTCTCGGATTTCCAGAACCTTCATTCATTTAGTCTTACGTGCAAGTTCTGGTATACGATTCAATGCGTTGATTTCGAAGTGAATTTTCTTCTGTTTTTGCAGGATTAGTTAATGGGCTCTTTTCAAACGCAAATTCAATGCTGATGAAATGGGTGAAATCTCTCAAAGCTACGACTAAGACAGGTACAGATCTTTGCTGGATTTTTGTTTGTCCATACTTTCAATGATGTTTTTTGTTTTTTTGTGGAGATGGTATGATGGGGTTCATGTAAATAATGTGTTCCAGCAATTTCTGGCCGTCCGATGATGAAATTTGAGAGTGGGTATACTGTGGAAACTGTGTTTGATGGAAGCAAGCTTGGAATTGAACCTTACTCTATTGAGCTTTTGCCTAATGGGGAACTGCTAATACTGGACTCTGCTAATAGTAATCTGTACAAGATATCTTCCTCTTTGTCCCTTTGTAAGTCTCAATTCTATGCATTATTTTATGGCACTAGCAATAAATGAAGTAACTGCTGTGTTCTTGCCTTTTTTGTCTAATGTACTTTGATTCTATACATGTAGTTTTAGTTGCGTAATCGCGTGATTGCTGAAATATCGTGGCATAGAGTAGCTTCAACGTGGTTGCAATTGTGGATTCTGTAAATCAAAATGTTGGTTGCGTGATCTGTAATTGTTGAATCATTTGTATTGATTGACGTCACTAGAGGATTGGCTATATTTAGGTAGTTATACTTGAAGTATACTACTTAATTTAAGTGTTCCTGTCCTAGACTCCTTGTAGCAAATACTGGTTTTCAATGTGTTTCTGATATATTTACCGAGTCTTAGGAGTTATTGATGAATAATAAGTTCCGATACACATAAAACTATTTCAGATAGTAGGCCAAAGCTTGTTGCTGGTTCCTCAGAAGGATATGCAGGGCATATAGATGGGCGGCTAAGGGAAGCAAGAATGAACCATCCAAAAGGTGTTACCGTTGATGACAGAGGAAACATTTACATTGCTGACACCGACAATATGGCTATCAGGAAGATAGGTGATGCAGGTAATCCATCACCTTTTTGAACAGAAAATGACGATTTACAAACCTTAAAATTAGATCCAAATAATGGTCATTAAGAACTAGTTATATTACCCTAGTTTAGTTTGGTAAAAAAAAAAGGGGGATGGTTAGTCACCATCTCGGGACAAGACAGCCCTCTAGGTCTTTGAGCGTTCACTAGGGTACTTACAGATTACCACCAACACTGTCTCAGTACTCGTAGTATGAATCAAACTGATGAACTTGTCGAAGAAGTGGCTCATTCTTACCCACTGAGCCAACTTGTGTTATTTTGTCTGTGTCACTGTATAATACAACAACTTGATATAGCCCTGAATTTTCCTTCCGTATAATCCACGTTAGTTTTTTTAGCGGAAAAACAGGGAGTTCAAATGTTAAAAGTACTGAAATAATGCAACCTTTGTGCAGGGATCACAACTATTGCAGGAGGGAAAAAAACCCGCGGTGGTAGCCATGTGGATGGCCCTAGTGAGGATGCAAGATTTTCAAATGATTTTGATGTTGTGTATATTGGAAGCAGTTGCTCCCTACTTGTCATAGACCGAGGAAATCAAGCTATCCGTGAAATCCAACTCCATTTTGATGATTGTGCTTACCAGTATGGAAGTGGTTTCCCATTAGGTAAAATCATTTCTTTGGCATTTATTTGATTATTATATCACAGAAGTATATGACCTAAATCTTACATGTCAATGTAGGTGTCGCCGTCCTTATAGCTGCTGGTTTCTTTGGTTACATGTTAGCTCTGCTGCAACGACGTGTTGGTACTATGGTTTCCTCTAAAAATGTAAGCTGAATCATGATGGCTTTATTCAGAAATGCTTTTCGTCTTGTTAAAGAATCTAATGTGTTACTTATGTCTACTGTATTTCCGATAATCTATCTTCACTTGAAGGATGATGACCGGGTTATGGTAAAAACCGGATCTCAAAGTTCAGTTTCAAAACCACTGATGAGATCTCAAGTGAGGCCACCTCTAATTCCAGTTGAAGGTGGTGAAGACGAAAGACAAGATGAAGAAAGCTTCTTGAATTCTCTGGGAGGACTTTTAGGACAAACTGCAGCATCTGCTTTAGAAATTTTGAAGGGATTATTTCCATGGCTCCAAAGAAAGCCGTTGGCATCTCGAGATCAAATGCAAGAAGAACAGTACCATCAGCAAGAAAAGTATTCAAACACTTGGCCAGCACAAGACAGCTACGTGTCTGTGATGAAGGCGAACCACCTTCTGTTGAAGCTAGAACCCCAACTCCAAGAAAAACATATGCTTTCATGTCCAAAGATCCTGAGAAGATGCAGCAGCTCAGACAGAGCCGTGCTTTCTATAATGGTGGTGGTGGTGGTGGTGGATGGGAGGGGAATTCGCAGCAACAGCAACCGACAACTCAGCAGCCGACACAGAAACAGCAACACCGTCATCAATATCATTCTTCAAAACCCAAGACATGTTATGAGCAAAGCAACGAAAATGCAAGTGAGATTGTGTTTGGAGCTGTTCAGCAGGAGAGGAAGCAAGAAGCTATGGTGATAAAGCCTTTAGACTATGAAAATGACGTGTACAATCGTCACCTCAACCGTTATCGAGTGAAATCAATGGCGAAGGCGGCATACAATGGCCATTAATTAACCATGTATGTTATTATTATGCATAGAGTAAAAGCATATAGTCCCAGATTTTGCTTCTTGGATGCAGCAGCAATGTACTACTGTAGGCAAAATAGCTCCTGGGCTGGCCTAATGGCATAATTAAGCTAGTAAACCAATTTCTTGTTGTATCGAATATTATTTCATTCTGATACGGCGCAACAAATTGAGGCACAACAATGTGTCGCCGTCTCTTTTTACATCATTGATGATTGCAGACCTTTTATCAATCAATAATGAAAAGAAAAAGAAATACTCTACAACGAAAGGGGTAAAATCGTCCGATTGCTCCAGTAACACTATGTCAGCCCTCCTGCTGTGTTGCACTACTGACTGACTTGAGCAGATATGGTCCAGAAAGAAACAGTTTCGGAATATGTGCCGGCAGGCTATGTGTAAAAACAGCTGGATAGCTCTCTCCAGAGTCTGGCCTCCTCCAGTATGTATGATTAAAAAAAAATAACAGGGGAATGTTTCAGAACAAGTGCATATAAAAACAAGTGGTGATTAATTATTAAAGCATGTGATCTGATCCGGTCACAAATGGATCAGAGTTTGTCTTACTTAGGATGCTGCTATACACATGGGCACCTGACCAGTTAAGAGCACTAACCAACAACCGTTTAACATTAAAAATTAGTGTGAACAGAGGAGTGGAAACTTGAAAAAGAAAATGTTACTAATTATTAGTTCAGAAGGTTTGTAAGGAATACTACAATATAGACACTAATGTTTTTAATCCATACCTTTAGACCTCCACCGAGAGGGCTTGCACTTGCAGCCCTCTGATGGATATATATCAGGGTCTATGTTCAACACTATGAGGTTGGGCTTGCCAATGACACCTACAGTGTCGCCCGTTCTACCTCATTATGATCTGAACGTGATATAGACCATTCCCAATGGGATCATGATGATTGTTGGCTTTGCCCTTCTTAGCTAGATAGCGGACCACCCTGTTATGCAAATTTCAAGCTCAAGGAGCAATAGAGACGATTTAAAATGTCAAAACCACAAGGAACAAGATGAGTGTGCCGTGAGAGAAGCAAGGAGGTCAACCTCTTTCAAATATACAACAGGGATTCTAGCAATGCAATGGAGTTGGACTCTCATGTCGGATCGAAGAATTTTTTTTAATACTACATTAAAATTAAACAATGAAACAATAATCAAAGGGCTTCTTCCTCTCTTTTTTTTATATATATTTTTATTCAAAACGCCTCGTGATTTTCAACCAATTATGGGCTTAAATATAATTACCAGGAGTATTGTTTCTTATACTCAGCGGCTTGATCGAACCAAGCCCGCGATTTCCGAATTTCCCTGTTGAAAAGCCTGTTCTCCACGGTCTCTTCAACCAACAACTGCTTCCTATACTCTTTTTTCCCCTCGAAACGAAAGATTTTATTGAAAGCCGGACAAACTCCGGGTAACGAAAAGTACAACGCCGGAAATACCGGACAAGGCCGGAACAAAGCCAGCCAACGAAAACAAAGATTACAACACAACAAAGTCAGGCTATAGACTGGATAGAGGGTGTTGAACAGAAGAGAAAAAAATTCTCCAATAGATTAAAAGGCGTTCATAACACATGAATCATCTAATAGCAATCTATACCCCGACAAACATAAACGAACTAAACAAACAACACAAAAAGCGAAACAAAAGCAACATAAACAGGCTAAGAAAAAGGACTTTCTTCCAAAATATCATCGCCCGAAAAAGTGCCACACCACCCACGCGCCGCCGTAAGACACCACCAAGTCAGAAAGAGCCCGCAAGCCTTACTTACCTTCCTAACCGGAAAAGCAACAGACGGAAGGAAGCGTAGGCCAAACGGATAAGGCAACCCAACCGCCGGTGATATCGAACTGAAACCGATGATCCACTTCAAATCCAAACAAGACAACAACAGATCTAACCACCACCGTCACAAACAAGCCAGGCTTGTGGAGAAAAGACAGTAGGAGGTTAAGCTCCTTGATGGGTTGAAGCAAAACCATGACTCAGCCCCAAAATCGGAAGAAATGAGGCCGCCGAAAGAGAGCAAAACCAATACCGGAGCAAATACGCCGGAGAAGAAAGCGATGCTTGGAATCCATAGAGATCGGCGGCAGGCTAAGGAGAAGGGAAGCAAAAGGAAAGACTAAAACCAATATTTACAGGAAAACAGAGAAGGGATGAGGGGAAGCCACCTCCGGTGGGCCGCCGGAGGGGCGGTGGCTGTCTGAGTTTTCCTTTTATGAGCAAGAGAGGATGATGAGAGAGAGGATGTCTAAGTGTTTTATTATTTATCATGAACACCCTAATTAAATTGCTAGACCCCTGTCTTGAACCAAACCACTCGCTTCTTGCTGAGCCCTAGAACTTTCGGTTCCACACCAACACAAGTATCTCTGAGGATACCTACCATTCTGAAGGATCGGGAAAAATCAGAATGGCTCTAAATGGTCTAAAGAAATCTTATCCTAGAAGAAAGGAAGCCTAAAAGACGTTTCTCTTTGATACCAACTGTAACGCCTCGTTCCCGGACCCCGAATCCTTATCCGGAAAAGGAACGTTCGGCATGTATAATATAAAATAAATCCCATATTATACGTAAGCCTCTACTATGTCGTATCGAGTTAAGCAAAACGGAAGCAAAAGACTCGGGTATATTTTTTCCAAACAACCAAAAATAGAAACTCAAATTTCTAAAAATAGAAATGTAACTTTATTACATCGGAATTACAAACGAAACTTATAACGTGGGAAAACCTCCAAAAGTGCAATAAATTAAAGGAAATTACAAGGTTCTCCAAACGAACAACAAGTCTAAAGTATCATAAAAACATGAATATAATAAATGCTTCAACGTCGGCGTCCTCAAACGTTGTCATTAAAGTCCTCGTCAAATTAGGGTTCAACCTGTTCATCTTCTCTCCCCAAACACATAGAAAACATGCATTTGAGGTAAGTACAATGTACTCAGTAAAATGTAGAAGCTACAAATTAATTAAGATTTATAACATAAGTTTTATGATTAATAAATTGTCTTTATAAGACCGACTTGGTCTAGGATTCACTTCATGTCCATCAAAATGTCATTACTATACATATCTAGCTTAACTTATCTTGGTTACGTCAGCATTCAAGGGTAGTACGCATGACGTTTATCAGCCTAAAGATATACTTGCTAACTAACGGTGGGTTACACCTGATAGCTCTGGGGACTGGGGTCTCCCCGGTATGCGTTTACGTTCGATGAATTTCCTCCACTTCCATTCAGCCTTTTGGGCCAGTAGCGTTGTTCACCTTAATGAACGTATCACATCGTCAATATGAATTGGTGTCTGACCAAGAAACAACAACACCGTCATCAATATCATTCTTCAAAACCCGAGACATGTTACGAGCAAAGCAACGAAAATGCAAGTGAGATTGTGTTTGGAGCTGTTCAGCAGGAGAGGAAGCAAGAAGCTATGGTGATAACGCCTTTAGACTATGAAAATGACCCATACAATCGTCACCTCAACCGTTATCGAGTGAAATCAATTGCGGCGGCATACAATGGCCATTAATTAACCATGTATGTTATTATTATGCATAGAGTAAAAGCATATAGTCCCAGATATTTGCTTCTTGGATGATGCAGCAATGTACTGTAGGCAAAATAGCTCCTGGGCTGGCCTAATGGCATAATTAAGCTAGTAACCAATTTCTTGTTGCATCGAATATTATTTCATTCTGAAATTTTTTAGCAGATACGACGCAACAAATCGAGGCACAACAATGTGTCACCGTCTATTTTACATCATTGATCATTGCGGACCTTTTATCAATCAATAACAAAAGTAATGATTAAAAATAAAAAAAAACCTCTAACGAAAGGGGTAAAATTGTCCGATAATGAATGAATCACCACAGTTCTGTTTTTCTATCCTTTTCTATTTTAAACCAAGTTTTTTTACACACAACTATCTATAGTTTCTTTCCAAACAACTGCCTATAGTGAAATGCTCTAAGTCCAATCAAACAACTGTCTATAGTTTCTTTACAAACAACTGCCTATAGTGATTTGCCCTGAGTCCAATCGGTCCAAGTCACTTATTGCCCATTTTGTTTATGTAACGTTATTATTATTTTAAAAAAAAAAAACAATTTTGTTATTACATATTCTTTTATTCGATAAACCAATTTAATATTATATGTAATAACCTCCCTAAAATTAAATCGTGATCATGTGAGATTATGATTGATGACATCTCGATTAACTATAAATAATTTAGTTTTTAAATATCTTTAACAAGACATTATTACTACGGTTTCACTAGCACATATTTTGTGTCTTCTATCTTGTGAAGATAGTGATACACCTCATCTATTAAAATGTGTCGACACTTGAACATGTACGTGGATGTGTATTGTTGAATACATACGTTGGATGATCCACCTATTTTCAAATCACTACCGCATAATAAATGAATCACCAGAGTTCTTTTTTTCTATCTTTTCTATTTTATACAAGTTTTTTTTACAAACAACTGCCTATACGGAAACAAAGAATTAGGAAGGCACTTGGTAACTGAAATCTTAAGATGATGCCTACTACTGTAAAAATAAAAATAAAAATAAAAAAAATTTAAGGACCCCGTCTATTTATATAAACACTTTCACAATAATCAAGTCAAAGTGAAAAGTTCGGCAAAACCCCTTACCCGAAACCCCGCTAAACATTTCCGTCTCCGTAAACCGCCATGGCTACCGGCGGAAGATTCTCGGATTGGCTGCTGGAACTCAACTCTAAGAAAACGTCCGCCTACGATCTTAGCCAGGATGAAGAAATCATGAAAAAGATGGGAGCTGAGATCGAAAAAATCAACGAGCATCTTGGTGAAGCAAGTCAAGCGATCTCTAGTCCCTCGGAACTAATTGTTCCCGTGCATGCTATAATTAGGGATAAATCGTTTGCTTTGGGAAAAAAATTAGCAGACCACGAGAAGAAGGTTAATGAATCCTACGCAGAAATACTGGCAACGTTCGAAAGATTCTCAGACACGGTGCATTGTAAAGATCTTGAAGAGGTTAAAGCCCTTGCCTTCATGTGTAAAGCAACCCACCGACAGTTTGTGGATAAGTTCGATGGAGGATTGTGCAAAATCTGCTGGCTTAGCTGTGGAAGTCTATCACATAGCGGAACATCAAGAAATGCTTAATGAAAACAAACGCTGGAATCAGCTTGAACAATTTCAAGGGTTTGATCATTGGGGAACCAAGAAACGGGCTTAGGTTGGTTATCTTCCTCCTCTCAGCTCCGATTACGTGAATTGTCGATCTTCAGATATTTTTTTGATTAGCTCTTCATATTAGTTTGTATTCAGAAGATTGGCCAAGTAGGTGTAGAATTAAGGAGACTCTAAAACTATACTTTATTAATCATCAAACCATGGCTATAAATAGGCTACAAAACATACTGGAAACTCAAAGAAATCATGGCCAAACGTGGACAAAACAGTTCCACCTTTAGCTCCTAAAAAACAGGAAGCACTAAAACAAACTAAGACTTAGTCTAATGAATTGACTTAGTCTAAACAGACTCAATAAAACAACAAATCGGATAAATTAAATCCTTGAAACTCTCCAGCTTAAGCTAAACTTGGATTTCATCAATTTAGCTTAACTTCATCCATATTGCACATTCCCATTGATCTTCCTCGAGATGCCAAAAGTCTCCTCTTCAATGCCTTAGTCATAATGTCGGCTATTTGTTGAGAGTCGCCACAATGACTCAAAACAATGGTTCCTTCCATAGCTAATTCTCTGAGGAAATGATATCTAACTCTCGATGTGCTTACTCGCCCGTGAAAAAAGGATTTTTGGACGACTTAATGGTTGAAGTGTTGTCACAAAGAATTTGATCTGATCATTCTTCTCGTGACCTAATTCATTCGAACCCTTGTTAACCACATAGCTTAGCCAGGCACATCTTTGCAGTGCAACATATTCGAAACCAGTAGTAGACAAAGTAACAATAGGTTGTTTCTTTGAGCTCCATGAAATGGCTCAGGACCCAGTGAAACACACATAGCCACTTGTACTCTTGAACTCCTCCTGATCCCCTGCATAGTCACTATCAGTATATGCCATCAACATTTGTTCTGGTCCACCTTTGTACATGATGCCATATCCCAAACTGCCTTTAAGATATCTCAAAGCTCTCTTAGCCACCTGCATATGCAACTCAGTAGGTTTTGCCATGAATCTGCTCAAAAGACTAGTTACAAACATAAGGTTGGGCCTTGTGGAAGTCAAGTACATCAGACTACCCACTAATTGTTTGAAATAAGTTGCATCAATCGTTGAGCCATCTTTATCCTTGTCTATCTTTGTTCCGGGAGTGATAGGTGTACTTACTTGGCTTGCTATATCGACCATGCCAAACTGTTTAATACTTGATAGCATACCTATGTTGATGGATAAAAATCCTTTGTTTCCTTGAACCACCTCAACACCAAGAAAATAGCTCATACTCCCATGTATACATCATGTCAAACTCCATCTTCATGTTTTCCTTGAAACTTTCCGAAAATGAAGTGCTATCACTGTGAATATTAAGTCATCAACATAAATGCTCACAATAATTGTATTTCCTTTCCCATTCTGTTTAGTGAACAAGGTTTGTTCACTTGGACACTCTGAAACCACTTTTCATAAAATATGACTCTATTTTCTTTGTACCAAGCCCTAGGGGGCTGTTTAAGACCATATAGGGCTTTGTGCGGTTTGTACTCATATGTTCTTTGCCTTTCACTTGTATATCCTTACGGTTTGCTCAATGTACACCTTCTCGATCAGTTCCCAGTGAAGAAAAGTGACTTAACATCTAAGCTGATAGATGTTCCATTTTCTCTGACAATTTGTTGCAATAATGGACTGATAGTGTCAAACCTAGCCACGAGGAGCAAATACTTCATCATAGTCAATTCCATACCTTTGTGAGTACCCTTTTGCCACCAAACGAGCCTTGTGTTTTATAATCTTCCCCTGCTCATCCCTCTTTGTTTTGAAGATCCATTTTACCCCTATTTTCTGTGCTCCTTTTGGTAATTCCACCAGCTTCCAGGTTTCATTTTTCTCAATAGCCTCTATCTCATTTTTCATGGCTATTTTCCATTTCTCTTCCTTTTCAGCATCTTTGTATGACACTGGATCTGCTGGTTCATGTTCGTGGATCATGAAAGCTTGCATAGTGAAAAATGCATCTTCCTCCAGAGTCTCATCAGTCACATAGTCTCCCAACCATCTAGGAGGTCTTCTTTCTCTCCCTTGAACTCCACCAGCATGATGATTTTGTAGATCAGCAGCTGGTCCATGTTCAACATCGTCATCACCAGCTTCACTATCACTCCCTAGATCCATATCAGAATCTGCATGATTATTGTCTTCCAATTGATCACCTCCTTGCTCATTTTCATCATTGCTGGAATCATCATCATCATCATCATCATCATGCCAGATCAAATCTGTATTGATTTGATCAGTGTAACTTGACTCCCAATTCCAGCTCTTGTTTTCTTCAAAGACTACATCTTTACTAACAACAATTTTATGTGTTGTTGGATTGTATAATCTATAAGCCTTTGATTCACTATTCACCCCAAACATGATGCAAGGAAAACTCTTATCATCAAGTTTGCTTCTCTTTGCCTCTGGGATATGAACATGTGCTACACATCCCCAGATTTTGAAGTGATGAACTGATGGTTTTACCCCACTCCATGCTTCTTGAGAGTCTTGTTCTTTCTGACACTAGTGGGACATCTATTTAAAACATAAAGGTCCAAGAGGCGACTTACGGCCATAATGTCTTTGGTACCCCTTTTGCAGCCATCATACACCTCACCATATTCATCACAGTCCTGTTCTTTCTTTCAGCCACACCATTTTGGTGTGGAGTATAAGCAGCAGTAAGTTGCCTTTGATTCCCTGATCCTCACAAAAAGCAATAAACTCATTTGAGGTGAACTCTCCCCCCTGTCAGTTCTTAGACATTTGATTTGTGCCTCCGACTCCTTTTCAGTGAGTGTTTTAAACCTTTTAAAACACTCAAAAGCCTCTGATTTTTCTGCTAACAAATAGAACCAGGCTTTTCTACTAAAATCATCAATGAAACATAACACATACCTCTTTCCAGTGGTGGACATTGGTTCAATAGGCCCACAAATATCTGCATGAATGAGTTCCAAAACCTTGCTAGCCTTCCATTTACTCTTCTTGGCAATAGGATTCTGTTTTTGTTTGCTGTGCGGCAATCAGACCAGACTTCATGGAATTATCCACCTTTGGCGATCCTCTACCATGTTTTTATCATGAAGCAATTTGGACTTTTGTGATTCAAATGTCCATACCTTTGGTGCCATAGATATGAATTTCCTTCTTTATTAGTGAGCGGACATTCATCGATTTGCTTTGGATCCTCCTTCATTGTCTGCAAATAAACATTACATTGGGTAGTGGCGTAGTGCGAGCAATAAGACCTTTAGTAGGATGATAGACAGAGCACTTTCCTCCTTTGAAAAGTATAGCCAACCCCTTCTCCTGTAGTTGGCCAATACCGAGTAAGTTATTTCTCAGTTCTGGAATGTAGTAGACATCTCTGATGACAAAAGATCTCCCATTGTAGACAAATTGAACTTGTCCTTTGCCTATGACATCCATCCTGCTGTTGTTTCCACATTTCACAACATGGGACCACGACTTGATATTTCTGTGAACATGGTTTTATCACCACACATATGATTTGAGCATCCTGAGTCCAGAAACCAGCTTTCAATCTTCTGTGTAGTGCCTTTTTCAGTGGAAGCCATGAGCAGCAATTCCTCTTTGTCTTCTTTCTGAGTGTAATTGGCTTCCTCCTTAGTCCATTGTGGACATTCAGAACGATAGTGACCAAGATTATGGCACTTATAACACTCCACAGTTTCCTTTGAGAAAGTTTGTCTTCCTCTTCCTCTTCCCCTACCTCTGGATGAGTTTCTTCCACCACTTCTTCCACTTCCATCTCCTCTGCCTCTACCTTCTTCTACTTTGAGTGCTTGATCAGCATCTCTAATGGTCCTTTTGAATTTTTGTTCATGTACCACAAGGCTGCTTTGGAGTTCATCAATTGACATGGATGAAGTATCCTTGGATTCTTCAATAGAAATCACCACATAGGTGAATTTGGTACATCAAGGTCACGAAGAATCTTTTCAACCACCTTACAATCAGACAGCTCCTCACCATTACTACGCATTTTGTTTGCTATTGACATAACACGACCAAAATATGCAATAATAGACTCATCTTCCTTCATTTCTAGGACTTCAAAATCTCTTCTTAAGGCATTTAAAAGAGATTTCTTGACTTCTAGCATTACCCCAAATTTGATTTTAGGGATTCCCACACAATTTTGGATGTCTTCCTATCCAAAATCTGCTCAAACACAACACACGATCTATGGCCTGAATAGATAGTGTTTTACCTTGTGATCTTGAGTCTTGGCTGCATCCAATTCCTTTTGTTGTTCAGCAGTCAAAGTGCCCGTTGATTCTACAATTCCAGTCTCGATCATGCTCCACAAACCTTTAGAACGAAGCAAATTCTCCATGAGTTCACTCAGGTGATCATAGTGCAGACCATCGAAGTGGGAATTTTGCTCATTCCTTTGTCACTCATTTTGAAAGTATTTCACTCGGTCTCAAGGATTTTTGTAGCTCCGATACCACTTTGTAGAATTAAGGAGACTCTAAAACTGTACTTTATTAATCATCAAACCATGGCTATAAATAGGCTACAAAACATACTGGAAACTCAAAGAAATCATGGCCAAACGTGGACAAAACAGTTCCACCTTTAGCTCCTAAAAAACAGGAAGCACTAAAACAAACTAAGACTTAGTCTAATGAATTGACTTAGTCTAAACAGACTCAATAAAACAACAAATCAGATAAATTAAATCCTTCAGTAGGCAAATAGATACTCTGTTTCAATTTTTAGGTTGGTTATCGTCCTCTTCTGCTCAGATTAGGTGAATTGTCAATCTAATTGTCAATATTTTTAGCTAAGTTAAATTTTGGGCTTTTTAGCTAAGTTAACTAAGTTAAATTTTGGCCTTATAACTAAGTTGCATAAAAATATATTTAACTTAGTTATAAGGCCTTCCTCAAAAAGAAAAAAAACTTAGTTCTTAGTTATAAAGCCAAATTTTATTCTGGCAGCCCTTCCGAGTAGCGTACCTTGGCGGTTTTTAGGGAATTTCGACGGTTTAGCTGAATTTTGGCGGTGTTTAGGGATTTTGATGAATTTTGACTTCATTAATTTGAGCCTACTTAGATATAAATAGGCGGAGTCCTTTTACCCAGCCTTTATGTGTGTGTAAATTGTAAAGTTTCTCCCAATTGAACTTTCTATTCCGCCGCCGATAACAAGAAGGTCAACTGAAGGAGATCACAGCAAATGGAATCGGCTTCTGCCATGGACATGGATGGGATGGAGAAGACTCAAGAGGAACAAGACCTCTTGCGGAGAAACGTGGACAAATGGAAAGAAATACTGCAGCAAGCGGCGGAAGGCCAATCACCTTGGTCCTTATGCGGTGGAGCAGCGCTCTTGAAGGAGCCACAACGCGCCACTCGTTGTTTTATACCGGGGAAGGGGAGGATGAATCGGACATTGCCGATTTCATCACTATTGCAGAAAATTGGCGGTGTCGGAGAGACAGACGATGACCCAATTGAAATCCTAGTTGAAGAATGCATTGAGTTGTGGAAGCCGTGGAAAGAGCGGTGATTGTGAAAGTATTGGGCGGAGTGTATCATTCCGAATTCTTCAACAGAGGCTGACAAATATGTGGTGTTCTGCTGGAGCCTTTGGACATTATTGATCTAGATAAAGATTATTATGTGGTTCGTTTGCCAATAAAAATGATTACGAGACCGCGTTAACCATAGGACCTTGGATGATCCAAGGACACTATCTTCTGATGATGAAGTGGAGGCCTTTCTTCCAACCATGTAAGCGAGCATCTCTGTCTACTCTAGTGTGGGTTCGTTTCCCGGGGTACCACATGAACTATTTGAAGATGAAAAATTTTTTTGAAGGCGGCCAGGCGTGTGGGCAAGCCAGGTAAGGTTGACATTGTTACTTGTAGATCGACCCGAGCAAGATATGCTCGAATATGCGTGGAAATGAATTCTGACGAGTTTTGAGAACAAAAGTGGTACTTAATGGTAACTATTTTGCTGTGGAATATGAAGGATTGAACCAAATTTGCTTCGATTGCGGTAGGTTTGGGCACAAAACACAAGCATGCCCAAATAATCATCAGCAGACTGAACCCATCCAGGGACAAATGAATGGTGATACAACTCATTCGAAAAAACCGGAGGGACTACACGGAGAGACCTTTTGGCCCATGGATGATAGCTACTAATCGGAGGAGAGACCATCTGCCGGGCAAAAGGTAAAGGAAATATGCATGAGAATAGAGGAAACATGGAAACACAAGCGAGAACACTTGCGTGGCCATGGAGGGAATAAGGAAGGAACAATGATTTTTTTCATCTGATTGAAGCAAACATGGGATCTAGATTTTCGATCCTACAAGAGGGCGAAGTAATGCGAGATCAAAATGAGCAAGGGGCGTGCCTAATGTTGTGAGACAACTTAGGGACCAAATGCAAGAAGTTCACGACAAACCGGAAGGAACCTACAATATCTCTTCTATCCAAGGAACATATGGGGACATCAGACAAAAAGCAGACCCGAGCATAAAAGGGTAGGGAAGCAACGACCTCTGGCGGAACTCTCATCGGGAGAGTGGGAAAGCGAAAGGGACCCGACTTGGTGAAGCGACAACTTCTATGCCACTTAAGAGTCGACCTCAATCTTAGTAGGTCGAAAACGACCATAAAGCACCAAACACACCACTATATGACATATCCAATGTGCAAGGAAGTCACCGCAGTGATGCGAACGATAAGGTCTCAAGTGAGGCACAAAAAGTCGGCATTGGCGGGGAATATACAAGGCCAAAGTCAAGCGAGGTAATTTTGGTGGCAAACCACGATCCGCCCCTACCAAGCAGAAAGTAGGCAAAGTAGAAGGCGGTAGAAATACGACAATGTGGAGACTGGGGATGAGCCCACGATGACATTAGCTCACGGGACATGAATGTCCACCAACCCCAATAATTTTGTTTCTAATGAGGATTACGACATGGAATTGTCGGGGAGGCGAGTTCGTGGATTTTTAGCAACATGAAAACGTTAATTAATGAGCAACACCCGGATATCCTATGCCTTCTCGAGCGAGTAGGCGATCAACGAGCATGGCGTATCTACAACATTCGAAATTCAATAAAGTAATTTGTATTGAAGCGAGAGGTTTTGCCGGGGATTTGGTGTTTTGGCAAGGCAATGAGGTGAACTTACATATGCTATCATGTACAAACCAATGCCTAAATCGGCAATTCTAAAAGATCGAGGCAATCGATTTGGATTCTTTGAGTCATTTACGCATCACCAACGCCAATTATCGCAATGAATGTTGGGCCTATATAGAGCGCTTGTCTTGATTATTAACCACCCTTGGTGCCTCATTGGTGATTTTAACCAAGTCATAGACCAGGAAGATAAGAAAGGAGGAAGACCCGTTGGAGGAATTAATGTCGATACAATCGACATATGATTCAAATGTGTGACTTACTGAAATTCACTTCCAGGGGCCTCGGTATACTTGGATTTGGACCCATGTATAAAGGAAGCCACATTCTCGAGCGACTTGATCAAGCATGGTGCACCCAAAGCTGGTTCATATTATTTCCGGAAGCTACTTTACTCACTTGGCTAAAATCCATTCCAACCACGGCCAATCTTTGCTTCATCTTTTACAAAAATGTAGGAATCATAAGGGCCCACCCCCCCTGCGTTTTCAAAATGCGTGGCTAGAACATGAGGATTTTATGCATTTTGTAGAAGATAATTGGGATTCGCAAAACAGAAATTTTGGAGAAACAACGAAGAGCTTTATGCAAAAAGCAATGAGATGGAACATAACTCATTTTGGGAATATTTTCTATAGAAAGTCAAATTGCATGAGGCGGCTTGTAGGTACCCAAGCTTCTTTAGCCCAACACTCTTGACCTTCCTCTTGTCCCACTGAAAGCGACTCCGGAAAAATACAACGCTATATTGATACGGGAGGAAAAATCGGCACCAGAGATCTCATTTGCGATGGGTGGCGGAGGTGTGAGAGAAACACGCATTTTATCATTTAAGCGCATTAAAGAAAGCAATGTTCTAGAATTTCTTCTCTTAAAGCGCGGGATGGCACACGAACGAGGAAAGCAGAAATTAAGAGCTTAATGAGAAATTATTTCAAAGACCTTTATTCGCGAGAATATGAACATCATATGTGTAATTGTCATTTGCGGTTCTCAAAGCTCAATGACAACGATATCTGATTCTTAAATCGGCGATGTGTGAGATGGGAGATTGAGGCGGTTTTAAACATAGGAACTTATAAAGCGGCGGCAGGCCGGATGGCCTCCCACCTATTTTCTACAAACATTGTTGGGGTACTATTGGCGCTTGAGTTGTGGAATTTGTGAAGAATGCGTTTGAATTGGCTTTTTTCCCACCAGAATTGAATGAGGTAATGATTACTCTCATTCCAAAGGTAGATCATCCAGAGACTCCGGCACAATTTAGACCAATAGCCTTGGCGAATGTCATCATAAAAACCATCACCAAGGTATTGGGAAATAGATTCCAGAAAATAATTGGACAACTAGTTAGTACCACTCAAAGTGCGTTTATCTGGCGGAGGCGGCTTTCGAGAAAATATCATAATAGCACAGAAGTCATTCATAATTTTGCTCGAGAGAAAGAAAGGGAAAAAAGGGCTTCATGGCTATTAAGGTTGACTTAGAAGGCGTATGATCGAGTGAGCTTGGACTTTCATAAGCAACATCCTGCAATCTATTGGCACATCGGGGAAGTTGCAACAACTACTAATGCATTGCATTGTCACCTCTCGGTTGGGTATCTGTGGAATGGGGAGAAACTTGAAGCGTTTAATCCAAGTCGAGGCCTTACGTCGGGGTGATCCATAGCTCCTGTTTGTTTGTGCTATGTATGGAGGTGCTAAGTGTCAAAATTAATGAAGCGATTAACGGGGAGGTGGAAACCGGTAAAAGTGTCGAAATCTGGACCTCCGTCTCTCATATTTTCTTTCTTTGATGATTTAATACTTTTTGGAGAGGCAAGCCCAGAACAACAAGCTAACATAATGGATGATGTCTTTGAAGGAATTTTGTAAGTGTTACAGGCAAAAGATTAGTGTTGCGAAATCTAGATTTTATATACGCCAAATGTTGGGACTCCACACAATTCTGACTATTTCACAATGCTTGGGCATGGCTTATCTGACGACTTGGGTAGATATCTGGGTGTACCTCTCTTTGCAGGTAGAATGAAGGTGTCTCATTTTACATACCTTGAAGACAAGATGAAAAATAAATTGGCCTCGTGGAAATCCAAAGCGCTCTCGAGCGGTAAGCGCATTCTTATTCATAGTTCTTTATCTACACAACCGTATTATGCCATGCAGACCATTATGCTCCCTAAGACGATTTTAAATAATATGGAGATAACTTGTCGGAGTTTCTTTTGGGGAGATAATATGGAGGGTCGAAAAATGCATACCATTCCACTGTACACTTTGTGCAAACCGAAGCGACAAGGAGGGTTGGGCTTCCGTAAGTTACAAGAAATGAATCTTTTGCTTTGTTGGGGAAGCTAGTTTGGGATCCAGCTCATGAGAAGGATACTTCAATCACAGGTGCAAATATTATCCCAAAAATATAAAGAACTATCGACCAAAGCCAAAGTGGGAGCTCACCAATATGGCGAAGCATTTACTCGACCTTTGCGCACTTGCACATAGGCTTTGAGGAGGAGCATCGTAATTTTATTTGGAAGGCGGACAAGAAAGGGAGGTATCTGATGGCATCGGGTTATGCTTTGCAAACAAATTGGAACCAGACCAGGAGGACTTGGGCGACATATGGGACAAGATATGGAAATTGAAAGGGCCCACTCGGAGTAATTACTTAATTTGGAGCATTGCGCATAATGCACTAATGGTAGATGCTTTCTTGTATGCTCGGTGTATATCCAATGACCCGAGTTGCAAGATGTGTGTGTGCATTGATGAGAGTCGATTTTACACGCCTTCTGCTTGTTTGTGCTTGGGCGAAATTGTTGGGACCTTTGTGTACCACACAATGCTCGAACCAATTTTTTTCAGACTCAAACACCCATGGAATGGCTACAATCCCGAACTGAAGTCTTCAAGAAGATCCCTCTTGGGTCGGTCAAATGGAAGTATCTGTGGAAAGAGACACTCTATGGCATCTGGATATGGCGCAACAAGACTAGACTAGACGTGACCGGTTCCGGGCCGGTTCCGGGTCCATGGCACGACCCTCCGGTTCCGGGTCCAAAATGGAACCGGAACCGCCGGTTCCATTTTCTAGCCGGTTCCGCCGGTTCCCGGGAACCGGCGGGTTTAGCGATTTCCCGGTCGGGTCGGGTCTCGGCGGTTCCGGGTTTAGGCGGTTCGAGATCACGGTTCCAATCCGGTTCCAAAAAATCAATTTTTTACAAAATTTGTATAACTTACGTTAAAATTAATAATAAATTCTAATTGGTTATTAAACTATGTATAATATTTAATTTCATAAGTATGTTTTAAAAAAAAAACACTGCTTGTATATAATATTTAAATAAAACAATTGCTAAGAAAATAAAGAAAAATAACATGGATTAACTTTTAACATTCATTATAACGACCATTTTAGATTACATTAATTTATTAGAATACAATAAATGATGGATAAATTAAACATAAATGATGGATACTGGATTATTACTACGTAGCAGTTACATTGATAAAACTAAATTAATACAACAAAACACTACAACAAGCAACATTCAGCATTGATATTACATCGATTTTTCATAACGTGCGTGTTGGCGTTATTTACATGTCACATCCTACACTGGCTACCCGTCTCGGCGTATCCGCGCATCATGCATATAATTTTCATATTCCTCGGAATGCCTTATTAAGTAAATGTCGCATATAAGAACCAAAGCCCGATTCCACGCTTTCGTAATGATCGTTTTTTCACAAGCGTTACAAACAACCTTAAATTTTGAATGATTCACTTCCCGGTAGTTTCATCCGATAACATTTTCTTTTGGAAAAAAAAAAATGAAAGCGACCATGATGATCGACATTGCAAAATAATATATTTGAATGTGATAAAGTAAGCGAATTTATTGAAACAAACTTGAAATCATTATCAAAATATATTATAATTATAGATAATATTATAATATGTGAGTTAGAATATGAGAGATAGAAAAAGAATTGTGGGTAAAAATTGATGAAATGGATATGTATTTATAGTGTGATGAGTGTGTGATATTTTAAAATAAAATAAAATAAAATCAAAATTTTGAATATATATCCGTTGGTCAAATTTTGAAGGAAAAAGAAAAAGAAAAAGAAAAGAAAAAGGAAAAGGAAAAAAAACGAAAATTCAAAAAAAAAAAAAAAAAAAAATCAAAAACCGCCGGTTCCGGGTCTTCCGGGCCGGTTCGGCGATTCAACCGCCGGTTCGGGCGGGTCGTTGGAACCTAAAACCGGGTAGGAGCAGTGGAACCGCCCGGTTCCGTGGACCGTGGACCGTGGAACCGCCCGGGTTGGACCGAGGAACGGCGGGTCGAACAGGTTGGACCCGGAACCGGTCGGTCTAGACTAGACATGGTCATGATCTGAAAGACCCCGCGTATGCATTTCTAGCAAGCGTAGTAGAGAGGCGAGAAATGCGAGGCTTTGCTTGGTATTTAGATTAATTTTTATGATATTTGTGGATGAGCAAAATCTTTCTGTAACGTTTTAACTCCTCGCTTTGGTAGATAAATAAAGTGATCGTTTGGAAAAAAAAAAAAAAAAATTGTAAAGTTTCTGTTCTTATTAATTAAGTAGGAAAATATTCTAGGCATTAATTACCAATTTGTAGTTAGCCATTCCATGTTTGTAACGTATATACTATAGTAGTAAATCAATGAAATACACCGGAAATAAAATGTTCTCAACGTCATAATGGGAAAGAATTCGACAATGACTCATTTAAATCCTTTTGTGCCCAAACCGGCTTAATTATTCGTTTCTCGTGTCCCCGCACCTCTTCCCAAAATGGAAAAAGCCGAAAGAACCCTACGCACTATCAACAACTTAATACATAGTCTACTTTCCCATGCTTCCCTTCCTCCGTCCTTTTGGCATCATGATCTCGAAATGGCCACATACCTTTTAAACATTCTTCCCCATAAATCACTCAATTATCAATCCCCCACTCAACTTCAATTTGTGAGTTTTAGCCTTCTGCGTGTTTGTGTTTTTTTTTTTGAATTGGCAAAATTGCAACGCATCTAAATTACGGTAATGGTGACAAAATTAATTAGTCGAACAAAGAAACTCACAAGGTTATCGACATAATATTCATCAACAGTCGAATAGAATGGATAATCTGATACCAAATGACAGAAAAACGATAGATCTACAATACACGAATAAGCGGAAGAAATCAACATGACCGTTCCTACATCCATTATTATTCGACTTCGTCTCCGTTTGCCGCCAAGATCCAAGCCCTAGAATAGAAAATGAGAACTCCACATGCACAGTGGTGACGGCATATGGTGCTATTAGGTCTTCTGATCTATGCCTGATTTTCTGAATCATCATCATCAACTGATGGCAGTCAGGAACCTAAAGCATTGTGGAATATTCCGAAATGAAAACTTAACCATCATAGGATTTCCCATAATATCTTTAATTAATAATAAACCAATAGTATATTTACCAGCATAATTATTAAATAACTTAAAAGGCCACATGTAATTATTTTTCTACTAAATGATAATTCTTACAGAAACATGATATAAATAAAAGAATATAATGCATTTTATTCGATACAAAGCATCCTACAATGTTTATACTACTATAAAGGAAAATGATATGTCCGCAACAAATGGACACATCAAGACTACAATGCATCTTATATAATATGCTATATATAACATGAATTTGCATAATAATTTATTAGTATATTAAAAAATATATTACAGATGAAAATGGAGTATAATGGTCTTTTTCTTTTTCATTACGAAGAGTAAAGCATGTTTTGAAGTGTCATTTGTAGTACACTATACTTCTAGAGGGTGAGGTAGTAGAATTTACAGTTACAGTGTACTTTTAAAGAGCCCCCATCAGCTTACATTAAGAGTCCCCATGAGGGGAGTCCGTTAAATCTCTATTAATAATTAATATAATAATAGGATGTAAAGTGCATAAATGATTCTTGTAAATGAAGTGTAGTTTCTCCACCGGGAAAAAAATGAAAGAGTTTCGATGCATGATTAAATACATTCATCGCCCTGATCAACTGATTACAACTAAGTCAGAATGATATTACCACGAAGGCCATCGATGTAAAATGGGTGGTCCCATCTAGGCATGAGCGTCATAATTCGTTTGGTGGTTGTATCATTAACTATTTCTTTTTTTGGTACGAGAAACTTATCATGAATCCACTTATTTCTGCCGCTTCTGTTATTGTTGCTGGGTTGGCAGTAGGACTTGCTTCTATGTTTGGTCGGTTTCGGTTCGGGTTTTACACATAGTTATTCGGTTTGGTTGACATATTTTATCACTCAAAACCAAACCAAACTATGTCGAACCCGATGGTTTGGTTTGGGTTGGTTTGATTTGGATCAGGTTTGGTTTCGGTTTATGATCTCTAAACTTCTGGCATTATTATAAATCATGAATTTTAACGAAGTATTTAAATATAAAGTAAAAGCATATTAAAGGTGCATCGAAATTGTCACTAATAACGTTAGTGCACACAACATATTCAAAAGCCACTTAATAACATATAGCAAATGTGCGTCGTAGCTTAATTCTTTAGTTAATTGTTATTACATATATTACAACAATGACGTCATCATCAATTCATTCATGGCGTAATTAATACAACAAAATGTACAAAAAGTGGCATTCATGTGTCTAATTAGTACAACATCTAATGTACTACACTAGGATTTATTTGGATTAAGTAATATTGGGTATATATATGGTTGGGAATTCGGTTCGGTTTCGGTTTGGGTGGTTTCGAATTAGGATAATCCGAAACTAGACCATTTAAATTCAGTTCGGTTTCAATCCAAACCGATTTGATCGGTTTTCTCTTGATTTGGTTTATTTCGGTTCGATTCGGATTGGTTTACGGTTCAGATTGGTTTTTTGGTTTTTTTTTCTCAGGCCTAGTCCCCTCCATTTCTCTTCATATCAATTTCATCCTTCAACATCATGTGCGAATTCCATGTACTATCGCTTTTAACAGACAAGACTTCACTTACCCCATCGATTCGTAAAATGGCGCAATCCAATAATATTCCAAAGAAACTAAGATAGAAATAATTACCGAAGCTTTTTCGATGATCGCAATATATGGAACTCCACCCAGGTCAAACAAAAATGTTACAGCATCACCAAGCGACATGGAAAGCCATTAAAAGGTTGTCTATTAATTCTGGAAGCCACTTGGTGCTCAGGTTTCAGCTTCATACTTTCAAAATCAAATCCTTCTTGCAAGTCACCAGTTTGCACAGTGTATGCAGCCATTTCGGCCTCCAAAAGTTCACTGAATGGGTGGTCACTCTTTCATCTTCGGTAGTTCAGCATATAAGACCTCTTTCCCAGGCCCTTTAACCACAACAGAATCAGCTTCCTCACCGAGCGTTTGCTCGGTTTTCCTTTAATCTTCACACTCATCAACACGATCTAAAAGTTCAGGACTGTGAAATTTACTTTCCGGTTGAAGGTGTCGTGTTATTCCTTTGCTCGTTTCAGCCACAATCTGAACTTCTTCTTTCGCCGCAGCTACCAACGGAGTCACTGTAGGTGCCACAAATGCATGTCATCTTCTTCATATCTAGATTGTTAGCAACAAACTCAATAGAGCTAGCACTGCTGCACTTAATGGATTGTTGCTGGTTGGCTTCCTATCATCCACAAATTTGTCCTGCTCATGAGACTTGATTGAAATATATTCACATTTGATGGTCTTACTAACATCCCCATTGCTTTCCAAGTAACGGCATTCATCTCTGGGACCCCAGCTTCACATTTGATGGTTTTACTGGCATTCTACTGATGTTTTACTGTTTACAACGACTTCTATTTTCAAGGCTTGGTTCGTGCAATGTTAGTTGTATGTTGTTCAAATTGCGGGCCAGATCGTATACAAATTTTATAATGCAACCTGTCGTAAGAAGTCTATCACAATGTAGGTGTGTATGATGAAACATGATATAAATAAAAGAATATAATGCATATTATTCGATACAATTTATCCTATAATGTTTATATGATAAAGGAAAATGGGTTATGTCCACAACAAAATGGACACAACAAGACCACAGTGCATCTTAATATGTTCTTTTGTTATAACATGAATTTACATAATAATTTATTTAGTATATTAAACTATATCAACAGATGAAAATGGAGTATAATGGGTTTTTTTTTACGAATAATAAAGTATGTTTTGAAGTGTCATTTGTAGCACTATGATTTTACAGTAACAGGGTACTTTTAAAGTGTCGATCGTAGAGTTGCGATGTAGAATTGAAAATAGCTCTGGAAATGACCGAGTGTACCAATCAATTTACATTAAAGGTCCCATGAGTCCGTTAAATCACTATTAATAATTAATCATAGGATGTAAAGTGCATATATTATTCTTGTAAATGAATTGTAGTTTCTCCACCGGGAAAAATAAAAGAGTATTGATGCATGATTAAATAAATTCATGGCCCTATTCAGCTGATTACAACTAAGGTAGAATGGTTTGGAAAGGTGCTTCATTGTCTTATGCTGGTAGATTAGAGTTGGTTGGAACTGTAGTACAAGGTGTGAACTGTTTTTGATTGGGGGCTTTTCCTATTATTGACAGTGTCAAAAGGAAAATGGATCAGTTGTGCAGGAAGTTTTTATGCAGTGGATCTACTGATTCTACTAGAAAATCCCTTGTGGGTTGGAATATTGTCTGTTTGCCTAAATCTGAAGGGGGACTTGGCCTCTTTGATCTTAAGGGCAGAAACCTTGCTTTGCTTTCAAGGGTCTTGTGGAATATACACATAAAGAAGGATTTTTGTGGATTCAGTGGATACATCCTTACTACTTACAAGGTGGTTCTGTGTGGGATTACCAGGTCAAGAAGGAGGGTTCTGCTCTTATTAAAAGAGTGTTTGGTATTAGAGATTCCATCCTTAATGATCCTGGTGAGGTTAATAGGGCTGCTCTTATGCAGACTTGGTTATCTGGGGCAGGTTCTCATCTGCTAGGCCTTATGATTTCTTTAGGGTGAGGGTGACATTGTTTGGTGGAGTAATTTTGTTTGGCAGTCCAAGGCCACCCCAAACATTGATTTTTCCTGTGGTTGGCTATGCATAACAGCCTCCGCACCAAAGACAGACTTTCATTTGTGGAGGACAAGGTTTGTTCATTGTGTGGTGTCTGCAACGAATCTGCAGGTCATCTCTTTTTTCAGTGCAGTGTTTCCACTCAGATCTGGAATGCTATAAGGCATTGGCTGGGGATTAACAGACATCTTAACACCATTACCAGCAGCATCATGGTTGAAAAGAAATTGCAGGGGTACCTCCATTGGTAATGTGGCTAGAAGACTCTCCCTTTCTGTCATGATCTATTGGCTCTGGCATATGAGACACAAAAAGCTGATAAATGACATCTTGATGGATGTTCAGGCTGTGGTTTACAAGATCAAGACTCATATTTTCTACCTTTTGTATTACTCGTATCCACATTTTTGCTTTACAGCCTAGTTTTGGTGGTTGTATTGTTTTTGCAGTTGGGATATGCTCTGTGAGTTGTTTTGTTCATATGACCCCGGTTTGATCTTTTGGTTGGGACTAGTGTTGAATGTTTTCTTGGTGCATATAACCTCAGGGGTTTCATGCACCAGAAAATCATTAAACCTAACCTATATTTTGCATTGTAGCTTAGATCTTGTACAGTAACACTTTTGTTCAGGATGTACTTTGTGCATACCTTGGTTATATATAAATTCACATTTAACCCAAAAAAAAAACTAAGGTAGAATGGTATTACCACAAAGGCCATCATTTCCTGCTGCCACGGGCAATGGGTTTCTTCTTCTTCCGACGGCCTATGCGTTTCCAGCCACGGTGACCTACATTTAGCCCACGTCTAAGGAACTGAATCCCACGGCTAACAGTTTAGGGTACTTGCATGTACAAGAACATAAACAACTACTCCAGTCACAATAACGTGGGAGTTTAATCATAGCTCTCTCCTTAATCATCTGGATCTGTCTCCGTCTTTCATCACTAGCCATCTCTTCCCGTGTTAATTTAACAATAGAATGAGGCGGTAACTGTCCCAATAGGATTTTCCTCCGGAAATCTGGGTTACTTGGATCCTTTAAGTTAAGGATTAGGCATCTGTATTTGTATTCCTGAGGGCCATCAAACCTACCCCACTTCTCAAATGTTATTGTTTCCAACATGGCAGCAGTGCGATACGGGTCACATGTACTCACTTGCTGCTTTTGAAGATCATCATTTACTTCAGTGGACACCTTGCACATAGCTTCTGCAACTATCTCCCTCACTTGGTCTCTCACCTTGTCCTTCGTAAGTGGGACCGAATTCAGCTTTGGAACAACACCACCACCCACTGGAATTGTATTCTTCTCATTCTCGTCATGTTCCTGTTTCTTCTCTTCCCCAAAGAGTTGGTTAACATTCTCTATTATACTTTCTTCTTCTCTTGTCTTTGAGTTTTCACCTTTCATATCATTTGGTCTGTCAGGTCTCTCAAGCTTTGAACAAGCTGTCGAAAAATTCTCTGTCTTCATAATGCTCGATTTCTCGGACATGTTGCTGACACTGGAACCTGTTTCATATGGCTCGGATTTTTGAGCTTCCTCCGGTTTCATTATCGCATCACCGGGATTCACGCTTGAAATTTTAGGACCATGCAATTCTACAGTTTTATGCTCTCGTGTTGTTTTACTGTCAAGCTTACTCTTGCACATCTCATTAACATCACTAGCCAAACACCTAATCGTCTTCTGAGGATGTTTTGCCAGTTGGCGAATACAATTCCCGACCTACATTTTTTTTTTCCATATAGTAACAATCAGGTCAGAAATAAAAAAGATTGCATGCTTATAACAGTTACATCAAACCGAGGAAACAAATCCATATGGGCACTATGAAATAAAAACTAAAGCATCGACCCATCAAGACATCGCACACAAGACATGACAGATTAAGAATGAAGAAGACAATGCATTAAAATCAAGGGGTCCTGTGATTCACCGCCTCAGGCATAAAAGTTCCACCAAACATGTGATAACTTTACCAACATGTTTGGCCGCTTCTTTGATCAAGCAGGTTCGTTCATAAGATTGGAAAATCAACATAAAAACATAGTATTCTCAAAGACTGGGACACAAATGTATCAGCCACACTAGCATCCTGGTTCAGGCGTGACATGAACTCCAATGAAAGGCTGGTCACGATGATGATCTTGGGATATGCCCACGTCAATTAAGAACATAAAAGGCACTTTGAAGTAGTTTAAGTAAAGAACTATAAAGAAGACTTAGAACTTGTTCTCTCACTTCTCCCTTCCCATCTTTCCATAGTTTTTCAAGTTCAAAAATGTAGTTTAACAGAGTCAAATCATAACACTTCAGAAAAGCTAGACGAGGACTCATAATTTAAGGTCCTATCAGCTTCAGTCTCCAGCTACATTCCCTTTAAATTTTTTTTATGTGAATTCAAATATAACTACCACAAGTAGTACATAAAATATCTATTTAAGTGCCAAACTGCATTATTAGATTCAACAGAGACAAAACACTTTGGTTGATTCAATGTTCAACATTAATCATAATACGTCTCAGAAGCACACGACTCAGACATAAATTGAAAACCACAACACAGAAAAGTCCATAATCCTGGTGGATTCAAAGTGCACTACTTTAACACTTGATGAAAACCCCCGGATTGAATCTAAAATTCTATCCTATTGATTATTTTTTGCTGAGAGATTTACCTCTCTGATTGTGGGGAGGAAAATATATAACGATCTCCTCGAAACACCGATCGTTTTGGTACCGTTCGTCTGAATTTAGGAGCAAACAAGATTTTAGTATGAATTTTCGTTCCTCCCTTCTGTGTTATGAAGAAAAGGTCGATGGGGAAAGAAGAGGAAAGGTCGACGTTTTGATGCGAGATTTAGGGGAGGAGAATGCGTATTAAAAATAAAAATAAAAATAAAAATAAAAATAAAAATGAGAAAAATTATAGGGTTAAATTGGATTTTAATGGATAATGGGAAATATTTTTCTTCCCTTTCTTAAAGCCCCTGTTTTCAGAACTTACTCGTCCGATTAATTCGGAGTTCGATTCGGGTCGTGCTTACAGAGTCTGACACTTACTTAAGATTAATTCTATATATGATTTCTACCGAGAAGTAAATATTTTCTTTTTGACTAGGCTCAATGTATCTAGAGGAAATTGGATAAAAACATGTGACTTTTACTTGATTGACAAAATTACCCTTATACGGAGGTATGGTATTACAGCTTTTGTATTTTGTTATTTATTATTTTGACTTAATTGTTTATAAGTTAACTGACGATGCTAAATAACGCACCTCCAGTGAATTGAGGCCACGTGTAATCTAAGGATGAGCTGTAAGAGATCGAGATGGATAAATATGAATAAAAGATGATGTTTTTGGTATGTTATGGCTGAGTCCAAGAATGTATCTTGGATTGCCTACGTATCCTGTGTGAAAGTCCAGGAATCAAACCTTACGTAGTTCCTGGAGCTATGTATTTATAGGCACATGTCCTTCTTCCTCGCCTAAAATAAAATTAAGTGGCGGCTGGGTCTATTGACATAAATACCCTTAAATGGGCCTTGCCTCCTTGTCCAAGAAACCTGAGGATGTGGGCCCGGGGTCTCGGGCCAAGGATCACGATATCGACTCGAGGTGGTCCGAGGTGAGCGTTCGAGTCCAAGTACTTGTGGAATCTCCTCTGGGCCACGATCTCGAGGTATGTCTCGTCTCCGACCCGAGGCGGATAATATATTTGGACTTTTCTACATGCCAGCTGGACCAATGGAATAATTCCACGTGGAGGAGCGAATCCCCGTATCATCATAAGCCCCAGGATCGGAGATCGATCGCCTCGATTTACGATGTCGGTCTGAAAATTTGAATTACTCTTTTGACACGCGGTCTCTTACAAGCGGGAAGACAATTTGTCACCCTCAACCGACCTGACCGGTTATAGGATGACGTCACACTGCAAGCATTAATTGGTGTAGAAACGGCGTCCCTTATTGGGCCACGTGGAGATTTAGCCTTGATTCTCGCGCATACGCTTCATAATCGCCCAAAATCCCACCTTTCAAATCACTTGCAAGATTTACTCGCATATAAGAGAGTCCAAAACCACGAAGCTTCTCCATCGCCATTATTTGCTTTTGTTCTACCGTAAAACGCAAGTAAGCTCTAATTTCTCCAACTCTTTTTGTCTTTTATTTCTCGTGTTTTTCATTTGAGTCCATGTCTAGCAAATGAGAGCGACTCACAAAACAGGGAAGAAATTGTCGTGGTAGAAGAAGATTCTACGGAGGAGACCATCTCCGAACGCCCTGCTAACTCCGGTGAAAAAGCTGCCGGTGAAGAAGATACAGAGGGGGAAGGAGAAGAGGAGTCGTCTTCTCGACCCGTAGCCAGGCGTCAAACAAGGATGAAGGGTCAAGGGCCCTATGGTTGCATGTCCAATCTCACTCCAGAAAAGGCCAAAGCCATCTGCCTCCGATACGGCATTCCCTATTCTTCCGATCATATCCGAGTATCCTACGGGCGATGCAATTCGCTGTGATCCTCCTCCTTTGTTCTCGCGCCATTTACTGAAGCACAACTAAGAGAAGGACTTCGGTTTCTTTCGACCCATGCCTAATCGTTGTCCTTCAATACTACAAGATCTCATACTCAACTTGCTCCCAATGGGGTCCGAGTATAATGGGTTTCGTCTTTGGCATGTCGAATCGCCAAGGTCGAGTTCTCGGTTCGATTGTTCCGTCGATTACGCCTTGTCGAGCTTGCGGGGCGCAGGTGGTATACATTTCGAAGCGTCCACCGCATCCGAGTTCGTGAGAAAGTGATCTCATCTCATGGCGATCGAAACCCAATTTCTTTTCATCCGGCATGGGTTGGTGGATATTGATATCCACACCTGGTTTCGAGAGGCCGCATAAATGGCACGATCGACTCGACATGATGATGTTCCTCCGGGTGCGGGATTATCGAGACCGTTCACCCCGACGTCGCTACCCGAAACTTGCATTCCTTATATCCCTATGCCGATATCGAGGCGGCGGTCCAGCGCCTACCTCGAACTTGATGAGGATGTCCGCTTTTATGTAGGGTTTTTATTCATTCTGCGAATCAGAGAGGATTTTTCATATTGGTTGCATCCTGACGCCGATTTTTCTCTTTTGATGGTGGAACATTTCTCAAGATGGATGCCCCGGGCAAGATGCCCGACCCAAAGAAAACCGATCCCAAGAAGATTCAAGAGTGGTTGGGATCAAGTCGAAGAATTCGGCCGCCGCTCGATCTGGAATGTAGCCTCTGAGAGGCGGAGGACTCGCTCGAGAGCCACACCTGCGCCGACGCCCAACATTTTGAGAGGCCACCTGATGAAGCTCGCGGCGGGAGCAATCTCGAGGCGGATCTCGTCCCAAGGAAACGGCAGACTCTGACCTTGAAGCACGGAGTCGGAAAGGAGCCCCGCCATCTCCTCCTCCGGGGGCTCGAGGGGGTCGAGGCCCTTCTTCGCTATGAGCCTGGCCGAAATGGAGGCCATGACTCCTGAGGAGTTAAGTGACTACCATCTCAAAATCATCCGAGCAGTAAGTCTTCACATTTTTCATTCTTGCACTGCGACTTTATCATTATTATTACTGCCAATTTCGGGTCTCAGACTAATCTCGAATTGTTTTGACAGGCTCGGTTAACAACTAAGGTGGCAATTAGCAGGATTGAGACTCCGTCGGCTGTCGTGGAGGAGCAGAAAGAGACTATTGCCAAGCTCACCGTCGATATTGAAAAGCAGAAAGTTAAAATCGACAAGCTTGACGATCGGCGTGTTAAGCTCGAGTCCGAGTTGGCTACGTCTCGAGATGAGCTGTTAAAAGCACGCCAAGACGCAGCTGTTAGAGACTCTGAGCAGGCCGAGATGAAATCGGAGCTTGCCAAGGTGAAGTCGGATCTGGACAAGGCCCTCAAGGATCGTATCGAACTCCAATCTCTCCTTGAAGGTCTGACGAATCGAATGGAAACAGCTAAGCTGGATTTCCTGTCTTCAAAAGAACTAGAAAATGACCTGACACTGCTGATGACCCAAGGTATGAAGGGGGGATTCACCATGGCTCTTGACCAAGTGAAAGAGGTCGACCCGAATTTTGACATATCTGCTGTGGCGAAACCCTACTTATATGATCCCGAGGCCGTTCCTCGTTATGGACGATACATCAGTGAACTTCAGGCCGGCGTCTCTCTGTACAAAAAGTATGTGACTTCTACTTTGGAGGGCGGTGAGGCAGGAGATGTCGAGTCGGAGGAGCAAACCGACCCCAATGTGTCGACCTCGCACCAACCCCGCTTGATGCTAATTCTTTTTTCTGCCATTTACCAAACTTTTCCTATTCGATCTGGTTGTAATAACTTTTATGTTTTTACTTGTCTGAACTTGCATTTGGTAAACTCGATCTTGCAGTCTTGACACTTCGATTTGACATTTCGATTTGCATTTTGATCATTGAGTCCAATTTATGCTTTTCATCAATGTCTTTCGTTTCTTATTGATCGCTTGTTTAGGGTGTAGTCCTTTTGAACTTAATTCCTTAAAAATGTTGCCTTACGGGTGTAGTCCTTCGACTTAATTCCCTGCTTGCCCTCGAAGTGTAGTAGAGTTCATGACTCGGGTACACTTGAGTATGAGTCGACCTAGCTTTGTGTTGCCTTGTTGGCTTGACTCGGCTTTCTGGTCGGAGCTCGATTCGACTACTCTGCTTTTGATCGGGCACATCATGGTGCTTATGATCGAGCCGAGTTAAGGATCCATCGCGGGATCTGCCGACTGCTTAGCATCGTGGCTTACTGGCATGTCGGGAGTGATACAAGCACTGTCAGTGACTTGGCTTTGTTCACTATTTTTGTTTTGGCTCCGCCGACTGCTTAGCATCGTGGCTTACTGGCATGTCGGGAGTGATATAAGCACTGTCAGTGACTTGGCTTTGTTCAGTATTTTTGTTTTGGCTCCGCCGACTGCTTAGCATCGTGGCTTACCGGCATGTCGGGAGTGATATAAGCAATCGCTGGCTGACTCGGCTTTATTCACCATACATTGTCGAGTTGTTCGGTCGGAAAATTGATGTCTTGGTCGACATCGCGCTTTTTCATCCGCCTCTTTTTCTTTTTCATACGTCTTGCATATGTAGCGTAATTAAAAAGGAAAAGAAAACATATTTTATAAAAGGAATCGCAACACCATGTCATATCGACCCATTACAACTGATGAAAGTAGAACTACAAAAGTCATGAAAAGTATAAAACAATTTAAACATAATACTTTCTGAGGTTGGTGGCATGCCAAGTTCGAGGGACTGTGCTTCCATCCGACTCGCCCAACCGATATGACCCTTAGGGTGCACTTCTTCAAGATTTTATACGGACCTTCCCAATTCGCTCGAGTTTGCCTATTGGGTCCTCGCTTGTCGGCTTCATTTTTTCAATACGAGGTCTCCTACTTGGAAATATTTGTACTTCACCTCGCGTTGTAATATCGAGAAATCTTTCTTTTATAATCGCCATCCGATACGCCGCCATTTCCTCTTCTCTTCAACATTGTCTTTTTCTTCTCTTAGATCGGCAAAGATTAGTTTCGACATTATAAGCTAAAACCCGAGGCGATGCTAGTCCGATCTCTGCAGTATCACGGCTTCACATCCATAGGCCATGGCAAAAGGAGTTTCTTGGGTTGCCGAGTTGGGTCGCATTTATATGACCACAATATATTGGAGTAATCGAGCCGCCCAATCTCGGCCTTCATCTTCCAATCGCTTTTTCAGCCCAAACTTGATCTGCCTGTTCGTCTGTTCGACCTGTCCATTGGACTGAGGTCGGGCCACTGATGTCGTTCTGTGCTCGATCCTGAATTCTTTCAACCAATTCTGCACTCTATCATCAAGAAATTGAGTCCCGTTGTCCGAGATTAGATACTTCGGAATTCCGAACCTGCACAAAATATTCTCCCATAGAAATTTTTTGATGGTTTGAGCCCTGATGTCAGTAAGAGCTTTAGCCTCGACCCATTTAGTAAAATAATCAACCGCAACGACGACGTATTTGAAATTCCCCGGAGCTCGAGGTAGAGGTCCGACTATATCGACTCCCCATTCATCAAATGGCCATACAGACTCGATGGCATTCATTTCCCGCGCTTGCTGATGAGTTACCACATCGTGTACCTGACAAGCTCTGCAACTCATTACCAATCGACTCGCATCTTTTTGCATCGACGGCCAGAAATATCCTGCCAGTTTGCACTTTCTCGCCAACATTCGAGCTCCGCAATGATTACCACAGATCCCTCGGTGTATCTCTTCAAGCAGATAAGCCCCCTCCTCTTCCGACGCACATCGCATCCAAGGAGTTACAAATGATTTTCGATAAAGCACATAATCGAAAAGAGCGTACCTGGAGGCTTGAAGTCGGATTTTCCTGGCTTGAGATTTATCGGTGGGGAGCACTCCATCTTTCAAGAATAGTGCTATTGGGTCCATCCAGGTCGATCCCTGACCCACGGGCTGCACGTCGACCTCGTTATAGCTCCGTTCCGCTAGCATCTCAACCGAACTTTCTTCTTTGATTTGAAATTCGACGCGAGCTTAGACAACGATCGGCTCGCTTGTTCTCACCCGAGGTACTGCTCGACTAAGATCGTCTTGAATTTCGACATTAACCCTTGAACAACCCTTAGATAGTTTTTCATTGATTCTTCTTTAGCTTCATATTCTCCCCGTACGTGATTTACCACGAGCTGTGAGTCGCTGTATACCAGAAGATTCTCGACTCCCAATCTCGATGCTAGCTTTAAACCTGTGATTAAGGCCTCATACTCGGCTTCGTTGTTCGTGGCTTTGAACTCGAATCGGAGTGCATATGGAAACTCTTCCCTTTCGGACTAACTAGCGATGAAACCGGCTCCACCCTCTTTACTCGAGGCACCATCGACGTGAAGTGCCCATCGCCTCGATGATCAAGTTTTCCTTGCTCTAATCGAATCGACAACCCTTCGCTAAGAAGTCACCAGAGCTTGACCTTGATGGATGTTCGAGGTAGAAACTCTATGTCGTATTCCGCTAGCTCGACTACCCACTTGGTTAATCGACCCGATGTCTCGGCTTTGCCAAAATTTGTTTTAACGGTTGGTCAAGAACCACAACAATAGGATGTGCTTGGAAGTATGGCTTCAACTTCCTCGACGCATGAACTAAACTCGCCACTAACTTCTCCGCAGGGTATATTCGATCCTCGCGCTCCAAGGGCTTTGGTCCGACAAAATAGATCGATTTGTCCTCGTCTCCTTCTCGAACTAAGACGGCTACACGCTTCTCGCAGATCGCTAGATATACTAGAGCCTCTCTCCATCTCGAGGTGAGGACAAAGCGTTGGCAAATCGATAAATATTCCTTCAAATCGTCAAACGCCTTTTGACAGTCCTCGTCCCATCGGAACGGACTAGCTTTTTTCAAAATCTTGAAGAAAGGCAGAGCTCTCTGTGCCGATATCGACAGAAAACGGTTGAGGTCCGCCATCCGACCTGTCAACCTTTGCACCTCTTTGACATTCCGAGGTGTGGGCATGCTTCTGAGGGCCTCGATTTTATCTGGGTTAGCTCTGATCCCATCTTTCGATATCATGTATCCTAGAAATTTCCCTGATCGAACTCCGAATGTGCATTTCTTTGGGTTGAGCTTCATTTTTGCCGCCGCAATACTTCAAAACTTCTCTCACATCGACAAGAAATCGCCCCAAGGACTTGCTCTTGATCAACAAATCATCCACATAAACCTCCATATTCCGACCTATCTGCTCTCCTCGAAAATTTTGTTGACGGCCCGTTGATAAGTAGCCCTCGCATTCTTAAGCCCAAACGGCATCGTAAACGGCAAAACGTGCCAAATTCGTGATGAAAGCGGTTTTTTCGAGTCTTGTGGGTCCATAAAGATCTCGATAATAACCTCTCGTAAGCATCGAGGAACCCGAACACCTCGGCTTCAGCCCGGTCGAGTCGACTAACCGGTCGATCTTTGGTAGCGGGTAAGAATCCTTGGGACATGCCTTGTTAAGATCAAGAAAGTCGACACACATTCGCCACTCGATCCGCTTCTTGACTAATACCGGGTTGGCTAACCAACTGATAAAATACCTCTTTCACAATCCCCGCAGCCGAGCAACTTGTCGACTTCCTTCTTCACCGCTCTTTTCTATCAGTGCAAGATTTCTTCTTTTGCCGTATTGGCTTCTTTTGGGATCGACGTTAAGTTGGTGCACGCCTATATCCGCCGATAGGCCGGGCATGTCATCCGCCTTCCATGCAAAAACGCCTCGAAACTCAACGAGGAGGTCGACTAAGGCTTTCATGTCGGGTGTGGCATCCACTTCCCGATCCGACCCCTTGACCTTCTTCCTCCTTCCAAACTCGAACTTCCTCGGTCGGGTCGGGCGAAACCCACCTTCGATCTTCCTCTTCTTCAGTATCAACTCTCAACTAGCACTTGCCCAACCCCTTTTCCTTGATCGTAACCAAACTACAATTCCGGCTACTTCAACGCCTCCTTGACTTCACGGGTACCGCATCAGGTGGGAAACTTCATGTCATTGTGGAAAGTCGAGATAATAGCTCGAGATCATATAAAGCCGGTCGACCTAATATCGCGTTGTACCCTGGCGGGCCTTAACCACGACATAGGTCATTTCCATCGCCCGCCTTTTCTCTCGCCTCCGACCGTCGTTAACAAATTGATCGACCCGGCAGGGGTGGATAGCTTGCCTGTGAATCCAAAAGAGGGTAGATAACGGAATGATATCTTCATCCTTCAACCTCATGGCTCTAAACGCTGAATAATAAAGGATATTAACGGCGCTCACATCGCCGACACAAACTCTTTTACTCGCCGCTTATTATCGCCGATCACCAATCCTCGCTATGATCGTGAGAACTCGGAACATCGCCCTTGGGTCCGTAACCTACTTCCGTTGTCAACCTGATCTTCTTCGAATCTCTCGCTCGCGTCGGGATGAGTGTCGACTTGATCGAGGTCGATCCGACTCATGCTCGCTACGATAGTGTTAACGCTATATCCGCACGATTATCTCGATGGGATCTCGGTTCTCAATTTCTTGACGGTCATCCCGGCGGTTGTCTCGTGTGTTGGGTCGGATGACCTTTCTCGCCGATTCCTATTATCTCGACGTGGAGACCGATCTTTCTTTCCGTTGTAGCTCTTTCTCTTGTACTCCCGACGCCCCTTCGCTCGCCTTTTTCTCGACTGGCCAACGACTTCATCTAATCGACCCTCTTGATACAAAGGCGCGATATCCCTTTTCAAATCAAAGCATTCTTCCGTGTCGTGTGCCCACATCTCTATGATAGTCACAATACTTGTGAGTATTTTTCCTTTTCTCCGATCTTTAGACATCGGCTTAGGTGTCCTAGCGATGTTCTTCTTGATCATGATTGCCAATACCTCTCCCGAGATCGATTGAGGGGATAAAGTCTCGGTCTTTTAAATTTCCTTTCTTTCCCAACCGATCCGATATCGGAGTCGCCGATCGATCAAAGACGTTGGACTTGCTTTCTTCGCTCCGACCCTCTCTGACCCTTGGTTTGGCTTCGAATCATTCCTCGTGGCCGAGGCCAAGTGAAATGGTGTGCGACGCGATCGCTTCTTCACCTTGGCGTAACCCCATGGACTATGTTCACACATTCATCCATATCATTCGGCATTTTCTTGGATAGCTTATCATACGACCCATATTCCGCAGACTCCCACAAAGGCATTGACTTGCAACGCATCACCGCATTATGCACTTTCATGGCTTCAAGGTTGAAACGCCTCATGAAGTCGATAGTAGATTCTCCTTTTCCTCGCTTGATGTTCATAAGGTGGGTAGCACTAAGATGGAACTTCTTGTTCCCAATGAAAGCGCCTCGGAATTTTTGTCCCAATCAGAGAAAGCTAGAGATCGATCCGGGACGTAGCTTGTGAAACCACTCCCGAGCTCGACTCGTGAGCAACGTATCAAAGGCTCGACACTTCATGGCGCCATTGGCGCTTCTCAACCTCATCAAAGATATGTATCGATATAGATGGTCCTCTCGGTCCGTAGTACCGCCATAGGGTTCCATCTTTGGCGGCTTAAAGGATTCAGCATCGTATATATTTCGATCTCGGACTAAATGGTGACTCAAGCCATTCGGTGGGTTGATCTTTCCCACAATGCGGTTGAACTCGCTTCGGATGCTATCCTCGACCGCCGTTGAAACTTTTCTTGTTCAGGACGCTTGCGGGCGTTAGTCACACCGATTTCAATCGCGCTTTCTCCACACTCCTCTTCAACCCCAACAGCCTTTTACCCCTAGCATTATCAATCTCCTTTCGACTCGAGGGTCTAATCGTTGTTCAACAGGGGATTGCGTGCATTCCTTTACCTATAAATGCCGAGGCTACCACCCTCTTCAAGGCGCCCTCATCCAAAGATGCCAAGTGGTCCGCCATGTCTTGCACCGTGGGGAAGCCGAGGCCTGGGAGATCTCAGAATCATGGGTCTAGATCCAGTGGGGACTTCTTGAATCTGTGAGGGAACCCCCGCTGGATCTATATCCGTGTGCTCTTCGATCTGCAGGTTCTTGCTGTTCGTCGGTTTCTTCCTTGCTGGTGGCACCATTGCAATCTCTTTATCAACTCACCGGTAGAAGGCCCTCCTTCTAGCGCCAAATGACGATGCTAAATAACGCACATCCAGTGAATTGAGGCCACGTGTAATCTAAGGATGAGCTGTAAGAGATCGAGATGGATAAATATGAATAAAAGATGATGTTTTTGGTATGTTATGGCTGAGTCCAAGAATGTATCTTGGATTGCCTACGTATCCTGTGTGAAAGTCCAGGAATCAAACCTTACGTAGTTCCTGGAGCTATGTATTTATAGGCACATGTCCTTCTTCTGCCCTAAAATTAAGGGCGGCTGGGTCTATTGACATAAATACCCTTAAATGGGCCTTGCCTCCTTGTCCAAGAAACCTGAGGATGTGGGCCCGGGGTCTCGGGCCAAGGATCACGATATCGACTCGAGGTGGTCCGAGGTGAGCGTTCGAGTCCAAGTACTTGTGGAATCTCCTCTGGGCCACGATCTCGAGGTATGTCTCGTCTCCGACCCGAGGCGGATAATATATTTGGACTTTTCTACATGCCAGCTGGACCAATGGAATAATTCCACGTGGAGGAGCGAATCCCCGTATCATCATTAACGAAGCAAACTCGAACTGAGAGGTAAAAATACGTGTAGCAAGCCAAACTCGAGTACGAGCACGAACAATATTCTTTATAAATGAGCCGAGTTTGAACATAATTTTACGCTTGATTATTCAACAAACGTTCGTGAACAAACTTGTGACCTTAACGAACCAAGTTCAAACATTTTTTTGTTTGTCTATTAAACAAACGTGACCTAAATGAACCAAGCTTGAACTAATATTTGGTTCTGCTCGCCTCGCTTGCTAACAACAACGGGATCCACCACTGCTAGTGAAATGGTGTTTATGTAATGATACCGATGTTGACATTTAGGTAAAAGAATTAACCGTGGTGTCTCAAATTGATAAAACATCCATATTAACAACCGTGGTAATCAAAAATTACGTGTTGATTCGCTTTTGAGTCGAATAGAACCACTGCTCATTATTTAAACAAAATAACGCAACCTATCCGAGATTCCTTCACTCAATAACGGATAATTTGATTCTTTGCGGCGGGGAATGTCCTTCGAGGACATCCGATAAAGATGATAGGGGTAATGTAAACACCCGATCCGAATACCTAAGTAAATTTATAAGTCACGGATCGTCCGACCATGACTTGAAAATGACGTAAATATTACAACCTCAATGAGGAGTTGCACAAAGTGAATCAAATGTTGAAGTTGGACACGGAGAGACTCGGCTTAATTATTACAATCTCAATACATATCGTGCTTACGATAACATCAATATAATAACTAGTTAGATTTTGAGACGGGGAGGGAGTAATATAGGGAAATAAATCACATAAAGCCAAAAGAATTAGGCGTAGAAGAATTGTATAGAGTAAAGCGATGATGTAAATATTGGCCTGATATTCGAACTATATTGCAAATACGCAACTATATAATGATTATACATAAATTAACACTTGGTAATCGGAAAAGACAAGTTTGCATTAGTTTCTACGTAGGATTAACCTCGTACTCGTATAAGAAAAGACAAGTCTTGCACTAGATCATTGAACCAAAACCATCAAATTAAATCATGAATAGCACCATATTTTTATCCCCAATTTCTATGATTATAGATAAAAGGGGTCGATACACACGTAATGTAACAAACATTTTTGCCTTCCAATAATCTACGGTACCAACCCCTGAATGTGTTTCCAAGCATGCAATACAAGGGTAATTCAAGATTATTAAATGCATCCAAAATTAAACCTTTTTGAATAATACAATTCTAATAAGAGAGAGAGAGAGAAGCAAAATCAGCAGCTGATAGAGATCAAAAGAATTATCATTCAAATAATCGCAACGATCCATAAGCAGCACTGCACACAACTTGACACCCCACCTCCACACACACACACACACACAAGGGGTTTTAAGTGACAAAGCCCAGAATTCAAAGTGAGAGAATAGTCATCAAACAGATTCTAAATGGTGATTGTCATCTGTTTGTTTTGTTAAGAGTTTGTGTTGAGATATCTTTGATGTATTGTTTTTGTTGACCTCTTGGCTTTTCTATCATCTTGATAGATAAGTCTTTTAATAAAATTTTAAATTTGCTGTTCAAAAAACAAAAAAAAAACAGATTCTAAATGGAATAAATAAATTAAAAAGTCAAGGCCAGAAAAGCACCTGTCCAGTGTTTGCTTCCTCCTCACCGACAGGCGACAAGTATGGAGTTATATTGGGCTACTTGAGCTTCTCGAATGTACACGAATCCACATTAAAACAAGTAACCACCAAAACCAATTAGAGTTTCTTCAGCTAGTTTCCTTCCACCGACTTTGTATTATAACTAGGCCACTCAAAGTTCCTAGTTGGCAGATTTTGTTTACGAGCAGGATGGAGTAAAATACTTCAGTATACTTCCTAAAGAAGCACAAGATATAAGAAAGCAGCTTTCTCATGGAAAATCAATACCCCTTTCATTCAAAGTTGTAAAACACTCATCCAGACCAAAACAATCAACTTTTTCAAGAAAGAACACTGATTAGACACCCAGGTTGAACCTGCTCACTGTGATCAGACCAATACTGTTACTACACATTTTCTAACTATACAAACAGCGTGGTCTGTAATAAAGTGGGAAACCCAATCAAATCACTTCATGTAACCATTACCCTTTCTGTTTGATATGTCATACTTTACAGAAACAATAGGAGAGATACTTCTGTAACTCAATATTGCCTAAACCTCTAAATTGTAGCATACCAAGTTTGCCCCAGATATTACAGCATAATTTTGGGTACAACTCTTCAACCTTTACAATTCAAAATCACAATCTTTACAGTAAACAAATAACAAAATAAATTGCCTTGGAAGACCGAAAATTACAGAAAATCCTGACAGCTTATTCACCGCCAAATAAACTCGCCAGTTGAAAATAGAATGAAACATATTTTATGGAAAGGAAAATCAAAACGCACAAAGTAGATTTTGAGCATACCTTCTTCTGGATAGTTCTGTCACTTGTATCAACATCAACAAAATATCCGGCACGATGAATTTGGTCCTTTAACTGAAAAGAGAGAAAATTTTGTTCGAGCAGTCCATAAACCATAAAAACCGAAAGATATCAAGAATAGAATGCACAGCCCGATATTTTACTCTGGATCAGTTCAAGCTACCAACACCTTCCTTCCATTTGTGGAAGAGTTAAATAGCCAAACAGAACTACCCGTCGAGAAAAGGCACACAAAATACCAACCTCTAGTGCATATGGCTGTGACTTTTCAGATATCGGGCAGACAATTGCCTGACGTGGGCTAAGCCAGAAAGGCCTTGTAGTGCTCCAAGAGTATGGCAAACATGCTTTCAACAGAACCAACGATAGCTCTGTGTATCATAACAGGCTTCTCCTGTTTATTTTCATCCTCTGCGGTGTAAGATATCTTGAAACGAGAAGGAAGCTGAAAATCCAACTGAAATAAAACCAGAGAGAAATAAGTGATTACATCAAGATAGCGCAGTGTTCACCTATGTATATACTTCCTTTTACACAAACTGTATAGTATCAGTGCATAGAGCCTAGACATTTAGATGGAATAATGGCAAAAGTAAGGATGAGAAGTTTACAAAAGCTCACAACTAACAAAAACAGGGGAAGAAGGGGAGACTCATGCCAACCGAACCTGCAATGTTGCACACTGAAACTTCTTTCTCATGGCATCATTGACACTGATATCGATTTTTGGCCCATAAAATAAAACGCCCCATCAGCTTCATTTATCTGATCCAAAACTAATCAATTCAGTTTAAACTCAACAAACATTGAATCCAGTTCTAGTGAAAGGAAGAAACAAAATGCAGCTGAAAAATCATATACCCAGAAAGGTTTATTAAATAAATACAGTAGAAAAAGATAACAAATGAGCATCACGCAGGAAAATTAGAAAATGTGATAAAGTAGCGTGGAGGTGGAGCATAATAAGCAGAATCTGAAGTCTATAATCACATTCATCAATTGGTAATGGGCAAATAACTCGGAAACAAAATTCTACTCATTATGGTTTTGTTTTCCACAGGCTTCTATTAGAGGCCTGGATATATCAAATATATAATTAATTCAATAGCCCAAACAAAAAACGAGTTTTCCTGGTATCTAGCCAAGATATTATTAATTACAGGAACCATAAAGCTCACCGACGAAGCAAAATTTAGTCGGGATTAAATCTAAATGTATTTTTCTAGCCGACAATAATTCAAGACATCAAAGAACCCTAGAAAAGATGAAGCAGGGGATGATTTTTTGGTGATTTAGATCGAACTTGGATTTTCCCAAATCGCTTACGTAATCTGTAATTGTCTGGAAATCAGTCTCCGTAGATTTTGGGATTGTTTATATAGAGAGGCTTACGCCTCAGCGCCTGAATCGGGGTAATTCTGGTGACTCTGATATAGCTAGGGGCCGCATACCCACTTATTTAGGTCAGCATACTACTACATGGCGACCTCAAGACAAAGATACAGCTAGGGGGCCGCCTGTTGGGTCCGCCCTTCATCAGTCCGGTATAACAGTTGTCAAGAGTACTTAGTGTCACATAATACTTTATCATGTCTTATGGTCATTAGCTTAATCATGTTTAGTGGTTTACCTATATATACGATGGCTCATTGTAACCTTAACGGGGTCGAGTAATACATAAAGCAAACAACACATTGTCAAATTGTCGACTATCTAGCTCTCATCGTATAGCTTAAGTCCGACCACCACTAATTCAAAAGCACTACCGTAACACACCGGTAAAATCATATATAAACAAACTTGTGATATCCTTACTAAACACTTCATGCCGCCACCATGATTTTCTCAACATCACCAGAATGGAGGTAGTAATAATCAGCGCTTGTCCTCTGTGGTTGTTTTTATTCTTTTTTCTTTAATTGAGGATAGATTTGTCCATGTATCATTTTTTTTCGTTATAAATAATGTAAAGTTGAAGCCGTCCTATTTGTCTAATTAAATTGATTTTGTGTCCTTTTGGCCTCCTAAATAAATACCTTTTATTAAATCGATTTGTCGTCTATGAAAGATTACTTTTGGCAAAAAAAAAAACGAAGGTTTAATTAAAAATATTGTTTGGTACGGAATAAAATATTGTGTTATTTGTTTATAAGGACGTGTTTTGAGACTTAATTAGACACTTAGGACATATTTAAAAGATCATCAGTTATAAGGACGGAATTTAAATAGTTTTCCTATTATACCCTTATTAGAGAACAACGCTGCAACAAAAGGAAAAAAAAATCTTCGACTGCCGCCTCCCTTCTCTTCCTCTCCTTCTTCCCACACCTTCTTCTTCCATTGTTTCTGTCCTCTTTTCACTTTCAGCTTCCGTCCGGCAATGTAAGAAGCCTCACATTTTGATCCAATTAGTGGCACAGATTCTCACAAAGGAACGATTCGAAGCTTGTTTTCATCCAGAAATTGGAAGAAATTTATATACTTCAATGGCGGAATCATCGGCAGGAGAAGAAGACGGGAAAATCACCAGCGGAATTCAGAAGCTAATAGTTGATGACGATCTCCGCGAGATGGCAGAGACAGCCGCTTGGTGTGTCAGCTCTTGCAAGCCTGGAAACGGCGTCTCTTCTCTTCCTAACAAGAACCTCGATGATTAATGGCAATCAGATGGAGCTCAACCTCATTTAATCAATATTCAGTTCCAGAAAAAGGTAAAGCTCCAATTAATTCTGGTTCTTTTTCTTGGGCAATGGGTAGATCACTTGGTGGTCATAGTTGTTGGGTTTAGTTTATGGGTTCATTTTGCTGGTTTTTCAATCTTTATGGTGATATATGCGAGGTTTTGTTGATTTTGGTGCATAAGTTTTTCGATTTGGAGCATCAAGATTGTGTCAAGGCCTTTGATGCTTATGTTGCTGTGTCGAAACAGATTGATGAGCTAGTCGGATTCTATAATTGGTGTAAGTATATCGGTGTTGCAAGATCCTCGTATTATCCATAAGTTCAGAATATCACCAGCAAAATGTTGTATACTTTAGAGGAATTTGTAAGGGACAGTTTTGTTCTTGAAGAATACTTTCTAGTGAGCATAGGTCATTTACTACCCTGAAATAGTAACAAGAATCTCAAAAAAAATTGTTGATGAATGTTACATTAGCCTGTTCATGTAATTTCACCCTTCATAATTGAGTTGATTTTACATATTTAATGACTTACAGATGAGGATGTTGGGGTTGAACTGAACTCCCTTCAGGACAAGATTGGCTTTTTTACTCAACATAACTTCTCTATCTCGGCTTCTCCTTCAACCCCAGGTGACTGTTGCAGCTGATTCATTTACACTTTCTCGGGCGGGATTTATATTGAACCTGGGCCTTGCATTTTCTGTACTTGTTGTGCTGCACTTGATGTCTGCTGAATTTTTTGTGCATTTTTTCATGCTATGTTGTACTATGGAGTTCCAATCGCATTTCAGCAAGTATAATGGACAATTAATCCACGTTACTGATTGAAACAGGACTTTAGCTGTTGTCAAGAAAGAATGGATTTACATGGCTTTGGTCAATTCAAGGTAGATTCTCAATCCTACATGCCATATATACAAGTTTAATTATTGATTATCTACCGATTTAGTTATTCCATCCGCAACAAGTATCAACCACTTAAATTAGAAGGAAAAAAAGTCTATATCAATATTTACAAAGAAAGCCAAATTTCGTCTTGCAAATGAAGTCCAAACTCAATAAATAAGGAAGTGGAGCTTCTGGTTTCTGCACATGGACAACAAGAGCTTTGATCTGGATTTAATTTGAGAAAAGAAATGGGAAAAATGATGGGGTGACAACAATTTCCTTGTGCAAGTATGTGATTTTTATTTGTGTTTGTCGTGGTCAAGATCATGTTGTCTGACGTGGAGGGATATTTATTTTGTTTGGATATTTGTTTAAAATGACTAGGATGATAGGATGCTTAATGTATCACTCAATCTTGCTCTATTTATTTGCTGTGTATTTTTGATAGGATGATAGGGTGCTTAAGGTCTTTAAATCATTGGTTTGCATCGGTAAACTTTAATTTTCTAGTTGACATTATAATTTGAGTAATTTGTTATGCTGGCTCTTTCCCTGGTGAATTTAGTGCTTGTGTGGTTTTCCCTTTTGAGTTTTATGGGAATTGAGGAATTACCTAAAGTTTAGAATGAGTAATGATCCGGACACAACCAGATTGTGGCACGACGCGAGTGTCACATCACGATCGACACCGTTGATCATGATGTAATAATGATCAATTAGTTTAACATGCATCAACTCGAAACAAAGAAAGCAAAGATATACGTTGATGGTGGGTTTGTGAATGAAATGGCGATGTCACTGCATAAAATGCCAATGTCATCGCGATAAATTGTTGATGCCATCGCATAAAATGCCAATGTCATCGCATAAATTGCCGATGTCATCGCGTAAAATGTTGATGTCATCGCGATATCCGATTGCCGATGTCATCATGCGATAAATTGTTGATGTCACGCGATATATGATTGCCGATATCACCGCATAAAATGTTGATATCATCATCGCATATATGATTGCCGATGTAATCGCATAAAAAATATAAATTAAGGTGAAAGATTTATGTTGATCGTAGTTTTATATCAAAAGATATAACCATTTGAAGTCGATATTATAAAGAAAAAAATCGATTTTATGAAATTAAGTCGGAAAAATTTAAAATGTCATCACGGTGTTGCTTCATCAAATGTCACTGCATCCCGGTGATCACTGATCCCGATGGTCTCTGCATCGCGGTGTATGTGCATCGGGGTGGCTACTTCATCGCGGTGTCTCTCAGATCGGGGTGGCCATGCGATCGCGGTGTCACTTCATATATGATTGCCGATGTCATTACATAAATTGTTGATGTCATTCATATATGATTGCCGATGTCATCGCGATAAAATGTTGATGTCATCGCGATATCCGATTGCCGATGTCATCGCATAAATTGTTGATGTCACGCGTATTTGATTGCCGATGTCATCGCATAAAATGTTGATATCACCGCATATATGATTGTTGATGTCATCGCATATCCGATTGCCGATGTCATCGCGATAAATTGTTGATGTCACGCATATTTGATTGCCGATGTCATCGCGATAAAATGTTGATATCACTGCATATATGATTGCCGATGTCACTGCATAAAAATATGAATTAAGGTGAAAGATTTATGTTGATCGTAGTTTTATATCTAAAGATATAGCCATTTGAAGTCGATTTTATAAAGAAAAGAAATCGATTTTTATGAAATTAAGTCTTAAAAATATCAAATGTCATCACGGTGTTGCTTCATCAAATGTCACTGCATCCCAATGGTCTATGCATTGCGGTGTCTCTACATCGGGGGTGGCCACTTCATCGCGGTGTCTCTGCATCGGGGGTGGCTATTGCATCGCGGTGTCACTTCATCACGATGTCTCTGCATATATGATTACTCATAAATTGTTGATGTCATTCATATATGTTGCTGATGTCACTGCATAAAATGTTGATGTCATTGCATATCTGATTGCCGATGTCACTGCATAAATTGTTGATGTCACGCATATATGATTGCCGATGTCACTGCATATATGATTGTCGATGTCACTGCATATATGATTGCCGATGTCCATGCATCGTGGTGGTCAATGCATCGCGGTTGTTAGTGCATCGCGGTGCCTCTGCATCGGGGGTGGCTACTTCATCGCGGTGTCTCTGCATCGCGGTGTCACTTCATCGCGATGTCTCTTCATATATGATTGCCGATGTCACTACATAAATTGTTGATGTCATTCATATATGACTGTTGATGTCACTGTATAAAATGTTGATATCACTGCATATCTGATTGCCGATGTCACTGCATAAATTGTTGATGTCACGCACATATGATTCCTGATGTCACTGCATATATGATTGTCGATGTCACTGCATATATGGTTAATTAATCGGGGTGGTGACTGCATCGCGGTGGTCAATGCATCGGGGGTGGTCAATGCATCGGGTTGGGCAATGCATCGCAGTGGCCAATTCATCGCGGTTGTCGCTGCATCGCGGTGGTCAATGCATCGCGGTGTCATTTTATCGTGGTGGTCACTACATCGTGGTTGTCAGTGCATCGCGGTGGTCAATGCATCGCGGTGGTTAATGCATCGGGATGATCAATGCATGACAGTGGTCAATAAATGAAAAAATTCATCGTCCAGATCCATCCAAAAAAAAAAAAAAAAAAACCCCAATTTGAACGTCGAGGAAAAGAAAACAAAACAAAAAAAATAATAATAAAAAGAGACAACTACAATAACAACGTGAGATTGTAAATAAAAAATAAAAACAATAGATAACAACGCTGTTCCTGCTTGGCGCTTTTTTTTTATTTTCTTCATTAAGGGTATTTGGGTCTATCTACCTAATTTTTGTCCTTATAACTAAGTGTTTGTTTTGAGTGTCCTTTTTGCCTAATTAAGTCTAAAATGTGTCCTTTTCAATAATTGTCCCTAAAATATTTTCCACATCATTAATGGAAAAAAATCATACAATAATTGTCTGAAAGAATAGTTTATTTATTTATTATCAATCATATAATAATATAGATTATTTTCAAACTAAGTTTCAAAACCTATTAAGACTCGATAAGCTCGATGCAAAACTCGAGTTTGGCTCGAGCTTTTAAAACTTTCATGAATATCGACTCAAACTCGAGTTCGAAATACTTGTACTTTCGAACTCGAGAATATTTCAAAGTCACTCAACTCGCTTAGAACAATACTTGACTCATCTCGACTCGACTTTCGCTTACACTTATCCCCGAGGAATAGGTGAAGTCTCCGCATGCTTTCTTCTAAGTAGGGCTAAATTACAATTTTGGTCCTCTAACTGTAGACACGCCGATTTTGGTTCGATTTTCTCCGCGACAATTTTAGTCCTGTAAGTAGTTTTTTGGTTGCAAAAATAGTCCTAACGCCGGGAAAGACCACTTACGAGGATTAAAATTGTCGCCGAAAAGACCACTTACAGACTAAAATTGTCGCCGGAAAGACCAATTTTAGTCCTCGTAAGTGGTCTTTCCGCGCTCAGGACTATTTTTGCAAAAAACCACTTACAGGACTAAAATTGTCATTGAGAAAAAACTAGGACCAAAATCGGCGAAACGTGTCTAGTTAGAGGACCAAAATTGTAATTTAGCTAGAAGTAGTGTCATTTACTAGGGAATACTACTTGAATGAGTAAATAAGGTGAAACAATTAGGGGTAGTTTTGGTAGAAGAATGGTAAATTCTTTTTGAAATTCTGTAATAACGCGTACTACTCCGTCCCAAAATGTAAGTCCATTTAGATAACCAAGAAAGTATTTATTACATTTTTTCTTCTTTTACCCCTCATTTATTATTTAGCCACCAACAATAAAACACGTATTTTCATACTAATTCAACAGTCCCATCCAAACATCGATCAGGATCAGGCCCCTTTTATATTTATGTATGTATGTTGTCCTTCGAACGTACCAGCTACCACAAATTAACGCGGCTTCAATGTATCAATCTCCACTGATAAAGCATCAAATTACCTATTGAAAGGAAATATTAAAAAGCATCCTCTTTGTTCTTGATTCCTATATACCATTGTTCTATAACCATTAGGAAAACACACCAAAATGCCACTCGGGACTCCCATCCCAAATCCATCAAAACACTCTTTGGGCTTTCTTAAGAGTATAATAAAAAGTTTAGACCACTTTTGTAAGCTGTCTAATGATGATTTAGCAAAAGACCAGACTCTATCAACTTTTAGTATTTCGAACCCCTTTTTAACTCCGAGTTGTTTTATCAATCACAGTGTCATTCAAACCCACCCCCTTCTCGACACTCCTCCTCTTTCTCCCTATGAACGTTATTACTCAATAGCTCTATGAACTTCCTTTCTATGTAAATATTAGGGCTAAATTACAATTTTGGTCCACTAACTAGACACGTTTTTCAATTTTGGTCCTGATTTTTCTCCGGCGATAATTTTAGTCCTGTAAGTGGTCTTTTTTTGCAAAAATAGTCCTGAACGCCGGAAAGACCACTTACAGGACTAAAATTGTCGCCGGAAAGACCACTTACAGGACTAAAATTGTCACCGGAAAAGACCAATTTTGGTCCTGTAAGTGGTCTTTCCGGCGTTCAGGACTATTTTTGCAAAAAAAAAGACCACTTACAGGATTAAAATTGTCGCCGGAGAAAAACCAGGACCAAAATTGAAAAACGTGTCTAGTTAAATGATCAAAATTGTAATTTAGCCTGTAAACCATAAAATTGCAGATGGATGTAACATAAACACTACAACCAATCCAGATGAAATAATTAGCGAAAATAAAACTCACAAGAGCACTCGCCAATCAACGAACCAGCAGCTTAGCGTTAGTAGAGACCAGTTTTTGTTGCAACTGCATAGCACGAGCCTTTGCAATCTCCTTTTCCCAGCTTGTTTGAAGCTTAATGGCATCCTTGTCATTATGTGAATGGCACATATTGATCGCGATCTTCTCAAGAGTGGACCTTGCAGACTCGATTAGAAGTTCAACAATCTCCACTTCAGCATCTAACCCAAGCCAGCCAACATATACCAGCTCTTTCAGACATTTGTGCTTACATCCTTTGAGCACATGCTCTATCTTCCTAGGACGAGCTCGACCAGGATATCTCCATGTCAACTGCAGGGTATATGAATACCATATACATTAAAATAGTCCTACTCACCTATACATACACCTAGTGCATGAGATGTTTGCATTTTACCAACTGATTGAAAAGAAAAGCCGTTTAGATTTTGGTACTGAAAATTTTGACCAAAACATTATTATCTCTTCCTATAATGAAGAAAAAAAACACAAAATTTCTGGAGGAAAAAAAAATACAGTAACAAACTACAGAATGTTGTCTTCTGCGATCACCAATATATATAGATAAAATCTGATAATAATGAACTGCAAACATGACCTAATATGAAAAGAGATTTTCATACAAAGTCATCTCTAACCAAGTTTAAAAAGTTCTAAGTGAAAAGTAACTTAATTTTCCAAGTAAGCACATGCTCCAAGGGATAATATTTGATGGAATAGGAACATATGAAACAATATAAAGTTGCACAAGTAAATTTCAAATGGACCCCCCCCCCCCCCCCCCCCTAACTGGATAGCGAAGTAAGCCAAAAAGGGTTGTGAGCACTAGTGCATACTAATTGGAGTATCAAAACGAAAATAACTGAAGCACAAAACGGTAAAACAAGTTACACACCGTTAGCACCAACTTCTCCAAGCAAGTAGATGCGTGCAAAAATGTACTCGAGCATAAAATTCTATCCCCAAGACATCCCGCAATACTCAACTCCAGCTGCTTGAGTTCTTGAAACCTTCGAAGTGTTCCATAGCATAAAGTACTACTTCTACCCCCAAGACATCCCTCGGTATTAAATTCCATCTGATCGCGTTCTTTAGGCCTACTTGGAAATGCAAATGGAGAAATCTGCTGGTCTAAACATACCTGTACACGGAAATAAAAGCACGAGCAAGAAATAAAATAAAATTTTAAATTTAAAAAAAAGAAAAGGTGTAAATAGAAGGTAAAATTAGACAAAGAGACAATGTAGGAAGCATGGGACTGACAGGTGCATCATGGATCAAAGACACAGAATCTAACTGAGATAAATTGAATGGAAGATTGTCCAAGACGACTCTGTAGTAACTTCCTCCTAGAACAAGCATGGAAAGTTGATGAACATCTCCAAAGACCATCTCTGTCCGGTCGACTATGTCGCTTATGTACTTGAATGATGTAAGCCTCCTAGCAGAAACATAAACATTTGCTAATCCCCGACATATTGTGATCTCCAAGTGCTTTAACTTGGGCAGTGAATTATCGAGTCGGAAGTTTTTCATGTGTGGAATTCCCTCAAGAGAGAGACGCTGGAGCAAATGACAATTGCCAAAAATGTACTCTGTCACTTCTTCTGGTACACGCACAAATCTCAGCTCTAGAGCAGTTAATCTATCGAAGGCATGAAAACCAAGAGGGGCATACAATAACCAAGCAGGGAAGGCATAAAATCGATTTACGGCGTTTCTAGGAAGATGGCATAAAGGGGACAAGTCCAGGACTAGACTCTCAACCTTCTTGGAAATGGCAAAGTCAATCCATCTATCAATAGAGCCTGAAAATTGCTTATTCATATCAAATACAATTCTCAACCCTTGGATGGTTTGGCCTTGATGGGAATCCAATAATTTATCCACCCACACCGTATACGTACATGTTGCCAGATGATGAAAGTTAGTGTGATAATCAGTAAGCCATATCAGGTTCGGAGCATCGAAATCTAAACAACCAGAGTAAGCCTTCCACAAATCCTTCCATGAACGTGAAAGGATACTAGTCCGAACAGCCTCTTTCATCGTCAAGTGTGACAAGATGATCAATACAACTTCATTTGGCAGCCCACTGATCCTGTCCTGCTCATAGAATACGTCTCATTATAGCAACAGTTCCAAAAAGGATTATAAAATAACAATAATAGAGAAGGGGAGCACAGAATGGTAAATAAAGATAGCACCTTTTTCTCCTGTAGTGCTGTTGCTGCTGCTCTACTCTTCCGGATTTTTTTCATTGGAACCTGACAGCAATAACAAAGTAACTAACCCCGCTTAATCGGGAGAGTGTATCTATGGTGGGAGAGAGAAAGAGCAAAATCTCCTTTCACAGATAGATGCAAAACAATTACTACTTTGACAGATAGGTGTGGCAGAAAACAAAAATTTAAAAACAATATGCAAAATCAGCTTCCGATGAATTTACAACAACAATATGAAATTAACAACCACCTGGCTAGCAAAGAAAAAAAAAAAGGTTTTTCTTTTTCTCAATCGGAGGTGCATCTTAAAATCCTTTCTCGGGCTAAAAAGAAGACAGAAAACTGGTTTGAATAAAAGTTGGCTAATAATTCCGACAACTAGCGATAAATGTCAAACCTTCACTTCACACAATCGGGCTCCAAATCATCCGGCGGAACTTCAATTCAGACGCTCGAGATGCGGAACAGAATGAATTGATGAGAAAATCCGTCATGTCGGTGCTCGTATGTGAATTTATATAACACGTTGTCGAGTGTCCATCACGTCAGATTCGATTTTCTCCGATGACATGTGGAAAAAAAACTATTTTCCTTTTTTTTGGGGAAAAAATCTTTTTTATTTATAAAAAGGATCAATTTATTGGCAATACATTAAATTAGGATATTAATATAATAAAATAGAATCATAAAACAGTGGTTTTATGCTGGTGAGACCATCACGTCATACTTCATTCATCAAATGAAATGTCTTATAAGAAGGTAAAAACGTAAATACATGTGATTTATATTTTACACTTTGAGAAATTTCTTGTATTATTTGTTATTTTTCTATTGGGCCCCGATCACTGCTCATCATCATCGCAGACATGACCATAATAAAAATCTGTAAAATTAAAATTAAAAATTAAATAAAATCATAAAGAGGCAACTGTCCAAAAGGACACATAATAAAATTCTTCTATCTTTGCATTTTCTCCTCCTCCCTTGATCAGTAAGCGGACCCACTTTATGCCCAAAGCTGCCTCAAGCCCCCTCAAACGGCATCATGCCCCTCATATTGGCCCCAAGCCTCTCCAAATTTTTATTATCAGAAGTAGTAGTGCTAATATTAGATGTTATTTGCCTTTTTTTGAACAAAAGACTTTATATCCTAATTGTTTAAGAACAAACCCTTTAAAGCCTCCATAATTCTAGGTTGTAAGTTCAAATCCCACTACCAACATTTTTTATTTTTTTTTCTGATTTTTTTAATTTTTCATAGCTTTATATACCAAGCACTCACCTTAAAATTTTTCCCTGCTCCGCCAACGCCTCGATCCACCTTGGGGCTTCTGGATATTTTTAGATCCACCGGCACCGGTGCTCTCTGCCGGCGTCCGTCCCAGTTCTCCTACTTGTCTTCTTTTTACTTGTTTTTTCCTTTTATTTTTTGTTTTTTGGGTTTGGGAGGAGCTTTTCTTTCAACGGAGATGTTGCTTCTTTTATGTCTGACAAAGGCTCATCTGCCGGTGCATGTGCTTTGTGTTTTATAGATCTAGTTTTTGTTCGCTTGTCTCCTTGGTTTCTTTTGGGTCTCTTTGGTTGGTTACTACGACCCTTAGAAATATTTTGAACAGACATGAACTTCTTAATTGAATCCATAGAGGAACGACCATGGGATAACTTACCCATTAGAGCATATTGAAATGGCTTCGCGAGCTGGTCTATTAGATGCTCTGTTAATTTATGTAACGCCACGCTCCTCTTATCCGGAAGAGAACATTCGACATGTATCATATTAAAGCGTCTACGTCGTCGTATTAAAAATAAAACAAACGGAAGCTAAAAAGACTCGGATAAAACTGTAAAAGCCGCTAGAATAGATTACAAATCATTACAAATATATACATGTATTTTGTAAATTAATTATTCATAGTATTATATTATTAATTAAATATGTATGGCCAAAGTTTGTGTGTGTATTGACACACGTGAATTGACAATAATGTGGCGCCATCTTTTGTGCATTTGGATACATTTGGATTGTACAATTTAATTAATAAGATTACCATAATATTAATATTAGATATTAATTGATTTTGGAAAAATAGATTTATGGTAATAAGATAAATATAATCAATATAAGATATTGACAATATATTGGAAATATTTAATATAAGATATTAAATTAAATGAGATAAATCAATCAAATATATTTTCCTTATTTTATTAGGAAAATGTTTTCTTCTCCTCCACACATATGGGGCGGCACTTTCTACTATAAATAAGAGGTGGGTGTCAAGCTCTTTTGATCACCAAAATTGCAAGAGCTCATAGTTCTTGTGTAAAATATAGAGCATCCTATAGAAAGTTGAAGAGAGGGGAAAAGGTCCGGCCTAAAGAACCGGAGTTTTCCAATAAAGCAATCCATTATGGGATTTCATGGGTCATTTCATGGACTAGCGGTAGAGGCCGAACACTTGGCGGCTCTATGCATAACTACTCTCCTGGGACGGTCAAAGCGTCGATATTTTAGATCAACCAAGGTAACCACCGTCTACTAGCTTATTTGTTTATTGCTTAAACGAAGTCGATGTTCGTTAAAAGGAAATAAAATTTTAAATTCACTGCGCGTTCCCGCGTAGATTTCCTAACAGTTTGGCCATTCATACAATCCATTTTTAACCAATCATTGCATCATATGAGTACTGATCTAAAAATCCTTCAAATAAGTTTAGAGGGTAAGAATTCAAAAGAAACATTATGGACTTTACAAAGCTAGGAGATACATAATAAATTACGAGACATGCTGGGAACACAACGAACATTGAAATGGGTGAGATCGGTCACCGTATACATGACATTCATCAGGCCTCACATAGAGTGATAAATAACATATCAACATATGGGACGGCATGAGCTTAGCTCGATATCGGACCTCAACCAAAGAAGCTCCATCTTTAGTACAATGCAAAGCTACCTTTATATCATCAACCAAAATGATGCGGATCGTCATCTATCCGACATGACACATGTCGCCATCGCCCTTCATAATCGGCAAGATGCAAGACGTCTACGGTCCCTTATTACCGATGTCGTGTAGGTCACTTAGGTATTTTATGCTCAATATGGTACAATCATCCTCGACCTTAAGCAACGGTTACATTATCTTCAATCAGCGTTCCGGAATTCACACAGACATTACTCCACAATAGTAACTGATATAGTGATGGCTTTGAAATTTTACGTTACGTTATAGCCTGAGCCCTAACTGCTCCATAACAGACTTCATTACATGAATACATTGTAAACTCCCTTGACTATGACTTCAATACATCATAATTCACTCCCCCGCGAGGGGATGTTATATGAAGTATCGTCATCCTCAATTAGTACACACATAATACGCTTGCTATACATTCCTGCTTACTGTCCTAATAAAAATTCATCTATTCAAATATTGATTTGAGTGCCAGAGTATCCCCTGAAGGCAAGCTCCGTGACCCTTCACGTTTTTGTGTGTTTTCAAACATAGAATATTTTAAAGGAGTAGAGAGAAAAATAGAACCTATATGTCTGATGGAAATATTATTTCCATCACCAACCATGATGTCTTCATTGCCAGAATAAGGCGTGTGGAATGCCAAATTACTGAGATCAGTGGTAGCATGATGCGGGACACCACTATCAAGAAGTCATGGAGAAAATGTCAGAGCATCCAAATGTGTTTGAAGAGGACGCAATATTGGAGGACTAGACCGAATGAGAAAAAATTGTAAGAGGTTGAACTTGGTAAGGACTGCACTATTTCTCTAAATGTCCTTGCACTTTCCACACTGGAAATAACCAAGTAGGGTTTTTTAGGGCGAAAACTCGAGCCTACTACATGAGAGAAAGTATTTGTGCATGTTTCTAAGAATTAGGAATAGTAAGACGTGGAACGAATTAGCATTGGGAGAGGACCAAATGAGTTGTAGCAAGACCGTAAAAATGAATGGTTTCATCTTAGAAGGAAGAGTCTCACATTTAAATAGCTTTTCTTGGAGCTCTTCAAAATCAATACGGGTATCATGTGTTTGAACAACCCTAGCCAACTCTTTTACAAGATCATCTCCCAAATTGCCTCGAAATAAGATTCACAAGATCATCCCGATCCGTCGAGTAATTCATCAACTTTAGTTTTCACAACATGAAGATAATTAGAGATTGTTTGAGAACGTTTTTGCATAGATTTGAGGTACTATTTAATTTGTTAGATTCGGCCACATGGATGGCTTTGCATATGTATCATATACATTATTCCATGCCTCACGAGAAGTCTTTTTTCTGAGTGATTTACAAGATGATATTTTGAGAAAGAGAAGAAATAATGGCATTTAAGAAGAGTTGATCATGTCTAATCCAAAAATAGTATGACAGGTAAAATTGAGGACAAAGAGTAATTCAGGCTGCATAATCCATATGTTAAATAAGAACGCATTTATTATGCGAGGAGATATGTCGGATTGGTATGCATGGTTTTGACAACTTCACAGTAAATAGGAACGATGAAAATATAACTTATAAAATGACTGATTGATAGTTATAATAACTAAAATATATGTCTAATCATTTAAAACCGACAATAAAATTCTATGGTTTCACCATTCTTCCTATTATACTAATTAAAATTGAATCTTAGATTCATACATCAAATATGTAAAATATATTGATCGTTATCTCAAATTTACTTTGTTTAATAAGTGTTATTTTACAATTACTCAATTATATTCATAGCTAAGATATAGTAAACATATAAAATTATATGCACGTTCAACCCACATGCTATAATTTTTGCATGTGATGGAAGTCAACTTTATCAGACTTTGATGTGCAGCGCTTAACTCCCGCTTATCACTTTATTGACATGTTTTGGGTAGATATAGACCTGTTTGCGAGTAATATCGAGAGTTGTATGCACGAGGAGTTAAACTGTCACATCGATAGTAAACTCCGCCTTTTTAACGACATTTGTGTTAGGAAATCTACGCGAGAACGCAGCGGAATTCAAAATTTATTTCCTTTCGACCCAAGATCGACTTCGCTTAAGCAATAAACAAACGAGTTAGTAGACGGTGGTTACCTTGATTGATCTAAAAGATCGACGCTTTGACCGTCTAAGAGAGTAGTTCTCGCATAGAGCGCCCAAGTGTTCGGCCTCTACCGCTAGTCCACACGAGCACTTTACCGAATCCCATCATGGATTGCTATTGAAAACTCCGGTTGCTAGACCGACCCTTTTCCCCTCTCTCCAACTCTTTATAGGATGCTCTCTATTTTACACAAGAACTATTAGTTCTTGGAATTATGTTGTACAAAAGAGATTGACACCCACCTCCCTTTTATAATGGATGTGGCGCCCAAGAGGTGTGTAGGAGAAGAAAACCTTTTCCCAATAAAATAAGGAAAATATATTTGATTGATTTATCTAATTTATTATAATATCTTATATCAAATAAATCTAGGATATTGTCAATATCTTATATGGACAATATTTATCTTTTATTATATTACCATAAATCAATTTACACATGTGTATATATCACATATATATATTACAAACACATAAATCTATATATAAATATCTAGCTATCACAAATGTGCACATGTATATCTTATATACATGTAGCACACGCATGTAACCATATATATATTTATATATTAATATCTTATATTAATATATGGTAATCTTATTAATTAAATTGCACAATACAAATGTATCTTATATACATTAAATGTGGCGCCCCTTTGACCAACAAATTGGCTTCCGGAATATTCTTTAATTAATATAATTATTATTAATATCTTGTATTTAATTTATTCATAATAAATAAATACCACCATATTAATTTACCACTATAATCTTTATAGTCTCGAGATAAACTTTCCTTATTTGGTTATCATCTATAACCACATTTTAATCCGGCTAGATGTTCATATGTGTGTGACCCGATAGGCTTCCGAATATGTTGGCCGTAGACACAAAGTGCAAATTACTTAAATGCCCTTCATGCCTAACGATCACGGATAGCGTCTAGCAACACACCGTGACTTCAATCATCGGAAGAGTCAAATGCAATGACTACTACCTTTCATGTGAAACAGCCACCGTGTAACTTACAATCCTATCATTTGTAAATAATATCCATACGGTCGTTAGTCGAGTGTCAAAACATCAACGACCGTATCTTATAACTGGATATCATGCTCTCTCGAAGTAACACATTTACTCCCACTTTGCAAAGATTCACGAGAGTAAGACATTCCTTATAAGAAGGCCATTTCGGATATTCGATCCCAATCATAGGATACGCGAATCCCGGACGACCAATCATGTATACTCCGCGATGCTTCAAAGATCATACCCAATCACTACCGCATGATCGCCTGTGGTTGTGGAAACCTCAATAGTGTCAAAGCATGACAATCCACACCGTGATGCCATGAAGACTCCGGTTATAAGGATAATTACACAACCGCCACATAGTGTGACACTTATCCGTGTAAGTGGGTCGATCCTAACGTCGCGTTCTCTAATACACGCGCACGCATACCCAAGTGTCTCTACACTTCGATAGACGAGATCTATCCCCGCCTCTTAAAGACGAAGACATCTAATACGTGCTAGTCTGCTTATACTATCAATGCCCTGCTTAATAGTACATCATCGGCTAGACACATTTAAGTATCAAACTTATTAAAGTGATTAGAGATCTCATCAACCATAATTGCCTATCATGGTTTCTCTATCACAGTTTAATACTAAGGACGTCATCATATAACAATTCACAATTGGTACTCTAAAAGAACATATATATGACAACAGAAAAGCCATTTAATATATGTATAAACACAAAGAAATAGTAGAAATGATCCGACCCGGTCGGATCCGGTCCAACCCGATTGGGTTTAGGACACTATTTCAACAATTTGACTATTTTCCGAGCACTTTTGTCTTGCGGAATTACGCGTGGTGTTTTGTTAGTGTGTTTATTGCAGGACTTAGGTGACTCGGGAGCCCGGAAGGCGATGTTTTGGGATGAGAGACGTGTTCGTGGCACGAAAGTTGAATGAACGTGAAGAAAAGTCAAGTTTGGAGTGAAATCAAGGCAAACTGGAGTTTGCCCTGCCCCAAACTGGCGTTTGCAGCAAGCCTAGGCCAAACAGGCGTTTGGCCATTGCAACATACAATAAAATTATATGGTTTCACCTTTTACAACATACAATAAAATATATGTTTAACGTATATGATTAAAGTATATGTTTAACCTTTTACAACATACAATAAAATTATATGGTTTCACCATTCTTCCTGTCATACTAATTAAATTGAAACTTAGATTCCTTCATCAAAATTTTGTAATACATTGATCATTATCTCAAATGTTACTTTGTTTAATAAGAGTTACTTTACAATCATTAAATTATATTAATAGATAAGATATAATAAGCATATAAAATACATGAAACTCACATGCTATACTTTTTACATGCACTCTATCAAATGAGTCGTTTATGTTTAAGTAAAAACTTTGCAAAAGTTGCTTAAAAACTATTGTAAATGTCCACATGTTTAATAGATAATTATGAATAACATTTTCCTAATATATATTAGATCCATATATTCGTAAATTTGGAATGCTTATTATCTTTAAAATGATGATAAATGTATCAATTACATGCAGTTATAAATTCAAAATACTAAAAAAAAACATAAGATCATTTTGTTAATTATCATTAATAGTGACGATGACAAATTAGTCACCTATTAAGATCCGGGTTACTCTTCTATGAATGATGAATAACCAAGAACCCTAGCTCAAGAATAAAGAGGGCGTGGTGTGTTTATGGTCGAATCTAAGTGGTATTCTTAGATTGCCTACGATCTCAAGTTATGTTTCCAGGAATCAAGCCGCACGTAGTTCCCGAACGTTGTATTTATAAGGACAATGCATGACCTAACCCTAATATGAGTCGGTTTGCGCTATTGTCGATTTACCTTTAATTGGGCTTTACCCCTTGCCCAAGTTATCCTGTGGATATTGGGCCAACGTAGTCGGTGTGGACTCGCTTTCTAAAACAACGATGTTAGGAAATCACTAGTTTAACGCAATGAATTTAAAATTTGATTTCCTTTTAGATCATTCTTCGCTTAATGCAATAAACACGTTAAGTAGTTTGACGGTTATACCTGTGATGATCTACAAGATCGTCGCTTTGACCGCCAACGGAGAGTAGTTCAATGCGCAAGCCGTCCACGGCGTCCGGCCTCTATCGCTAATCCACACGAACCCCTCGCGGAATCCTCCCTGGATTGCTATCGAAAAACTCCGGCCGCTAGATCGACCTTTTCTTCCTCACAAACTCACTATGGAGAGCTCTCTATTTTACACAAGAATTATGAACTCTTGCAATTGTGTTGTACAAAAGAGCTTGACACCCACTTCCTTTTATATAGAAGTGGCGCCATATGTAGTGTGGAGGAGAAGAAACCTTTTTCTAATAAAATAAGGAAAATCAATTAGATTGATTTATCTCTTTAATTATAATATTTTGTCAATATCATATATTGATTATAATTATCTTATTACCATAAATCTATTTTTTCAAAATCAATTAATATCCTATATTAATATTATGGCAATATTTATTAATTAAAGTCACAATCCAAGTGTATCTCATACACTCAAAAGTGGTGCCCTTTAGTCAATAAATTGACTTCCGAATATTCTTTAATTAATATAATTTATATATAATTAATATCTTGTATTTTATTTATTCATAATAAATAAACACCACCATATTAATTTACCACTATAACCTTTATAGTCTGAGATAAACTTTCCTTATTTGGTTATCAACTATAACCGCATTTTAATCCGACTTCGATGTTCATATGTGTGTGACCCGATAGGCTTCCGAATATGTTGGCCGTAGACACAAAGTGCAATTTACTAAAATGCCCTTCATACCTAACGATCACGGGATAGCGTCTAGCAACACACCGTGACCCCCTAATTATCGGAAGAGTCAAAAGCAATGACTACTACCTTTCATGTGAAGCGATTATCGTGTAACTTACAATCCTATCGCTATAATAATATCCATACGATCAGATCTCTCGAGTGTCAATACATTGACGATCGTATCTTATAATCTGATATCATGCTCTCTCGAATAACACATTTACTCCCACTTTGCAAAGATTCTCGAGAGCGAGACATTCCTTATAAGAAGGCCATTTCGGATATTCGATCCCAATCATAGGATACGCGATTCCCGGACGACCAATCATGTATACTCCGCGATGCTTCAATATCATACCCAATCACTACCGCATGATCGCCCGTGGTTGGAGAAATCTCAATAGTGTCAAAGCATGACAATCCACACCGTGATGCCATGAAGACTCGGTCAAAGGATAATTACACAACCGCCACATAGTGTGACACTTAATGTAAGTGGGTCGATCCTAACGTCGCATTCTCTAATACACGCCCACGCATGGTCCAAGTGTCCCTACACTTCGATAGACGAGATCTATCCCTACCTTCTAAAAGATAGAAGACATCCAATACGTGCTAGTCCGATTATATTATCAATGTCCCATTTGATAATATGTAAGACTAGAGACATTTAAGTACCAACCTTGTTATAGTGATTAGAGATCTCATCAACCATAATCACTATCATGGTTTCTCTATCACAGATTGATACTAGGGACGTTACTATATATATACTACAAATAATATGAAGACAAACAATATATAATAACATAAGTGCTTTTATTAATCACAATAAAGTTATTACATGAACTAAATAGACTGTAAATGACCCGACCCGGTCGGATCCGGTCCGACCCGATTGGGTTTAGGACACCTTTCCAACAATCTCCCACTTGGCCTAAATCCAATCACCCATATGCCTAAGCCCGTGCAAGTGAACATGTTTCTCATGCTTAGCTTGAGACAATGCCTTGGTTAACGGATCAGCTATGTTATCATCCGTGTGGACTTTCTCTATCTTTACATCTCCTCTATCTACTATCTCTAATCAAGTGATAGCGCCAGAGCACATGTTTGGACTTCATGAGACCTTGGTTCCTTTGATCGAGATATCGCTCCATTATTATCACAAGATGCAGGTACTGGACCTTCAATGGAGGGAACCACACCAAGTTCGATGAATGAACTTCTTCATCCAAATCGCTTCTTTGCCGCCTCCGAGGCTGCTATGTATTCGGCTTCCGTTGTAGAGTCCGCAGTGAGTCTCCTCGCTTGGAACTCTTCCACCACCGCTCCGCCGTTAAGCGTGAAAACAAATCCAGATTGTGACTTGAAGTCGTCTTTGTCGGTTTAGAACGGCATCCGTGTAACCTCGCAATACTAAATCATCGCTCCGAAAACCAGAACATATCCCTAGTACGTCTCAAGTACTTAAGGATATTTTTGACAAAGAATCCAGCTGACCATCACCGGATTGGACCGGTACCTACTAGTCATACTAAGAGGGTACGAGACGCCTGGTCTTGTGGCATAACATGGCATACATGATAGACCCAATTGCCGAAGCATAAGGGACTTTACTCATTTGTGCCCTTTCCCTCTCTGTCTTAGGACTCATTCCTTCGACAGTAGACCCCATGTGATACATGGGCGGCAATCCTTTCTTGATCGCTCCATGTCGAATCTCTTCAAGATCTTGTCTATGTAGGTGGATTCACGACAGCATCAAGCAACCTTTTAGATCTATCTCTATAGATCTTTATTCCCGCAATATAGCTTTGCCTCACCCAAGTCCTTCATTGAGAAGTTCTTGGATAACCAAGCTTTGACTGATTGTAACATGGGCACATCATTCCCTATGAAGCGAAGATGTCATCCACATAAAGCACTAAGAACACAATGGCACTCCCACTAACCTTCTTGTAAACACAGGCTCATCTTCGTTCTTGATGAAATCAAACTGCTTGATTATCTCATCAAAGCGAAGATTCCAACTCCGAAAGCTTGCTTTAATCCATAAATGGATCTTTGCGGTTTACACACCATCCTGGCGCCATTGGTTGTGAAACCTCAGTCATGTCATATACACTTCCTCAGCATGTGTTCCCGTTAAGGAAAGTCGTTTTCACATCCATCCGCCAGATTTCAGAATCATGGTATGCCGCAATAGCGAGCAAAATTCTAATGGATTTTAACATGGCAACAAAGCAGAAGGTTTCATCATAGTCAACTCCTTGTCTTTGCTTATAACCTTTTGCCACCAACCTAGCCTTGTAGGTGGTCACGTTATCATCCATGTCGGTCTTTCTCTTTAAGACCCATTTACACCCTATGGGAACTATTCCCTCAGCGGATCAACTAAGTTCCAAACTTGGTTGTCCTTCATGGATTCCATCTCGTAATTCATGGCTTGAGCCATTTCTCTTTGTCGTGCCTTAACAAAGCACCTCCTCATAAGTTCTAGGGTCCTCATCTTCCATGAGATACACGCCAGCTGTACCTTTCGGTCCACGGCGCTCCTCGTGGATCTTCGAGGTGTAATTGTGTTCACGGTAGAGGGTGGCGCCACATTTGTATGTGGTGCCTCCTCTACTTCCATCAACGGATCGTTATCCGTAAGTGGTTCTCGAATTTCTTCGAGATCAATCTTACTCCCACCGACCCTATCCGAATAAACTCTTTCTCCGTAAAGTGGCCACCCTGGCAACAAACACCTTTTGTTCCTCGTGGGTGGTAAAATTGGTACCCTTTGGTTTCCTAGGATAACCCACAAATGACATTTGTCGATCTAGGTTCCAGCTTTATCGTGCATGGTTCGTTTCACATAAACCGACATCCCCAAGGTTTCATGTAACCTAGTGTTGGTTTCTTCCTTTGAACACTTCATAGGAGTGGACTCAACCGCCTTTGATGGAACTCGGTTCGATGTATAGATGCGGTTTCTGAGCATACCCCAAAACGATTTTGGAAGAATCAGATAGCTCATCATGGAACGTACCATGTCTAACAAAGTACGATTCCTCCTCTCGGATATGCCATTCATTTGTATGCGTCCCTGGAGGGGTCCATTCGTAGAATCCCATTCTCCTTTAAATAACTTTGAAACTCTCCATCTAGGTATTCTCCACCTCGATCGGATCAAGTGTTTTGATTTCTTTACCTAGTTGTTTCTCCACTTCACTTCGAATTCTTTGAACTTTTCAAGGCTTCAGACTTATACTTCATTAAGTATATATAACCATAGCGAGAATGGTCATCGGTGAAAGTGATAAAATAAGAGTATCCTCCTTTGGCTTGAATTGACATTGGGCCACACACATCAGTATGTATAAGCTCAAGCAATTCATTGGATCTTATCCCTTTGCCACTAAAAGGTGACTTTGTCATCTTGCCAAGTAAACAAGCTTCGCATGTATCAAACGATTAAGTAATCGAATTGATCCAACATTCCATCTTTATGGAGTTTGGAAATGCGATTCTTATTTATATGGCCAAGTCTACAATGCCATAAGTAGGATTCATTCAAGTCATTTGTTTTGGCTTTCTTGTTATTTATATTAAGTACATCAACATTCATATCTAATATGTAGAGACCATTGCTAAGTATGCCAAGCACTCATAAAAGATTCCATCACATGAAAAAGAACAACATTTATTCTCAAACGTAAAAGAAAATCCATCAACATCTAATGCGAAATAGAAATAATGCTCTTCGTGAAGCGCAGAACAAAATAATGCTTATTGAGTTCTAGTACTAGCCCACCGGGCAATGAAAGAAAATAAACTCCTACGCCAAGTAGCAAAGAACACTTGCTCCATTTCCAACGCCAGTAGTCCACCTCTCCTTTCCTCGATCTCTAGTTCTTCTTAGTGCCTGCATATTCAGACAAATATGAGAACCACAACCAGATCTAATACCCAGGTGGTTAGACTTAGAAGAAGTAATGTTGATCTCAATCATAAATATACCTGGTCGAAGCATCGTAATGCTTCTTCTTGGTACTCAAGAAGCCCTGCGCTTTCTCTCCAATGTCCGGTCTCACCGCAATGGAAGCGCATCCTTGGATTTGTCTTTTGCTATCTT